>CM053626.1:225224533-225270658 GCA_028646595.1 Phalanger gymnotis
TTGTAATGGTAATTAGGGTGGGACTTTTTTTTTTTTTTACTGTTTCCTCTTTTGGAATGCTGAGGTAAAGGACCCACATGTACAAAAATATTTATGGCAGTTCTTTTTGTGGTGTCAAAGAACTAGAAATTGAGAGGATGCTCCTCAATTAAGGAATAGCTGAAGAAGTTGTGGCATATGAATGTATTGGAATACTATTGTTTTATAAGAAAGGATAAGCAGGCAATTTCAGAAAAACCTGGAAAGACTTTGTAGTGGTAATCAGGATGGGGCTTTTTGCTGTTCTTCTCTTAAGTGCCTTTAATGGTTCTGGCCTTTGTTTGAATGGGGCAGGTAAAGTGGGATCCTTTTTGTCTTGGAATATTTCTCAGCACTAAGACAGTTGGGAGTCATTGACTGGAAACCACTACTGTGGTAGTAGAGATTAACTAACTTTCTCACACCCTAAATGGGAGTTTTCACTGTTCTTTTTTTGACTGCTTCTCAGCACTGAGGTAATCAAGTGCCCCAGGGCCCTCAAACAGCTATACAAGATCTGAGGTTGGGGTTTGACTTTTGGGGGTACACTCATTGAAAGAGTATGGATGAGGAGACTCTGGGCAAGCCATTGAAATAACCTCCCTGACTTTGATAACCCAGACAGATGATTGGTGCTTCTCTGGTAACTATGAATTGTGATTTGAATCAGACAAGGGCTGTCTGTTGATGTTTGTAATTTCTGTTTGTATTTGCCCTGAAGTTCAGGAGGCTGATCTTTTCCCCCTGAACTAAGTGAATGATATAAGTATGTGTGATTAAACTGAGATTGTTAACCCCTTAAAGTTGCTTTCCTTAGAAAAGCAGATCAAAGAACTAGTGTTAGCAGCCCTTCTGTCTGGTTGTTGTTAGTCACACACAGCCACTGTAACTGTAGTCACACACAGCCACTGTAACTGCTGGCCAAATTGTTGATACAGACTTACATAAATTGATGCAGAGTGAAGTGAGCAGAACCAGGAGAACATTGTACACAGTAACGGCAACATTGTGCAGTGACGAACTATGATAGACTTAGGTCTTCTCGGCAATACAGAGATCCAAGACAATTCCAAGACTCATGATGGAAAATGCTATCCAAATCCAGAGAAAGAATTATGGGGTCAGAAAGCAGATAGAAGCACACTCTTTTCACTTTTTTTGTTTTGTTTTGTTTCTTCTTTCTCTTAGTTTTTCCCTTTCGTTCTGATTCTTCATTCACAACATGATTAATGTGGCATTATGTTTAACATGATTGTACCTGTATACATATATCAGATTTCTTGCTGTCTTGGGGTAGGGGGAAGGAAGGGAGGTAGGGAGAAAAATTTGGAACTCAAAATCTTATAAAAACGAATGTTGAAAACTATCTCTACATATAATTGGAAAAAATAAAATACTATTAACTGGGGAGGGGGGGAGAAATGAGCCTGGAAAGGTAGACTAGAGCTATATTGTGGAGGATTTTAAATATCATTCTGAGGAGTTTGTATTTTATCTTTCATAATAGAGAACTACTAAGGGTTCTTGAGGAGGGAGGTCATATATTTGGGCATGTTGCTCAAGAAGATTGGTTTCACAGTTGTGTGAGAAATAGATAAAAAGAAGGAAACTGGGAAGACTGAAGAAAAAAAGCCTTTGGACTTAACAATTAAGAGATCTTAGTTAACTTGGAAAGAACAATTTAATTTAAGGGGTATATCATGAGCCAAAATGCAAAAAGTTGAGAAATAAAATGGAGGTGAGAACCAAAGGCAATCAATATAGACATATTTTGTTTTATTTTGTTTCTTGTAAGTTTAGCTCTGATAGGGAGGGAAAATATAGATTACTCTTTTGAGGGGATGGCACTATGAAATGAAGGGTTGGTTTTTTTTAAGAATGGAGGAAAGAAGAGTATTTTTGTAAGCATCAGGGTAAGTTCTAGTAGGTAAGGAAGAATTAAAGATGAGAAATAGAGTGAAAAAGACAGAGACACAGAGAAGGAAATGGAGAGAAGAAGGATCAAAGAAATTTGTTCCTGGAAAAGATGAGCTGGGAAAAGATCTAGACAGGAGGAGAGAAATTGGCTTTGTCAAGCATAAAGACTCCTTTTCATCCCAAACTGGAGCAAAGGAAAATTGTATTTGCACTGTTGTAAAATCATTTGGGTGAGCAGAATATGTGATAACAGGAATCCTACAATAGATGGCCTCTATTTTCTCAACAAGGTCCTCTGCTGAGGACAGGGGAAGGTTTGGAATAGGAAGCTTGAAGGGTTAGGAAAGTGACTTTGAAGCATCTGATGGTAATACAAGGAAGAATAAAAATATTTCTATGCATGCGCTTAGGGCACATTTGGCACTAGATAACTTAAATTTTTCCAAACCCAGTTAGCATGGCTAAGTGACTTTTAGGACAGGCACATAAGAGCAAAGGATTATTTGCACAACAGACCTTGGAGATAGGTGCTATTCATAGCACTTAGAGATGAGGAAACTGTGGCTGAGAGAGTTTGTGTCACTTGCCAAGGTCACATAGCTAGTAAATGTCTGAGGATGGAGTGGAATTCAGGTCTTTCTGACTGTGTCCTATCCTCTGTGCCACCTACTGCCAATTTAACACTGTGAAATCTGACATTTGATCTAAAGAATTCTCATACGAGTGCCTTGGACCTTATCGTAATTTTAAAAATAAGTTTTTATTGATGTCTTCTATTTCTTACATTATTATAGTTATGTACAATGTCCTTCCCCTTCCCTCTCCTACAGAGCCATCCCATATAAGAAATTATCAAAATTGAATGAATACACGATATGACATCCTAGATTTTCTATGTATATATTTAGTGCTCCTTTGGAGAGCTTTTTAATATAAAAGAAGTTATATAACTGTTACTTATCATAACTTGAATAAGACTCCAAGTGAAATATTTCTCTGATCTTATAAATGGAGACCAAAAAAATGGAATAAGGTAACTTCCTAAAAGGTATACAGTGAGTCCAAGGAAGTATGAAGAATAGTAATTAAAGATATTGAATCCTGGTTTAGTTTATAAAGAATTTTTATTTTGGTTCATCTACAATTGTACTGTTTCTCCTATCAAATGAGAGTGTTGGATGAGATAATTCCCATGGACTCTTCCATGTCTAACAGCTTATTGTCCTGTATATAATAGATGATTAATAAAAGGTCAAATTGAATTGAATTGGAAGAAAAATGATAAATACCACAGTAATAGGTAATGGTGGTCTATGTAACAAAAATAATTTTACTATACTGTATTATCAATTGAAAATTTATATTTATCAGAAATAGTACTAGCGATTCACATTTTTATTTGTTCTTTGTTGTGGATGTTATTAAAATCATATTAGAGCAAATAGGATTCCTAGACTGACTTTCATTAATCACAGCATGGCATTTGTGTGAGAATACAATCTGTGACAGCGTATAGGTGTTGTTATATTGAGTAGATTTGTTTTAAGTAATTAAACTCTAATGTCAGTTTTCCTTCCCCTAACACTGAAAAGCCTACAATTCTTTAGGCTGCTCCTGAGATGTGCTAATTACACTGTGAAAAGAAATCCCCTCGGTAGTGTTCAGCAGTTCTAGGTCATACATTCATTGTCAAGGACAAAAATTCAAAGAACGTAAAGGAACAGAACTGATATAGGTTGGTGGCTCTGTTTCCCCCAGGTGACAAGGCTGGGATATTGAGGGGAATCATCTTCTATTTACTCTCTAAATAAGTGGCCTATTGAGAAGTCTGATAGTGTAGCAGTTTGCCACAAGTACATCTGTTGATGCTGTGTTTAACAACTGAGAGATCTTTGAAAGAAGGTTTATTTTAAGACATACTGAAAGAAGCAACAAGATAGAAAGAAAGAAACATTGAAATAGAGTCTTATAATATGGAAATAATATTAGTTTTGCTTTGAGAGATTCCTTTACAATCTATTTTAGGTAACATCACTAGAGATTGGGTTTTAGAATACTGAGGCGAAGGCTTCTCTCAGTTTTTGCAGCAGCAATTGTTGGTTCACTTCTAAGACACAGTCACTTTATAAAACTGTATTTACCAAGCAGAAACGTTAATGTTCCAGGTAGAGAGGTGACTTAACGCATGAATATCTTCTGCACGCCGGCACAGTCTAAATTTGTGGGTAGGAGTTTCCTTCCCTGCAGTCTTAGTTTTAATTTTTTTTTCCTTTCCTCAATTATTTACAACAAGGGTGGAGTAATAAGGAAACATCAAAAATATTTTCCTTTCTGTCTTCTAAAGACCATTTTCCTTTATCAAACTGCTTTGGCCTCCACATAGTTGAGAGAGGCCTTGAGATACAGATTACCATTGGCTAAAATCCTGTTGATCTGCTCTAAGTGAAGAAACTTATTTTACATCAGCTGGGGGTGGGGAAAGGGTAAGAATCAGGGAAACATCTTTAAATGAGCAGGTCAAAACCTTTCAGTAAGTAATCCTTAAAAATAGGAAGTTGATCAATGTAGTAAAAAGGATATTTTGTTTTCCGATTCGGTTTATGAAAATTGCCTTTAGTATATTCTCCTTAGGGGCAAGGGATGTTTTTTTTTAAATTTTTGTCTTTGTATTCCAAATATCTAGCATAATACCTGACACATATTGTAGGAGGTAAAAACTTATTCAGTAATTAATTGCCATAGTTTTATTCCTATGCAAAAATTAGCATCAAATAAAAAAGCAATGTAAAGACCAAAAGTTCCTTAACTTTCTCCTTAAAGCAATATAATTGTTCAAACTTCAGTTTTAGAACTCTCATCTATATTCAGATGTTTTTTTCTCATCATGATGCAAGTACAGACACAATGAGCATCAATTTCAGCAAAACTTTGCTCACAGTTTCTGTTTTGCCCAAATTTTTGACCACTGACTCATTCCGACGAACTTGACATTTAAAAAAAGAAAATATTCTAATTTGTTCAATATTTTAACTGTCCCATTAAGTAACATTGCAATGTAAAACTTAGTTCTACAGTCAGTTAGTAAACATTTATTTAGGAATTAAGTTGTTCCAGGAACTGTGCTAAGCACTAGAGATACAAAGAGAGGCAAAAAATAGTCTTTACTCCTTAGGAGGAGCAGCTAGGTGGCACAGTGAATAGAGCACCAGGCCTGGAATCAGGAAGACTCAATTTCCTGAATTCAAATCCAGACTCAGACACTTGCTAGCTGTGTAACCCTGGGAAAGTCACTTATCCCTGTTTGCCTCAGTTTCCTCATCTGTAAAATGAGCTGGAGAAGGAAATGGCAAAACACTCCATTATCTTTGCAAAGAAAATCTCAAAAAGAGTTGGACACAACTGGAAAATGACTAAAAAGCAATATGCCTTACAAGCTTACAGTCTAATGGAATTAAATTATTATTTATATGACACTATGTGCCTAATAGGCATTGTTAAGGTAGAGTGTGTTTCTGACCATATGAAATGAGAAGTCTGTAAGTAATGTGTTAATTTTGTTCCCTGACGACAACATCATAATGAGGTTCTTCTGTATTTATAACTAGAGAAAAGGACCATTAGCTACAGAAATTTTGAATAATAGTACTACAGGATTTTGGAGATGGTCTTCAAGCATTTCTTAAAAATACAAACTAAATATATGTAATAAATAGTAGGAATGATTAATTGCATTGGATAAAATATAAGTAAATTTAATACTACATAATGCCTGTTGACTGCGAAGTCCATCACAGCAGGCTATCCTATTGTTTTTTGCCTTGCTTTGTTTCTCCGACATTAATCACAGTGTCTGACTGATAGCAGATGCTTAACCAATGCACAAGCATGTTTTAAATATTGTATTGTGTTTTGTTTTTGTATTACAATTATAGATCACCCACTCGATGAGAGTCTCTTGTAACAAGGAAACAATTAAAACTAACATTATATTGACTTCATCTGAAAATGCATGCAATATTACACATCTGTAACACCCCTCACCTGTATATTTTAAATTATTTTAAAACTTTAAATTATTTTTAACTTAACAGAAATCTATTTCATTAGGGCTATAATAGCTAGTATCTTTATAGCACTTTAAGTTATTGACAAATATCTCCTTTGCTCCTTAGAACAACTCTAGTACCCTCTCCCCCCCAAAAAAAAAGAAAAGAAAAGAAAAGAAAACTGAAGTGGACAATATTAAATGACTTGTCCAAGGTCACATAGCTAGTAAGTGCATAAGGCCAAATTTGAACTCAAGTTTTAACTTCAAGTCCAACAACATGTGCAGTGTGCCACTTAATTGTCTCTGTGTCTCTCTGTCTCTCTCTGTCTCTGTCTCTCTCTCATCCCACCCTATCAAAAAAAAAAAAGAAAAACAATCATTTGCAACAGGTATGCATAATCAAGCAAACCAGATTCCCTCAGCGATGGTATATAAAATTATATTTCTTGTTGTTCTTTCAGTAGCGTCTGACTCTTGTTTTCTTGGCAATGACTGATTGACTCTTCTTTCAGCAACTCACTGTACAGATGAAGAAACAAGGCAGATAGGGTTAAGTGACTAGTCCAGGATCACACAATTAGTAAGTGTCTGAGGCTGGATTTGAACTTAGGGAGATGAGCCTTCCTAACTTCAGGCCTGTCACTTCATCTACTGTGCCACCCAGCTGCCCACAAAAATATAAACATGTTTATTAAGAACCTGAGATATATCAAATATTTTGCTAGGTGTGGGGATACAAAACAAATGTTTTTACTCTAAGAAGTTTACATAACATTTGGGAGGATATCATGTACCTATAAAAGCAAATACAAAATAATTAAAAGGTAATTGAGGGACACAAAAGCAGCGAGTCAAGGAAGGCCTTTTGATTCTACATAAGCTCTTGAGCTGGGCGTGAAAAAGACTGGGGATTCTTAGAGATGGCAGTAAAGATGAAGCAGATTCTAGGCATGGGAAACAACCAGTGCAAAGGAACAGAAATGGGAAATTGAAGCATGTTTGAAGAATAATAAGAAGGACTGCTTGACTAGAATAAAGGGTGCTAGAAGGGAAATATTGCGGAATAAAGCAGAAAAGGTAGATTGAGACCAAATTGTTAAGGTCTCAGGGAAGCTAGGTGAGTAGAGTATTGAGTAGAGCACCGGCCTGGGAGTCAGAAGGACCTGAGTTCAAATTTGGCCTCAGATGCTTGACATACTTACTAGCTGTGTGACCTTGGGCAAGTCATTTAACCCCAATTGGCCTGCCTTCCCCCCTCAAAAAAATTGTTAAGGACTTTAAATAATGAACAGAGGAGATTATATTTGATTCTAAAGGTTATAGAAAGCCACTAATTTATTGAATAAGGCAGTAACACAGTCAGATCTGTGCTTTAGAAAAAAAAATCACTTTACTAGCTGTGTAGAGGAGCAATTGTAGAAAAGAAAAACTTGAATGATGGAGGCCAATTAAGGTGGTTTTATAGTAATGCTAGTGAGAGGTGAGGATCTCAAGTAAAGTAGGAAATATACAAAAGATATCATGGAGGTAGAAAAGACAATTACTTGGCAAATGATTGGATATGTGGGATGAATGACAGTGAGAAATTGAGGAAAACATCAGAATAGCAAATTTGAGTAATAAGAAAAAGGGTAGGACAAAAGTAATGTTATCTGTTTTGTACATGTTGAGTTTGAGGTACCTGTAGGTCATCTTGTTAGAAATGCCCAATAAGCAGTTACTGATGTTGGACTGAAGTGCTGAAAGGAGACTGGGGAGGCATATGTAGATCTGGGCATTATCTGCTTAGTGATAATACTTAAATTCATGTTTTAGGATATCTAGAAAAAAATTCTTTTTATTTTTGTGTCAACCTTGTTCTCCCAATCCCTGCCCCATGATCATCTTATCCCTATACTTTATTGAAATTTTCTCAACTTGCCACTATCTGTTCCTCTATCTTCTTCACTAAAAACCTGTTTGTGTTTCTAAATATCTCAAATTAAAAAATAATCACTCATATAGGTCTTATTTCCTAGTCCTATTATTATTTGCACATGGAATGTAATTTTTTTAACAATTCAGTAACATTTTAAAGTTCCCATATAACCAAAGGGCTATAAAATTGTGCATACCCTTTGACCCCAATACCACTTCTAGGACTCTACACCAAAGAGATCACACAAGTGGGAAATGGACCAGTATGTACAAAAATATTCATAGCAGCTCTTTTTGTGGTGGCAAAAAAATTGGAAATCAAGGGGATGCCCATCAGTTGGGGAATGGCTAAACAAGTTGTGGCATATGAATGTAATGGAATACTATTGTGCTACAAGAAATGAGGAGCAGATGGACTTCATTATAACCTGGAAAGACTTATATGAATTGATGCTGAGTGAGGGGAGCAGAACCAGGAGATCATTATACATGATTACAGACACACACTATTTGTAAGGACTAACTTTGATAAACTTGGCTCTTCTCATCAAAGACAGCTCCAAAAGACTCGTGGAAAAAAGCTATGCATATCCAGAGAAAGAATTATGGAGTCTGAATGCAGATTGAGGCAAACTATTTGCTCTCTTTTTTTTCCCTTCTTTTTTGGTTTTGTTTCTTCTGTCTCATGATTCATTACGTTGTTTATTATTCTTCTTTACAGTTGAACTATTATGTAAATAAGTTCAATGCGAAGGTATATGTAGAACCTATATCAGATTACGTGCTATCTTGGCAGGGAAGGAGAAGAGGGAAGGAGAGAAAATTTGGAATTCAAAAACTTGTGGAACTGAGTGTTATAAACTAAAAATTAAAAATAAATTAACAAAAGAAAAGCAAAAATAGTAAATGTATGTTTTATGAACTAGAAGATAAAAAATAAATGTGTACTAAATATCTTTTAAAAAAATTCAAGTTCCTGGTAGGTGCAAAGTTTACAAAGAGACATATAAGAATTAATGAAATGTGACCCTTTGTATGAGAGACCTTACACTACAGAAGAGAGAATATTAAGATGTAATTAAGAATTTTAAAGCGTCACTGAAAACTTGTGATGCATTCTTCCACAGGACTGAGTTTTGTGAAGTATGTTACATGCATTATACAATTCAGTCCTCATAACTGTGTGAGTTAAATAGCATAGTCAGCTAATAAGCATTTATGAAGCGCTTACTATCTTTTGCCTCATTTCTTAGATTTCTTTCTCAAAGACCAAGTCTTAAACCTATTTCATTCACTCTGGATCTCATGAATTGGACAATAGGTCCTTGCCCAAGTCCCACTCAATTTGGGGCCCTCCTAGCTTGAGATGAATATAAATAGCAACTATATCTCTTTTGGCCAGCAACCCTGAGGGTCTTCCACTCCCAGTTTGATTTTCTTTTTAATTAAAGGGGCTATCCCTTGGCTCACTTCTTAAAGAAGCCTATTCACTGAATGGGCATTACCTTTCTCAAAGTGAGAACCTGAAAAGACCATAGCTTAAAAGGGCCAAGGTCTCCCACTGCATCATGGACCATCTCTTGTCATCTTGATAGATATCTGGCCACCGGACCAGATGGCTCTGGAGGAGAAAGTGAGGCTGGTGACCTTGCACAGTCCTCCCTCACTCATACCAATGTCACTTGTAAGTCTGGTCATCTCCCTAATGTCATCGTCCTCTTTGAGAATGAAGGACAAACCATACAACCACACACAATTTAGCCTTAAATCACCAAATGGGTGTTGCCTCAGACAAACTGAAACCTGGAAAGACCTTAGCTTAAAAGGGTCAAGGTCTCCCACTGTATCTGGCTTCATCTCCAGTCATCCTGACCTATGTCTTGCCAATGGACTTTGATGACCTTGGAGGAGACAGTGAGGCTGATGACTTTGCACACCCGTCTCATTTAAATCCAATTCACTTGCAAACCAAGACATCACCATCTTGATGTCATTGGGCCTCTTCCGGAATGAAGAACAAACAAGAATCTGTGAGTAGGAGTAGTAGCCCCACAGGGGATCCAACTGGCTAGTTCCAGTTTGACAATGCTCCTCCCTTCCTCCCTCCTTTCCTTCCTTCCTCCCTCCCTTCCTTTCTTTCTTCCTTCCTTCCTTCCTTCCTTCCTTCCTTCCTTCCTTCCTTCCTTCCTTCCTTCCTTCCTTCTTTCCTTTGTTTCTTCCTTTTCTCCCTTTTCCCTCCCTCCTTTCCCTCTGTTCACAGGGAGAATCATATCCTTACATGTGGGTGCTCTGCTGAAACCTTACAAGATATCTTGGGGTTTGGGAGCTTGATTTTTTTCTTCCCTTCCCTACTTATTTATTCTATCATTAAAAAAAACTGGGACAATTAACTCTTTTGTCCTATGTTGTTTCATTTATGATTTCTTGAAATAGAGCTTTGAAAAACCAGGCTTTGATAAAAGCTCATTGTGATTCAGATGGAGCTACTGGACCATGCCTTAAACCCAAATCACTCTGGCTCTCACTGATTGGCCAATAAAAGGGCCCCACTCAAGCCTCACTCGGTGATTGTTTCAGTTTTGATGGCACAAAATGGCAGTTTCTGTTCTGCCCAGAACTCTGAGGGTCTTCCCTTCTGAATTAAACTTTTTCTTTTTTGAGTGGGAAAACTAGGCCATATTTTGCCTCATTTCTTACCTAGCTTTAAATCACCAAGTGAGTATTGCCTCAGACAAACTGAGACCTGGGAACGACCTTAGCTTAAAAAGGCCAAGGTCTCTTACTGCATCTGGGGTCATCTCCAGTCATCCTGACTTTAATTCAATTTACTTGCAATTCAAGATATCAGGATTCTGATGTCATTGGTCCTCTTCAAGAAAGAAGGGCAAACAAAAACAGTCTTTCTAGATGAGAAGTGATGAAAGCCCACACAAAGATGGTGGCAGTGCCAAGAGGAAAGAAAGAAACATATATACAAAAGTACGAATGACAGAGTTTGGCTAGATATTATATATAGGGATGTGAGAGCTTTAGGAATAAAAGATGGCAACCAGTGGGGTGACCTCCTTGATAGTAATAGGGAAGTCTGGAGAAAGTAAGTATTGGAGGGGAAAGGTGGGAAAGATGAGCTCAGTTTTGTATACCTTTTGCTGAAGATGTCTACAGAACATCCATTTTGAGACATCCAATAGACAGTTGGAGATGTGAGACTAGAGGTCAGCAGAGAGATTAAAGCAGAGTGAATAGAAGAGAGATACAGCAACAGAGAAATAAGTTTGTCCATGGAAGTTGAGTTCATCAGCTGAAGTAGTATAAAGAGAGAAGAAAAGAGAACCCAGGACAGATCCTTGGGAGAATACTTATGGGTAGTGGGAATAATTTGTAGGAAGAATTGGCAAAGGATACTGAGAAGGAGCAAACAGGTAGAAGAACCAAGACAAAGCAGTGTCATGAAGACATAGAAAAGAAAACAGTATCAAGGAGAAGATGGTGATCAGCAGTGTCAAAAATTAAAGAGGTCAAGAAAGACGGGAATTGAGAAGAGGCCTTTAGATATGGCAAAATAAAAAAAAAATCATAGATAATTTAGGGGAAGGCAGTTTCAGTTGACTGACAAAGTTGGAAGCCAGACTATAGAAAGTTAAGCAAAGTGAAAAGGAAGTGAAGACCTTTACTGTAGACCTATTACTCAAGGAGTTCAATGACTAAAGGGAGATATTCTTTCATAATTACCAGTGAGATATAAATCAAGTAAAGTTGTGTTTTTTTTGGTTTTTTGGATCTTCTTTTTTTTAGCATAGCAGAGACATGGGTGTATTTTCAGGAAGCAAGGAAAGCATCCAGTAGACAAGAAGAGATTGAAGATTAGTGAAAAAGAAGATGATAGAGGAGGCAATCTGTTGGAGAAGACAGAATAGCTTGGGATTACATATATCTATAAAGGGGTTTACCTTGGCAAGGAAAAGGTCCACCTGTTTTTGTAAGAGAGGGGTCACAGGAGAGAGTGGAAAAAGACATTTGAGTGCTGAGCTGAGTAGAAAGCAGAAGAGGAATTCTCAGCGAATGACCTCAATTTTCTCATTGAAGTATGAGGCAAGTTTCTCAGCTGTGAATGTGAAAGGAGGAGTCGTCATTGAAATATGGAAAGAGATAAGAAAGTTGGGAAAAAAAACACTATGATGAGTGGGATAGTAAATCAATTAAGTATATTTCTAAGGATGCCTTTGGCCCAGTGAGGGTCCAGTTGAGATCCAGTAATGTAAATTTGTAGTAGGCACAATCAGCACACTTTTTTGATGTTCTCAAGCTTTATTCAGCAATATATAAATAGGAGCAAAGGCAGCAGATGGTGGGAGTAATTCGAGGCTGAGGCTTGGCAGAGTAAGATTATTGAGAGTACAAGTAATACTCAATCCATTTTACAGAAACTCCAGGAGGTTGAATAACTTGTTCATGGTCACGTGCTGAGTAAATAACAGAGAGCCAGGCTTTGGATCCAAACCTTCTGATTCCTTGTCTAATATTCTTTCTTCTACCTTATCATTATTTATCTTCCCCTGTCCTCTATTTACAATGATTTCTTTCAGTCACTGAATTAAGGAAAGATCTATTAAAATATTTCAATTACTGATTTTTTATATTTCACTTCATTGGCAATGATCATTTCTTAGGCTTCCATCCAGTATGTATCTTCACTGCAAAACTAATATTGATAAACACACTATCCCTAAGCATTTTTAAATACTATATATGAAAATTTTATTGTCATTTACCAGTGTCTAAATGAAATAAAAATCTCATGAAGTTTATTTAATTCCTTAAGTGTTAAGTTAAAAAATATTAAAAACTTGTTAAATAAATGCATTTTGTTTGTCTGTTTCATAGACTAGGGCCAACGAAGAAGGCACATAAATACAAGGTCACAGTCTTTGAGTCAAGCACAGGACATGTGTATATGTTATGAAACTTAAAATGGAACTCACATTATCTTGAATAACCTTATTGATATTCAGAAAACAAAGTTAATTATTTTTTGTTGATTTGTATCAAACTACAAATTGCTATCATAGGATTGTAGATTTTAATCTGGAAGACATAGCATAGGTCATCTACTTCAAGCCCCTCATTGTATAGATGGAAATATTGAAACTTATAGATAGAAAGTGGCTTGTCCAATGTCAGACAGGTATGTTCAAACTGAACTGAATCCAAATATATCTCTTTTCTCTACACAATGCTACTACCATGGTAACTGTAATGTAGAATATGTCAGATGACTTTTTGATTTCCCTCCACTGCCTTTCAATTTATCTTGGGTATAGCTTATTTGAATTTTTTTTTTGCATGTTGTTTCCCTCATTAGACTGTGAGCCCTTTGAAAGCAAAGACTGTCTTTTGCTTTTCCTTTATCTCCAATGCTTAGCATAGTGCCTGGTATATAGTAGGTGCTTAATACATGTTTATAGACTGAATATAGACTCATGATTTGGATTTTGAACTGTTCCTTTTACAAATGAACAAACAGACCCAGAAAGCTAAGCAACTAGCCTAAGATAACACAATTTGCAAAAAGCAGAGATGTCTTTTCTCTTGAATCTTCACAGTACAATTTTAGAATTCTCCTGTGGCCTCCATTTTGGAGACGAGCCTAGGCTGACCAACTTTCATTACGTTTTGCTTCTGGCTTTCTAGATTTCAATACTATGTCCTCACATGGATTTCCTCCAATCCTTCCCCCACTCTCCTTCAGCTCCCTGTTGTGTGTGCTCTTCCTTCGTTGGAATATATACTCCTTGAGGGCAGGGACTGTCTTTTTTTTTTTGGCTCGTATGTGTATCCCGAGAGCTTAGTATAATGCTGGTGACATAGTAAGTACATAATAAATGCTTGTTGTCTTTCCTGGCCTATATAACCCCAGAAAATCAGGATGAAAAGTTAAATTTGTGGAATATTTTGTCTACATTGTGATTATAATCTAGATATGCTATATAATTTACACAAAATAGTACAAGGATGCTAAAAATTAGGCATAAAAATAGCATGGGAATATCCAAAATATATCACATACACAGAATATTTTGTATCGTCTAGTACATTTTGTAATAAACTGTTGGATTACAATTGCTTAAGTTCTGTAACTGTAATCTTCTTAAGGGTGAGCACCATGTCTAATTTAGTTTAACATCACCTCTTTGCACGTATAAGGTGCATAAGGGTAATATTTGCTGAATAAATAAATGAATATTCAATCACTATTCCTTTTTCTGTTTCTGTAAAGTACTATTTGTACAAATTGCAACAGTGTTGAGATGAGGCACATTTAAATAAAAACCTTTAGCAATTGCTTATTCAAATATGGAGACATAAATAGCAAATATGTAAATGATTCCAAATTTATCCAATACTTAGTTTTCTTCATGCTTCAAAATTGTTTTTAAATGACTGAACTTTCGCTAGTTATTTCTTAATCAGTTGGTCTATTAAAGGCAGTTCTGAAAATGACTAGTTCAAGTCAAAAGTTAGTTATCAAATGTCATTGGAATTTTTTTTTGTTTTGTAACCAAAATATCATGCTTGATTTCTCCTTTATAAAAGCTCTCAGCTCAAAGAGCTGCTTCCTTTTCAATATCTATAGCTATCTCAAAGCATTAGTGAATATCTCAGTTAGTCTAGGCATAGGTGAGCATCTGAAGGTTGAAGACAAACTTTGTTCTGCATCTTCATTTAGTAGTTATGGTAAAAATGTAATCTCGGATTCTTTGGTTATCTTACAAATGGCAGCTTGAAGAAACCCTGCCAAGTAACATCTAGCCTACAGCATCTTCTCAAAGAAGTCACAGATGGATCTTCAAAGGTCCCAGCTGGGTCCATCAAAACTACAGATGTTCTTCTAAACAGGTACTGGGCTTTTAAAATACCGCTGAAGTTATCAATTAATCAGCACCATTTGCAGCATACTGACAGTACATGTACAGGGAATTTTCAATGGGAAATAATATTTTTATTACTATTACCAAATAGATTGCTTCCATTTTCTGAGCACTGCATAAGAAGGATATTTAAAGTTTTACATTTGAATTTGAACTATTAAAATATTTATGTAGTTGTTCTCTTTTATTTTTAGTGAATTACATTTTCTAGGTTTAAGCAGAAATTTTCCTAAAGCCTCATTATTTTTATTGTAGCCATTAAAATTTTCACATATGGGACCTATCATGGATTTTTTCTTAATCTTGGTTAATCTATATTAGTTATTTGGTCCCTTGTCACATTTATTACATTGAAAATCATAAATCCAGCTGTTCTCTGATATGTTGTACTTCTTAATGAAAAGTATTCTCATACCAAAGATGCATCCCCTTTGCAGTCCTCCCTCTCTTCCAACTGGTGAGTCCATGCCCAAGGCCACTAATCATGAGGCACTAAGGCTATCATCACTAAACTCTTGGCACCTCTTCTCACTTTGAATGTTTCTCTATTTTCTTGATAGCAGTATTCCTCCCATCTCTCCTACCCTTATCCTCTGTGTTGCCAAAATTAGAGAGGGGAACCTTCAATCTCTAATTGGTCAGAAGGAGACATGATTTTTTTCACATAAAATGTGTCAATGTGAAGCAGTTAGACTTATTGAATTTATACACACCTAAACCAGAAAGCCAGAGCCAATCAGAACTTGAATAGTTTTCTGCTAGAAGGTCTGTTTAATTTAAGGCTTATCCCAAATTTCTATAGGCTTTAGCAAAGAGGAAAGTCACATTTAAATATTTGTAATTTGGTCTAATTTTTTCTTTAATACAAAGTTATTAGAATAAGATAAGCTCTTTAATGTTATCTGGTCAATTTTACCTGCCTGCAAGTTATCAATTGAGTATTAACTTATAGTTGTGGAAGTTAAGACCATAGGAGAAAACAGCCTTCATGATCTCAGTAAGGAGCTGTGGTAGTAGTAGCAGTAGTTGTAGTAGTATTAGTAGTAATAGTAGTAGTAGTAGTAATAGGAGGAGGAGTGTAGTAGTAGTAGTAGTAGTAGTAGTAGTGGTGGTGGTGGTGGTGGTGGTGGTGGTAGTAATGTTTTCTTATTCCAAATAAACTTTAGCATTTTAGCTACATAATAAAGAATCCAAATGATTGAACTTTTGTAGTACCAAATGAATGATTAATTTTCATGTTGAAATCTCCCTAAACATAATTTTCTAAGTGTTTATAGATTCACTATATATAAATTCCCCATAGTGGATTTGAAACTGTTTGAATGAGCAGTCAACATTGTTATCATTGACTTAAATAAAAACATAGATACATCCATACAGTTTACAGATGACACAACACTTAGAGAGATAGCTGATCTGTAGAATGATGTCAGTAGGCTATAGTATTTAAGCCAAATCTAATAAAATCAAATTTATTAGAGATAAATGTGAATCTCTACATTTGATCTCAAAAATCAACTAAACAAAATAGAGGAAGAAAGATAACAATAAGCATGAAAAAGAACTCACTTATTTAGAGGGTTTTGAATTCAATGGAAGTCAGCATTATGATATGGAGGCCAAGAAAGTTAATATAATCTCACAAGTGAGGATATGTCCAGAGTAAGAGAAGAGATAGTACCAATGCATTCTGTCATGACTAGAACACATTTAGAATATTGTGTTCTGTTATGAGTGCTATATTTTTGGGATGATATTGAAGAACTGGAGAGTCGTCAAGAGTTCTACCAGAAAGATGAAGTTCTTTGATATTGTACCATAAAGAAAAGTGGGATATTTAGCTTAAATAAAAAAGGATGAATGGGAGCAGGTTGAAGAGGATATCTACCATCAAATATCTCAACGACTGTCGTGTGGAAAATGAATAAGCATTGTCTTGCATGGTCTCAGTTATCAGAACTAGAAATATTGAGCAAAAATTGCTGAGAACAGAGTTAATTAACCTAAGCAAGCGGGAAAAAATAGAAATAAAAAATCTTCCCAAATGTTAGAGCTATCAAAACTTAAATAAGTTGCCTCAGTCAGTAGTAAATTCTATCTCATAACAGGTCTTAAAGTAAAAGCTTGATGCTCCTTTCTTGGGAATATTAGGGACAGCTAGGTGGCAAACTGGATAAAGCACTAAGGCTAGAATCAGGAAAACCTGAGTTCAAATATGGCCTCAGACATTTACTAGCTATGTGACCCAGGGCAATTCACTGAAACTCTACCTCAGTTTCTTCACCTGTAAAGTTGGGATAATAATAGCTTTCTCCAGGGGTTATTGTGAAGAGCCAATGATATAATAATTGTAAAGTGCTTAGTACAGTGCCCACCTGGCATATTTTAAGTGCTATATAAATATTTATTATTATTATGTTATGGATTTTTTATTTTTAATTTATGGAATAAAACAAGCATTTCCATAACATAGTACAATCAAAAGATGATTACACATGAAACTGCCAATCTAACATGTACAACTGGCTTTCCTATTACATTATCATGTAATTTTTTTCCTTTTTTTCTTCCCTCCCCATCCTCCCTCTGCCCCAGAGATGGCTACTACTAGACAGAAATAGCTAGAGATGGATAGATAGATAGATAGATAGATAGATAGATAGATAGATAGATAGATAGATAGATATGTAAAATTTTTCTATGCATACTTCTATTTAACAGTTCTTTCTCTGGATGCAGATAGCATCTTTCTTCATATGTCATTTTATAGTTAATTTGGATATTTTTAACAGTCAAAATAACTTATTTGCTCAAAATATTCTTAAAACAGTATTGCTGTTAATGTATATAATGTTCTCTTGGTTCGGCTCATTTCACTCTTTGTTATTTCGTGCACATCTTTCTGTGTTTTTTCTAAAATCATTGAGCTCATCATTTCTTGTACCACACTAGTATTCTGTAACAATCACATACCACAACTTGTTTAGCCATTCTCAAATTGATGGGCATGCCTGCAATGTCCAGTTCTTTGCCACCACAAAGAGAACTGCTATTAATATTTTAGAACATACAGGTTGTTTTCCTTTTGTCTCTAATCATATTTGGAAATAGACCAAGTAGTGGTGTTGCTTGTGAAAGGGTATGGGTAGTTTAATAACTCTTTGGACATAATTCCAGATTGCGCTCCAAAATGGTTGGCTCAGTTCACAATTCCACCAACAATGAATTAGCGTCTCAGTTTTTCCACATCTCCTTCATCATTTGTCACTTTCCCTTTCTATCAAGGTTGTTTTAATTTGCATTTCTCTAGTCAATAATGAATTAGAGAATTTTTTCATACAATTATAAATTGTTTAGATTTCTTCATCTGAAAAATGCCTGTTCATATCCTTTGACTATTTATCAATTGGGGAATGACTCATTCTTAGAGATTTGACAAAGTGTTTTGCATATTTTTTGATATGAGACCTTCATCTGATAAGCTGTCTATAATTTTTTTTACTCAATTTTATTTGTTATATTTGTACCAAAACCTTTTAATTTAATGTGATTGAAATTATCCATTTTACATCCAACTTTGCTCTCTATCTCTTGTTTATTAGTAAATTATTTGCCAATCCCTAAGTCTGATAAGTAATGTAATCTATGTTCTAATTTTCTTGTAAAATCTCTCTTTATATCTAGGTCGTGTATCCATTTTGACCTTATCTTTGTAAATGGTGTAAGATATTGATCTATGCCTAGTTTCTGCCATACTGCTTTCCAGTTTTCCCAACAATTTTTACAAAATAATGAATTCTTATCTCAAAATTTAAGCCTTAACACTTGTCCAATACAAGGTTATTATGTTTATTTTCTGCTATAAATTGTATGTCTTCTCTATTCCATTTCTATTTCTTAGCCAGTATCAGATAGTTTTTATAATTACTGCCTAATATTATAGTTTTAGATCTGGCTCTGGTAAACCTTGTTCTTTTATGATTTTTTTCAGTATTTCTATTGATGTTTTTGACTTTTTGTTTTTCCAAATGAATTTTGTTTTTGTCTAATTCATTAAAAATTGTTAATTAAATTGATTAAGCGTGCCATTAAATATATAAATTAGTTTGAGCAAAATTGTCATTTTTATTATATTGGCCATGCCTACCCATGAACAATTAATATTTCTCCAATTACTTAAATCTGATTGTATTTGTATAAATTTTTTTTATAATTTTGTTTAAATAGTTCCTGAGTTTGTTTTTGCAGGTGAATTCCTAGGTATTTTACACTTTCTAGAGTTATTTTAAAATGGAGTACTTTTTTTACTATCTCTTCTTGAGAGTTTCATTTGTGACACATAAGAATGCTAATGATTTATATGGATTTACTTTATATCCTTCTGCTTTGCTACAATAATTGTTTCAATGATATAGAAGAGAATTTGCTGAAGTACATATTAGACTAGATAGCCTTCAAGATGCCTTTTAAAATATGTACCTTGTAAAATTACACAGCTCAGTAGTTCAGTGAATAGACTGCACCTGGACCTTGGACAGCTAGGGGACTAGCCCTGGACTCAGGAGGACCTGAGCTCAAATCCAGCCTCAGGCACTTAACGCTTACTAGCTATGTGATCTTGGGCAAGTCATTTAATCCCAATTGCCTCACCACCCTCCCCCCACCCCGCCAAAAAAATAGATATCTCTGTACTCTGCTGAGTGATCTATCATCAACTTATAAAATGTCTTTTCATATTTTTGAGTATCTAAATCATTCTACTGATATAGTTACATTTAACAGACTATCTTGCATTCCACGGTGATCTCATAGCCAGTAATGAGAAAGCCAGGGCCAGAGTTCATTTCTTCTATTTCCTGGCATACTACTGTGTTCAATGAAGCAGGCTCCCTAGTCTCAATGAAATTATATTTGGAGAGTGACAAAAAATGTAAAGAACAACAAATTGATTGCTATCAATTGCTGTATTTGAAGACAACTTTTTTATTAGTTCAAGAGTTTGCTAGTAACCACTTAATTAGCTAAAGTTGCCTAAGGTACTCCTATTTCCTACACATATATTAATTTGTTCTTTGTTCTGCACATAAAGACTTGTAACTAGGTAGAAATACCCAAAAAAGTTGCAAAATTCTTGTAAGAGATCCTTTTCCAACCCAGGAATAACAAGAGCAGTTAAGGACCACTCTCTGATGATCCCTGCATTGAACTTCTACAATCTGATGATTATGTTCTTTGGAAGCAGAGATTTTTTTTTTTATTATGTTCATATCATCAGTAGACAATTAGTAAGTAGTGAATTGATTGGCCAATATCAGAATCATTTATTAGATTCAAGATTTTGATTGGAAAAGGGGAAGAGAACAGGGGTTTCTAGAGGTTTCTAATTAACAAAGTGGTAGACAACTTGGATTTTTCCTACAGGAGTGGAAGCTCTCTCTGAAGGGGGAGAATTCTTCCAACAAAGGTAAGTGGTAAGATAATTTGGTCTAGTGAGACAGAAAGGCCTTTTGGGTCAGCAAGAAAATTCACATGAAAAAAATTATTCATACACTTGAGTATAATAATCCCTGAGTCAAAGAAAAAAACCAGAACTTTACTGTGCTCATAGTTTGAAATATTGCTGAGATGCAGTTGCAAATTTTCTTGGACCCTTACGAAACACACTCCTCCTACTAAATCATTGCTCTTCAGAAGCATCAACCAAAGTTTCAGTTATGGGCCATTTTTTTTAACTGGATCTGTCTATTTCACAGAGGCTGGAAGTACAGTGGTTATTCACAGTCTCAATCTCACTACTGATCATTATGGTAGCTATTTTTCGTGTTCTGTGTTCTGTGTTCAACCAGTACTAGATCAACCCTTCAACTAGTTGCCCTTTGCTTCTTGGGTCTCCCCATATTAATATTAGATTTAGTTAAGACCCCTGACCAACATAACCCACTACAGCTCAGAATGCACAAGTAGTCAATACCCCTGCCACAGCCTCCCAGGTAAAAGAGAATATAGCTGTATACCACCAAGTTCAGCTGAGGTCCATTCCTACCAACTTCCCTTTGGCATGACACTGACAAATACAGCAGACTGATGTGCCCATTTCAGTTAGATGGAGCCTGCTTTCTCTCCATTCCTATTTAAGAAAGCTTAGGGACTAGTGCGAGCCTTTGTTCTTTGCCTTTATATTTGCCCCTTTATTTCTGTGTGTTCATCGCTATCTTGATAAAAGTTGATTAGAGCTGGGGAAAGTTGAAGCTTTATTATTTTCTAGGTCTGAAATTTGAGGTATCTAGGTGGCATAGGAGACAGAGTACTGGAGTTAGGGATTCAAATCCAGCTTCAGATACTTGGTAACTGTGTGACCCTTATTAAGTTCCTTTTCCCATCTGTAAAATGAAGATAATAATGATATCTACCTCTTGGGCTTGTTGTTAGGATCAAATAATATAATATTTGTAAAGTCTTTTGCAAACATTAAAGTGCTATATGAATACCAGTTATCATTATTATTATAAATGATTTCAATTATTTACAACAGCAGAGAGCAGAAATTTTTATAAACTCAGTAACTATATTATACCACATATTCACAGGTATTTTAGGACAAAAATGATAGAACGTTTACATCTGTAACTGTTGCTAGTTGTAGAGTGAAACCAAGTAATTTACATTTAGTATGAATGATAACAGAATTGAGTCCACTCATTTTCTTAGAGAATAATTTTTGAAGAAAAAAAAATCTCAATTTTGCTATTATTTAATACATGTCTCCAAGGTATTGGAAGGGACCTTGGGAGATCTATATATTAAGAATGTATCTCTGAGTACAAATTGAGACCAAGAGTAGAACTGGCAATAAAAGTATCATCAGAAAGACCGAGGCACAGTAACACTAGGCACAAATGCAGAAAGTGCAGGAACTGCATCAAAAGCTGTGGTCCTCATAAATAAAATCTTGAGTTTTCATTACCAAAAGTAGCATATTCCCAGAGAAGACTATAAACCATTTTGGAAAAATAAAAGGCAAAGGAATAAAGAAACATCTATGCATTTAAAAAAAATACAGGTCGTATTCCTTAGTTTGTTGAAATACATAGAACGAATAGCAAAAGCTAGCAGGTGAGCAAGAATTAAATATTTTGAGCTCATTTCTTACAATGTTCTATTCTTTTGTTTCACATTCCACTTTTATTTATTTTACACTTACTATACATTCATTCATACACTTACTATGCATACATTCAGTGAGCACATAAATGGCATCACACTTCTTCTGTCAGAGTAGTGACTTTCTGTGATGAAGGAAGTAGAGAATCCATTTGGAAGAACATTAATGCTCCTAGAATAATCATTTGAACTAACACTTCAGGCAGGTGAGATGGGGGAGTGATTTGTGCATGGCCAGTTAATTCAGACCAGTAGAAGCTGTTAATTAAGTCACTTTAAACACATATAAACTCGGAAACAAAAGGATAATGACTTCAAGAAGATAATAATAGGCCTAGAATACAAGGAAACCTGAGTTTTTAGCCTGGTTTTAACATTGAATAACCCCATTCTGATCATTTAATACTCCTATCTCTAAGATTGTCTTTAGAAGAAACATCATATGTGACTATTTTTTTTTTACTTCACATGGATATTCTGAAAATTGGAGGCAAATCATGATAGTATAGCTTTTAAAAAGATTATCCATTAAAGTAAGGAAGTCATGTCAGACTGAATAATTTCTAGATCTTTTGCTAATTTATTCTGTCGTAGGAAATATATCAACATTGTCCATTAAGAGTTGTCAGCTGTTTGTATTAGTATATGAAAGATATATAGCACCTAGAGATAACACAGAATTTTACATCCAGAAAGTATTTTGCCCATTGTTAATTTGTTTTTTTCTCTGTATCATTTCTATTTCACTATTTCCAATTTACTCTTCTTGAGGTTTGCTTGACGTGAAGATTTGCCTTTTTTCTCATCATGATGAAATATTTTCAGTCTGCATAGCATGCAAAATGTAAAACAACCTGTCACTTCTTTAAAAAAAAAGATCGCTGTTTGTACATGTCTAAGAAGTTCAATTGCTAATTAATTTTTAAATAGCAAAATTAATATCTGTGTAATTGTCAGCAATATAAACTAGGGACCTAGATCCCTATTTTGTGTGCTTTCTTTCAGATATGGATAGAAGGAAAGAAATTAGAAGAAAAAATTTCAGATCCAAGTAAAACAGCTTTATATTTCTCTGACCACCATCCTGTAGTGTGCCACTGTGCAATTTTTGGGCAACGTTAATGCCCTTATCTTTTCTTTTTCTCATTTCCTTTGTAACAGTGGTTAATATCTTCTGTATCTGGTAGGGTTTAGGCTAATAAGTTCTATGAGGGCAGTGATCAACCCATATGGGATCTAAACTTTGTAGTTCCCCTGGCACAATGCTCTGAACAAAATTGATACTTAATTTTTTTTAAAAAAATGTAAAATTAATGAATGAAAATCAAACTCTCTGGGCCTCAGTTTATTCATTTGCAAAATTAGGTATTTAAATTACCTGATGGCTAAGATGTCAAGATCCTGTGTAACTTTAAAATCCCTTGATTTCCATAGCTATGAAGCTAATGTGTTTTCCTTAAAGTGTTAATAATGTCAGTTCCTTCCTTGAAGAGGTCAGTTACAACTTCCCAGGGATTCTCTATTGTTTACACAAAATTTAATTTATTCCATAATTAACTATAAAATGCATGTGATTTCAAGTGAATTACTGATTATACTGTGCTGAATCAATTCTGCTAGATGAGTAATTTTAGTATTCATGAAAACACTAAAATAATGAGAACAATAATGTTTGTTTATATTTGGGAATTATCTCCTTTTTTCTCACCTGACACATTGCCTTTGCCAAAATTCTTTAATATTTGGAAAATCTTAAAGTTGTAAGAGAAGGTGGTTTGAAATCTTTAGAAGGTTTTTCTTTCCCAGACAGAATGCATTTAGTATTCAACTCTTTGCTATAGGGCACAATATTAAGCAATCACTGGTAATTTTTTTCAGTCATTTTTCATAATTCTGTTATCTTTATAATAATGCACTTTATCATATGAGGCATTCTGATTTTCTTTCAGCTTATTTATCATTCAGGGAAAAGGAATAAAAGATTCAGGGAAAAGAAATAGTGATGTATTTAATTTCTACCTCCCAAGATAAAGCATTCTACAATAAGATCTTGCTGTGTGTAGCCACGTGGGTTCAGGCTGCCTTGGGTCACCTAGTAAATCTTTGATCTACACTGACTCTAATTTTCCTGGACCTTATCTGAATGGCCTTAGGTGGATACATCTTTCTTTCATATCAAACATCAACATAATTTGACCTAAGTCTAAATGTAGTACTGGTGATAAATAGCTGGTTCACAAATGCTAGAGTAAGTCCCAAGATTTTTTTTCTTTTGCTTTTAAATGTCAATTGTTGATAGTGTAGTTACTGGCTTATCTAGCATCTGGAGTAATTTTGCAAACTAATGGGTAGTGGGGAGGAAAATTTTTGAAATTTCATATTCTGTGCTGCTGCCAATAGGACTTTTCTGTCAGAACTGTCACTTGAATAGTCATTCATTTATTTAGCACTTATTATATGCTAAATATTTACACTGTCAAAGGGGTGGGATCTAATTATGGAGGATATTGGAAGACAAGCAGAGAAATATAGATGATATAGTAAAAAATAAGAAGCTTTTTGCAGTACTTTGTTTAAAAACATAACACAGTGAAAGGAATATTTAAGGAAAATTAATCTGTCAACAGTATGCATTGTAGATTGAAAGTAAAAGAAACTGCAATCAGGGGAGCCAACTTGTAGACTTTTAGCATCCCTTAGCCATACAGTCTGGAGTTGATTAGAGCCAGGGTAGTGCCCATGGAAATTGAAAGGAAAGTTTTTGGTACTGGAACAACAAAGCTACCAGAGTGAATCACAGAGACTGGTTGCAGAAAGATTAGAGAGGGTAAATCAAAGGCAACTCCAAGGTGTTGAGCCTGCTTGATTGGAAGAATGATGACTCTATTTAAAGAGACAGAGAAATTGGGGGTTAGAACCGTGCTAGGAGATTGTATATTACATACCTTTAAGAGAGATTGAGATTCAAATGGGGAGATCAAAATGGACAAATTTAATTATTTTGCCATGTATGTTCTCCAAGCACTTGCCCATCACAGTACTAAAGCTAAGAATGTGTATTTTGAATCAGTTTATCAAAAAACAAAACAAAGTACCCTCCAGTCATAACATTCCTCTTCAGATACATGGTGGTGTTTGTTCAGTTTTCTTTTTAGTAGAGCAGTTTGCAAAGCACATTTTGTGGACTACAATTTTCTGCACAGCTGATTGTTACATAGAATGAAAAAAACCGACTCGTAGCAGAATGAAAAAGATATTTTTGCTTTACTTATTTATTTGTTGCTTTATGATTAAAAGTATGGCAGGAAAAGACAAGCATAAACAGATAGTGTTCCACACATCACATAATATTATTAACACATCACATACTACATCAGGGTCCAGTGCATTTTTTTGTTCTTCATTGTCTTATTTCCTTAATGTTCTGGGGTTTATGCCCATAACAGTTTTGGAAGGAAAAATTCTATATTTCCAGGCCAAGCATAGAGTTTGGGTATTCCATCAGTGTAGATACATGGTCAGACATGTACATTTGGTAGAATACTTGTTTAATTAATTGGTAGATTTGATGGGAAAATGAAGAATATAGAAGCAAGGAAAATTATTTAAAAGGCTATTACAATAATTGAGGAGAAAAGTAATATGGAACTAAGCCTGGGCCTTGTATTAAGAATGGAAAAGAGGAAATAGGTTCACAATACACTGTAGAAGAATTGCTAGGACTCGGTGAATGATTGGTTTTGAGAGTCAAATGCAAATTAATAATAATAATAGCTAGCATTTACAAAGTGCTTTAAAGTTTATAAAACACTTTGCAGATACTGTTTCATTTTTCCTCACAATAATCCCGGTAGTTAGATGTTAGTACTAGCCCCATTTTATAGATGAAGAAACTGAGGCAGACAGAGGTTAAGTGACTTGCCCAGGATCACACAGCTAGTAAATGCCTGAAGGTTGGTTGAAACTCAACTTCCTTACTCCACGTCCAGCGCTCTCTCTACTCTGCCACCCAGCTACCTCTTAATAATCAAGGCAAATGAAAACAAAGATGGCTCTGAAACTTCAAATTGGAGTAACTAGGAAGATGGGGGTGCTCATAGACAGAGAAGTCAGAAAAATGATGGACATTACAGAAAAAAAATGATGAATTAGGGTTTAAGTTTGAGGTACTGGTAGGCCATTCAAAATGGCAATTATAAATATGAATGTGGATCTCAGAAGAGGGTTTTAGGTAGAAATGCAGGTGAAGATTATCCACAAGGAAGTGATAATAGAAGCCATAGGAGAGGATGACATCACCAAGGGAGATGACATAGAGAGAACAAAAGTCACTGACATCTTTCAGAAATGTCTAAGTTGAGAAATCAGTCTTAATAGCTTATATTTATAGACTACTTTAAAACTTAACCCTTTACATTCATTATTTCACTTGACAATAATCTCTGAGGCAAGTGTTATAATTCTCCCTGTTTTACAGAGGAGGAAACTGAGGCTGAGTGGTGCAATGACTTCTCCAGGGTCCATAACTGGCAAATTTGTGATGCAAAACTCAAACCCAGATCTTCCCCTATCTACTTCAAGAGCTCTTAGAGTCTCTTGCATAGTAAAATGTTAATAAAGCTCTATCATTTCTCTCTCTCTCTCTCTCTCTCTCTCTCTCTCTCTCTCTCTCTCTCTGTCTCTCTCTCTCTCTCCCCCTCCCTCTCCCTTTCTCTCTATGTCACCCTCTCTTTGTTTCTCTGTCTGTCTGTCTCTCTGTCTGTCTCTGTCTCTCTCCCTCTCTGTCTCTCTCTCCCCTCCTCTCTCTTGCCAGCTTAGTCAGTGAAGCACCCAGAGATGTAAGAAAACCATCCAAACATGTATGTCACAACACACAGGTAACTTCACTCTTTTCAGAACCCAGAGAATATTAAATTGAATTAAGTCAAAAGGGACAGATTTGATAGGAATCAAGAAAATCACAAAAGCTGAGGCTTGGGAAAGTGTCATTGGATTAGGAGATCATCAGTAACCTCTAACAACATTTTCAGCATCACCAAGAAGATAAAAGTCATATTTCAGGGTTCTGGATATTAAATGAGCATTTGGAGCAGCAAATGTAGACTATAGTTTTCATGAATACTTTTATAACACTCTGAAGAATTTATCTTGTTATCTGATTCCTTTTGCTTTAGTTAACTTCACTCAGGTAATGTGATTCTAGGCTTCTTTTATTCCTCCTCTCCATTTGCATTGTATCTCCCAGGTACATTAGCCTCAGTGACTCTTTGTGTGTCCCTAGGTGGGTAAGCCAGAGAATTTGGCCATTAACCTTGCTCTTTGAGGAATTAAATATTCTAAAGCACTGTTCTTGCTAAATATTGAATTCAGTAGCTAATGTAGAATTATCTAGGTAACATATAACTAGGTGGCAGCTATTCGTTCCCATCACATCCAACTTCCTTTTCTGCTGAACAACATGTCAAATATTCTTCACTGTGGGTTTCAGAAATGCTTGGGCAATTAGGATGTAAAAGTAGGAAATAGAATTTAGAAACTCTCATAAAATGAAATTCCTTTTGAGGTTTAAATACCTGCCTCTCCACATTTCTTTGATATATATGTTTTGATTGCTTATCAACATTGACAACTAACTCCAGAATTCTATGATGTCATTCTACTTAATAAAATAGTGAGTAAAAAGAAATATATCATGTTTCAAAGCAGTGTTAGCTCTTCTGCTCATTGTCCCCTAGTGGAAGCTCAATGGTCTGATACAATTCCCTCCCTGGTGACAACAGCCACAAGTTACTTTGGGGTAGGAGAAGATGGAGACAGGGATATATTCCCTATCTATAGGAGTATATGTCTTTTGATACTTATTCTCTCTTGTAAGTATGTGACTGAAAAGAGATATGGATTAGTGAGAAGCAGAGCACTATGGGTAAGTAATAGTCCTGACCTCCAAAGGGCTAGAATAGTTTCCTTGAGAATCAGCAATGATGCAGAGCAGTGGTGTCAAAAACTGCTGTGTGGAGGGCACAGCACTCTTGAATGTATCCCAAACCATGTTAAAAAGTAGTTGGAATATTTAACAAAATAAATAAAATACACTAAAACAGAAATAATATTAATATATGGGTTCATTTAAATAAGTGTATGGCCTAGAGGAATCCTTGTTTATGATTTAGTGATCCTTATTTCTATTTGAGTTTGACACCACTGATATAGAGAATAGAAGTCCTGATGTGGAATCAGGAAGATGTTTCCTAGCTATGTAATTGACAATTCCTTCAGAGCCTCAATTACCTTATCTTTACAGTAGCATTATCTCATATTCTTGTTGGAAATGCTTTAAAAACCTAAATCAGTGCAGTTATTATCTTTGTAACCTTTTTAGAGGGGAAGAACAGGGGCAGGTAGGCATTGTCTCTATTCCTATCTACCTTTGTAACAATGATGTTGCTAGCAGCTGCTGTGGAGGTGAAAGAACAACAAGAGCACACAGGAGGGCTCCTAGCACAGGCTCTTTGATCTGATTTTCTAAGGAAAGCAACTTTAAGGGGTTAACAATCTCACTTTAATTATCATACATATATCATTCACTTAGTTTAGGGGGAAATGTCAGCACCCCAAACTTCAGAGCGACTACAAACAGAAATTACAAGCAGAAATTATAAACAGAGCAAAATAACACAAATCAACACACAGGCTTCTATCTGTCTGACCATAGACATTACATGCATAGTTACCCGAGAGAGAAGCATCAACATCTGGATTTTCAAAGCGGGGGTGGGAGGGTCTTCAATGGCTACCCAAAGTCTCATATGGCCAAATCAACACTTTTCTGATAAATGTGCCCCCAAAAGCAAAATGCCAACCTCAGAGCTCATGTACCCTGTTCAAGGCCCTGAGGGCTCAGTGCCAACTTAGCAAAAGGGGTGTAGAAAAGATCTTTAATCAGTAGCACCATGTCATATACATTGTTTGCAATCAATGACTCTTAATTCAGACAAAGGCAAGACTCAAAGACACCCTGCAATTGCCTCAGTGCTGAGAAGCACTCCAAAACAAAAGACAACAAAATGTCCCACTTTGCTTGCCATTACATTTGAAAGATGAGACTCATCAAAGGTACTTGATTACCTTAGTTATCTAAAAGAGAAAACAGTAAAAAAAAGTCCCACTCTTCTTAGCACTACAACCTTGGAGAGTAGGAACTAGTGTATAGTAGAGAATCAAACTGATAAAACATAAAATGTAATGAAACATCCAAACTTAATGATTTAGATTTATTTGTCCTCAAACATCACCTAAGAGAGTGAGGCAAAAGAAGAAGAAAAGAGAGATACAAAGATGGCTGGAGCATCAATGTCTAATTCTTTTTTCTTTCCTAATGAATTATTTATTTCCTAAGACTTTTTTTGGTTAAATGCGGGAGTCTTCAGTGATTTTTTTTTCTCTAGCCTTTCCATCTCTCATCTTGTCTGTCATTGGATTCACTTTGGTTTTTGTTTTTGTTTTTATTTTTGTCCTGCAAAGCTTCATCTAGTTTCTTTCCATGTAATCTTAAAAAAATAAAAAACCTTCAGGTTACTTTGAGAACTTTTTAGATACAGCAGATGCTGGTACCTGCGTGTCTCATTGAGGCTATAGTGTTTTTACAGCTGAAGACACAATTGAAACTTTCTAATCTCAATTGTCTTCATACATATTTGAATCTGCTATCCTAGGGGGAAAAACAACTTAATACAAGCTCTAAAATTCTCAGTGCATGTTTGTTTTTAATGTGGAGCATAGGCAGATATATTGAACATACAGTATTCTTTGTAAAATTGTGTCAGTATTCCACCTAGACATTTTTTCAAAGCCATTTAGATCAATTCTTCTGTGCAAGAGTTTAAAAACATACAGTTTCTTTTATGAAATACATAGAAAAATGTGCTCTGTATTTTCTTACATGACAAATACAATTTGACCTCAACTTACAGTTTAAGGACTACTTAAATTTCAGACCAAAGAAGTTGTTATCTTTCCTCTGGGGCTTTGTGAAACTACTGCTAATGTATATGGAACTTTTTCCCATATTTATTGGGGAAGTGCAAATGATTGTGTAAAATCAACTGCCAGAAAGCTTTGCTGTCAAATAAAAAATTGTTTGGTACATTAAATTATGGACCATGGAGTGTGGGTGAAAATTAGATGGTGTACCCTTGGAAAGGGAGAAACAGCACATCCTATAGCAAGATGTGAAGAAAGATCTGAGACACAAGAGATATCAAACAACTGAAATAAATTTACAAGTATTTATTAAGCACCTACTATGTATCAGGCAGCATGATGGGCACCAGGGTTATGCATACAAAGAATGAAACAATCTCTACCTATAAGGAGTTTTTATTCCAATACTGAAGTCAACAAGTACATGTATAAGTATGCGCAGAATAATCTTGGGAGAATAAATAGAAATAAATACAAAGTAATTGAATACAAGGTAGTTTGGGAGCGAGAGCAGTGGCCATTGGGGGATATCAGGAAAGGTGTCTTGTGGAAAGTGGGGCTTGAGCTTCATCTTCCAGGAAAAGAGGAATTCCCTGAGGTGGAGGTGATAAAGGAGGATATTCCAACTACTGCAATGGCTGGAATAGAAAAGGCGTGAAAGCATGTATTTGGAGAAAGTAATTGATTTTGCTTCCTCTCTTGGCATTTCAATTCCCAAGGTAAAATTTGAATTTTTGTAGTTATTTTCCAGACTCCTAGTTTAATGAAAGTTATTTTATATGCACCAGGTGATATGCTATGATGACTAGGGTGCTGCATTATAACACGAGGAAAAATGTGGATCAAGAGAAATAGAAAGAATTATGTTTGGAGCTCTTTTTATTATATTCTTCAATCCTGTTGCCCAAACCAATCACATGAGCATATATCAAGTTCATAACAAATGTAGGGCATATTACCAGATGTATTATTTATGCTAAGAATGACATCAAACAGTTTCACCTTGTCAGGCAGAATATATATAGAAAGAAGGCGTTGCCAATAATTTAATAATAATAATTATAATAGCTTTTGTGTATCACTTTACATTTTGAAAAACCCTTTATACATACAGATTTATAATTTCATTTGATCCTCAGAGCAACCTTGGAAGATAGATAGCATTATTTTTTCCTGTTTTATAGATGAGGAAACTAAATCTTAGAGAGAAAAAAAACACTTAGCCAAAGTCACCTGGCCAGTAAGTCAGAGGTATGATTTGAACCAAAGTCTTTTTGACTCCAGCACTCTAGCCACTGTACCAACAAGCTGCTTATGTGAACTTGACTCTCCAAGAAAAGATAGACCACTGAATGGATGTGTAGGGTGAAAAAGTGTAAAGAGTCAGAGATAAGACTGAAGGTGGAAGCCTGGGAGACTCAAAGGATGATGGAATCCTTCATAGAAACAAGGATCTTTGGAAGAGTGGTGGATTGGGGAAGAAAGATCACTTCAGTTTTGTATGTGGTGAGTTGGTCTTCTTACTAATTCTCCCACATTCCTCATGCACACCATCTCTTTACCTTTACAAAAGCTGTCCTATCTGGAATGCACTCCTTCACCTTTTACAATATCTTGTTTTCTTTAAGACCCAGCCTATGTACAACCTTCTGTGTGAAACTGTCCCTAATCACTCAAACTCTTACACACTACTTCCAAAATTACCTTCTATTTATTTTGTTGCTACTTATTTTTGTATATATTGTGTCCCCCAAACAGAATGTAAATGTTTTGAGGGTCAGAAATGATTTCATTTTTATGATGGCTAGCATAGGCATTTAACAAATGTTTGTCTGGTAAAGATTGTCATTTTCCCTCAGCTTCTCAGATATCTCACCTATAAAATGGTGATAGTGATTGTTAGCTCTTGCCATTCATTTCCACTTCTAGTAGCCTTGGATTTCCTTAAAAAATGTGCTGGGCAAGATATTCTCCAAGGTCCTTTATAGCTCTAGACATATGACTCTGTGTAGAGCAGCTTGGACACTTTATCATGTAAGCATTTAGTATAAATTTGTTATAGAAGCTATGTGGCACAGTGGATAGAGTACTGGGCCTGGAGTCAGCAGGAAGATTCATTTTCCAGAGTTAAAATCTGGCTTCAGACACTTATTAGCTGTGTAACCCTGTCACAAGTTACTTAGCCCTGTTTGCCTCAGTTTCTCATCTGTAAAATGAACTGGAAAAAGAATGGGCAAACCACTTCAGTATCTTTACCAGGGAAGCCCTGAACTGGGTCACAAAGAGTTAGACATGACTGAACATAACTTTATTAACTGCTTGTTGTGTAGTCAGTCAATAGTCCAAGCCCATTTCGACTTTGAGAATTCACTTGGAAATTCCGTGTACTTGAGTGTGTACCTTAGTTGAACAGGTGTCAAACCTGATTTCTTTTTTTTTGTTTGTTTAAATATTAGTTCATTTATTTTTAGTTTTCAACATTTGCTTCCAAAAGATGAGTTCCAAATTTTCTCTCCCTCCTTTCCCCCATCCCAAGACAGCATGCAATCAGTTATAAGCTCTATATTTGCATTCATATTAAGCATATTTTCCCATTAGTCATATTGTAAAGAATACTTAGAACCAATTGGAGGAACCACGAGAAAGAAGAAATAAACAAATAAAAAAGAGCACAAATAGCATGCTTTGATCCGCATTCAGACTCCATAGTTCTTTTTTCTGGATGTGGATAACATTTTCCATCATGAGTCTTTTGGAGCTGTCTTCTATCCTTGCATTGCTAAGAAAAGGTGAGTATATCCAATTCAGTAGTCACACAATGTTGCTGTTACTTTGTACAATGTTCTCCTGGTTCTGCTCACTTCACTTAGCATCAATTCATGTAAGTCCTTCCAGGTTTTTCTGAAAAGCACCTGCTCATCATTTCTTACGGAACAACAATACTCCATTACATTCATATACCACAACTTGTTCAGCCATTCCCCAGTTGATGGGCACCCCCTCACAAAAAGAGCTGTTTTAACACAGGCAGGTCCTTTTCCTATTTTTATGATCTCTTTAGGACACAGGCCTAGAAGTAGTGTTGATGGGTCAAAGTGTATGCACCATTTGATTACCTTTTGGGCACAGTTCCAAATTGCTCTCCAGAATGGTTGGATCAGTTCACAACTCCACCAACAATTCATTAGTGTTCCAGTTTTCCCAGATCTTCTCCAGGATTTATCATTTTCCTGTTTTGTCACATTAGCCAATCTGATAGGTGTGATGTGGTACCTTAGAGTTGTTTTGATTTGCATTTCTCTGATTAATTTTTTCATATGACTATATTTTTTCATGTTTTCATATGACTAGAGATAGCTTTAATTTCTTCCTCTGAAAACTGCCAGTTCATATCCTTTGACCATTTATCAATTGGGGAATGACTAATATTCTTATAAATTTGACTCAATTCTCTACATATTTTAGAAATGAGGCCTTTATCAGAGACATTGGTTGTAAAAATTGCTTCCCATATAATCTTGGTTGCCTTGGCTTTCTCAAACCTGCTTTCAATGACTGGCGACTTCCTAAACTATAAAGGATCATCTTCTCCTAATGCAAATAATAGCTAAAGTAGGCATCCTTTGAAGATGTTTATGGATTTTTTGAGAGTGTTGTGAACTGTGGAAGATGGACTATGGAGAACTCACTGTGCACATATGTGCAGTTTATTGTTGGTGCTGAACTTAGTGGTGTGTGTGTGTGTGAGAGAGAGAGAGACAGACAGACAGACAGACAGACAGGATGGGGGAGGGGAGATTGAGATCAGTTTTGCCTCTGCTGAAAAGCTTTTGGGGAGCTCAGAGATTCTGAACTGGTGCATATGTTTGAGAGTACAGATCTTTAGTAGTTTGTTGATCTCTAGCAGTGGGTTGGATGTGAATCACCAACAATTTCTGGACAATTCTAGCAACAGATCCTTGGAAGGTTCGAGACTACGGAGAGAGTAGGAACTTAGACTAGGAGGATGCCATCTCCCTCTGATGGCCTCTAAAAACACCGAGACAGAATATATTGTGCATATCTGAGATCTGAGAACTTTTTTTTGTTGGGGGGGAGGGATAGTTTGATAAACATGTTTCAATATATAATTGGTTTCCTTTTTAATCTTATGTATTTTATCTTATACATTTAAAAAAATTAATTTTAGAAGTGGTCCATAAGCTTCAGCAGATAGCCAAGGTGTACATGCCACAACAGACAGATAGACATGTGTGTGCACACACACAAATGCAAACACATGCACACAATTAGCAACCCTTGGTATAGTCAGTATACTTCTAGCACCTTCTTATACCACATCTGGAATAATAAATTTGTCTGCTCTCTAGGATATACATCCTCTATTCATTGAAATTATCTTTCTATTGGACTCAAGGTCTTTTTTCCTGGTTGTCCACTCCTTATCATTTCTTTTGTTGGAGCTGGTCCAGGCGATGTGTGATAAAGATAGGTGTCCCATAGTACCTGAGAACTGTATGCTTTTCCTTCTATAGTATTTTACTTAGAGATTTCATCAAGTCTCTTGGATTCAATTATCATCTCAGCTGATTATTATTAAATCTACTTAGCCAGCCCTAACCTCTTTATTGATCTTTATCTAATTTCCTATCTCCGATTTGTCTCTTCAACATCTCTGATTGGATGTCTCATAGACAAATCCAGTATGCTCACCTTTTCACCAAAAATCTTTCTGAGCTTCACTTTTACTGTCAGGGGCAACATCATGCTCCTAGTCAACAAATCTCACAACCTGAGTGCTATTCATGACTCTTCGGTCTCTCTCATCTTCCATATCCAATCTATTGCCAAGTCTTGTAGATTTTTTTTTCATGACACTGTGCTTTCTCTCTTCTAACACTTCCCCACATGGTCCAAGATCTCATCACCTCATCTGGACTATTATGATAGCCTGTGGGTTAATTTCAGAGCCACTCTGGTCATTCCTCCTCTGAGCTATCAAAATGATCATCCTAAAGTACAGATCTGATTATGTTACTCTCTCACTCACTAAATTCTAGAGACTCCTTAAGTTCCTCTGGGACCCAATAAAAAATCCTTTGTTTGACATAAATCTTTTCTTCTATAGGAAACTTTGCCTAATCACTTTTATTTCCAGTGCTTTCCCTCTTTTAATTTCCTATTTGTCCTGTATATAGCTTGCCTAGTATTTATTTCTTTGCATGTTATCTCCCTCACTACACTGCAAGCTTATGACTGCAAGCTTTGTAACCCTAAAGGTAGCACAGTGCTTGTCACATATTAGGTACTTAATACATGTGTATTGCTTGATTCATGCATAACCTGGCCTTTGCCTACCTTTCCCAAAGCCTTATATCTTATTCCCCCATGTATACTCTGATCTAATGATATTAACCTTCTTGCTACTCCTTGCACAGGATACTTTTATCTCCTGGCACCATGCTATTTTACTGGTTACTTTTTACGTCAGAAATGCTCTCCTTCCTCATTTCTGGCTCCTGGTTTCTCAGATAAAATCTTGTCTTCTACGAGAACCATTTTGTAATCCTTCTCCGTGCTTGTGTCTTCCCTCTGTTATCTCCACTTTTTACTGTATATCTTCTATGTACATAGTTGTTTTCATGTTGTGTCCCTCTCATACTGTGAGCTCCTTTAGAGCAGAGATTCTCTTTTGACTTTCTTTGTATCCCCAGGGCTTGGTACAGTGTCTAGAACATACATGATAGATACTTAACCAATGCTATTGATTGACGTACTGGTTCTAAACTCTGTCCAACTTATCAAACATTCTCCTCAAAGGCCATTACTAGTATGAATTCCTGACCCCAGTGTTCCAGACATTATCTAAATTTGACTAGTGTTGCTTTATATTATCTACGTTTGTCATGATCCTTTATCAAATCATACCTCTGGCATCTGGGCAGTCGTTTATGTCAGTAGTGTCAAACTCAAATAGAAATGGATTCCTGAGGGCCACATACTGACTTAGAAAACCACAAATTAACATTGTCTTTGTTGTATTGCATTTTCGTTTATTTTGTTAAACATTTCCAAATTACATTTTAATCTGGTTCAGAGGCAGGGAGTTTTGCTGGCCACTTGGGGTCTGTGCAATGAGATTGGCATGTCTGACTTCGGTGTAACTGTGTAACTCATTTTTGAAAGTCCCCTGGCCAATCGTTCCTATTGTAACCATATTCAGACATGAGCACCCAGTCCTGATGTACTTTCAGTTATACTATGGCTAAATCAAGTGCTCTTTTCTCTAGGAATTGTATCCTAGTTGTCCAGAGCCTGACAGGAGGGCCCTTTATTGTTGTGGAGTCATTTCAGTCATGTCCAACTTTTCATGACCATGTTTGGGATTTTGTTGGCAGATACTGGAGTGGTTTGTCATTTCCTTCTCCAGCTTATTTTACAGATGAAGAAACTGAGCCAGAGTTAAATGACTTGCCCAGGGTCACACAGGTAATAAGTATCTCGGTATCTCCAAACATGTATTGTTCAATGAATGGACATAGTTAAATTACCCTAGATTTCTAGGGAAAAGTTCCAGCCACCACTATCCCATCCCACAGAAAGCTGCTTTCTGAATAGTCTAATTTCCTGGGGTTCTTAAATTCTCCTACATATGAGAACCAATCAATAAGCATTTATTAAGTGCCAGGCACTGTGCAAAGTATGGGGGATACAAAGAAGAGCAAAACAGCTCCCCTCTTTGAGGAATTTACATCCTAACAGAGGAAACCACACTGAGGGAGTTCAAAGTTTAAGATCCCCCTCAGCTGACTCTGGTTATATGTTTGCAACTTTATTTTTAAAAATACCACAGCATAAATAGAAGTTTTTGATGCTGTATAGCAATGAGGCTTTGAAAGTCTGTGGAAAAAGACAGGCGTGTTTTGACTCAACTGAAAATCCATCCAGTCGCAGAGCTTGAATAGTTTGCACTTGAGCTTCTTGTTGAACTGCCTCTCACCACTGCGTACATGCATTTGGTCATTTTAGGGGAAATCTCTTCCCCATTCTAGTCTGTCCTGCAATTTGTAAGCAACAGTTCCTCCCATTTGTCCTCAATCTACCATGGTCAGCCTTTAAGGGATGAATCCTCCCAACCCCTACCCTCTCTCTGGGATCATACCATTTCAAAAGCAACTCCTTATTTGCCTTGCCCATGCACTCCCTTCATGAACTCCTAGACTTCTTCCACCACACTGACTAACTTTCGTCCTTGTAGGTCAGAGGGATTTTTTTTTCCTTCTGCATTCACAGAGCAAGCCCATCCTATCCTTTCCTTATGTTGTTTGCAATGTTTTTCTCTACAAGCTTTCTTAAAATGCAGCAATGCAAACCACACATGGTATTCTATGTGGTGTATGATTTTGAATAAAGAAGTTCACAGGCAATTTTTTTCATGATCGAAACACTGGGACCTGGATTTGATTCAGAAATGACTTAGACATTACCCATATGCAATCTTGTAATTCTTCCTTAGAGCCACAATGACAGGGGATGCCAGGGTCTATTCATTTTGGCCTTTTTTGTCTAACTTTTCTTTGGCCACAGATTATAAGCACTTGTATTGACCATATAAAGGTCTCTCTCTACAGGAGCCTGTGAAGCCCCATCAACACTACAGGAAAACTCATGCATCTAACTTTATAGGAGAACTCATATGGCTTCAAGATGGGGCCTTCTCTTAGAGCTCTTCCATTTTCCATTCTCATTTTTATGAGAAGGGTAATCTGTCATATACCTTTGCAAAGCTCTCAGTGGCAAAAGAAATAGCAGTAGATTACCATTTTATTATTTAGGAGGATGCCTTATATTAACTAATTATGGAGTCATGTAGAGAAATAGAAATTAACTAATTAGAGAAACAGAAATTAACTACCTAGTTGAATTACCTTAGACAGGCCATTTCACTTCCATGAACTTCAGTGCCCTGAACAATGAAAGGAAGGCATTAGACCAGTGATTTCTGAGGTCCCTTCCAGCTCTAACCTTTGTAAGATTCTAAATCACATTGCTTTTGTCTTATGTACCAAATAAATCACTTGGACCAAGTCTCATTGCATCCTATAGTGGTCTCAGTATTTCTGTTATCTTGTTGGTTCCCTTACATGCTTTCCAATTTGCCATCTGTTAGGTTGCTGACTTGGCAATACTTCTGATCTCTGTTTACCAGCCTTGCAAAATCTCAGCAAGACTTTTAGATCAGATCATACTATTTGCAGCCTTAGGTATAAATAGAATAAGTGGCACAGAGGTTAGTCCTTTGAATACAGAAATGATTATTTTTCAAATTAAAAAAACTAACAATTCAGAGTCAAGTATACCCTTTACTCATTGTGAATAAAGATTTGATTTGTGAAACCCTATCAAGATTGTATGTCTTAATTTAGGAGTATTTCATTTGTATGGATCATGTAAAGTTATTAGGGATTGACAAAGTAATAAAGGCAGCATAAAGTCACTTCTTAACCTTAAGTTCATAGTTATGAATATTGCATTTTTTAAACATGGATCTGGGAATTAAGATGAGAACAGTTTGGGGACTTGAAAATAGAAAAATAAATTCTTTAAACTCCTGGCTTTCTGTCTTGCTACACAGAATCTTAACATGGATAGACTCATTATAAATATGCCCTCCCGTATGCTTTTGATTTGTCTGTTCCCCTTATTGCATTTCTTGCTCTGTAGGTCTATCCAGATGGATTTTTCTCCCATCTTTTCTCTTCCATCAACTCCAGATCTATTCTCATTCTTTCCTCTCCCCATTTCTACCTGCCTTTTCACTCTTCAGTGTTCATGATTTATAGCTTCTCTGGCTCCCATAACATGTTTCGACCCATGACACATCTCTCTGGTGTCAGCTTCTCCATAGCATTCACTCCAGTCAGCGATGGATGGATTGCTGTTTCCTTTATGAAAAAATCAGTGAAAGCTACTGCAGTCAACAGGTTGTATTTTTATTTTAAAATTGTTGGTGGTGTTCATGTTTATAGAAATATTTCCTGATGAAAGATGAGGTGTTTTGGTTTTTTTTTTATCCAAGGGGATAAAAACTTTTCAGGAAAAATTATATAAAAATCCAATACAATGTGTACTCTTCAGTGGTATAAATTATAATTAATGTCGATTAATTTCATGTAAGCAAGCAAAACTAATGCTACATAGTTGATTTAGTTGGTGAAGGTATAAATGATTTAAAGGCTCATCAGCTCTACTGTTATCTATCATCTTATATTTAAAATCCAGTGGACAAAAACTGAGCCTTTCCTGTAGTGCATTTGGCTTCCAAAATTTGGGTATTTTTTTTGTTAAAATGTATACTACTTTAATTTTAAGTTTGAGAAAAATAGTAATAGAGTTCAAAGCCTGGATACTAAATATTATATCTTTTCTCTTCAGAAGCCCCAAGTAGAAAAAAAATTCACTCATTCCAAATCCAAAGAAGTAGAAGAATCTAGTAGCAAGAAATGTTTTCTTAGCTTTTCCGTTATGAGAAAGAAACATAATAAACTGTATCTCATGTCCAAATTTTAGCAAATTTTTTAGACTTACAGACTCTGCCATCAGATTTTTTAGCCCAATTTCTTCTACTTTCAATTTTCGTGTCAAGGTAAAAATTCTGAATTTCATTCTTAGTCATTGAAGAAAATGAGATTATGTTGCATAATGTGGATTTTATTACGTATCAATTCTTTGAGAATAGGTATTCTACTTCTAACATGTAATAGCACTATTAACCAGAATATTCTGCTGGTACATTTAACATACAGTGATTAGCCACTAGTATACGCAAGACATGATGGTAAGCATTTTGCTACATATTGTTAAGGTTACAGTTATCAGCAAGAAGTGGTCCCTGCCCACCAAAAGCTTGTGATCCAGGTGGTGAGGAGTGATATATACAGAAACACATTTAGTGTAAGGTAGAGCATGATACAGGAAAGAGGTATAGTCTAAGTAGTATGAGAGGAAAAGATGCCTGAGTGGGAGCTCAGAACAAGCTTCACTGAAGAGGTAGCATTTGAGCTGAGCCTTAGACAGTTAGGATTATAATGTTCCAGAGCCATATTCCAGAAAAAGCAAGTAGTTTAGCTCAGGTGCAGCACGGTATAAGAAAAGGTAGAAAAGGTCGATTTGGGCCTAATCATGTAAGGTCGTAACTGGATAAAGTTGGCTTGAATTTTAGAATATTGTGGAGAGGAAGGTGAGACTTGATCGGTAATTTTTTTAAGGAAGATTACATGGCAAGTATTATAAACTTGGAGGTGGTCTAATGGCAAGGCTAATTGGAAGACATTTGTAATAGCATAGACAAACGATAAAGGGCCTGAACTTAAATGATGGAAATAGATGGGGGAAAAACTGATGCAAGAAAAATTGCACAAGTCAAAATTGACAGGACTTGACAACTACTATAGAATATGTAAAACAGAGCAGAGGACCAGTCAGAAATTATTTGGAACTTTTAGTCTGTCTGACTGGGAAGATGAGGATCCCACTAACAGAAACAGAGACAATAGGAGGATCTGATTCTGGAAGGAAAACTGATTTCTGTTCATACATGTGTGGATCAGGACACTCAATCCTCCCAGCATTCTGGAGATATAAGAAATTTATCTTATTTCATTGATAATTTATTAAACACCTAACCCAACATGTCCAATAACTACTGCAGATTGCTAATATTAAATTCCCTTTCTTGATGGGAAAGATTTGGATGATTGATGTCTTGAAGACAGTCATAAAATTTGTCACTTATATGGTTACAGGTGGGTGGATATTCTGATCTCTTGCTCCATATGATATTTACTTAGCCACATTATCTTAGGAGCATAGAACATGTCATTAAACGTTGGGCTTATTTATATACATGGATTCAACATAATTGGTATTATAATGAGCTGCAAAGTAAAAACTAAGGAAAACCCATTCTATTTGGAGGAAGCAATATGTACATTTTAAAAAGATGTAACTTGTTTAAGGTCCACTCGATTTCCATTAATCATCGACAAAACAAAAGGATTTTTAAAGTACTAGTAAAATCTCATAAAATATCCTAAAGTATTCTGAGGCTGCTAAGAAACAACCAAACCAGCAAAATTCTCCAGCTTTTCGAGATCAAAAGCAATTTTGTTTAAAAGAAGAGATGAGCAATTTCCCTAATATCATTAAAGTATCCATGAGCAAGCAGAATGGAGAAGTATAAATAAGAATGGGTATTTCTGTATCGTTAGCTGCTGCAGGAAAGCTACTGGGAGCTTTTCTAATCAGTTTATTTTTTTTTCTGGGTAGCGCTGGATTGATTTCCTTGCAGTTCTAAGCCTTGCCTCATCTGAGGAGATAGAAAATCAGACATATGCTCCAAACCAACGTATGTTGGCAATGTGATATTGCAGAAAGAATGTTGGACGTGGTGTAAGAACTAGGTTAAACTTCCTGCTAACTGTGCAGCTCTGAGACAGTCATCTAAATTCTCTGGGTTCAGTTTCCTCTTCCACAAAATAGAGATCAAAACATTTGCACTAGAGATAATATTGTACAGTAGATACAGAATGATTTACTTATTTTTATTTCGTTTCATCATAATGACCAGTAATGAATGCATGACTATAACCGAAGAGATAAACTGATTATCCTTCAAAATCAAAGGCTCATTAGTGCCCTGATGCTTCACTCTGACATTGTTCTTTCCTGCTACTCCAGGTGTATAAGTATTTATTCATTCTTTACCTGTAATATATATACTTTGTCATCTGCCATTATTTTTAATGACATGATACGCTTTTATTCTTTATTTATTCCCTTAAACCTTAGACTTAGTTATTAATTGTTGAGTATTTCTTTTATTTTTCTAGTAAAATGCCAGAAAATGTCTGGATGAAGCCTACTTTTCTCATACCTATTGTACAAGAAATTTTTCAAATATATTTTGATTTATTTCCATGTGTGTGTGTCACATACCTGGATCTTTCCATGTTGTTAGACTTATATTTATTTCTAATTCTCAATAAATCACCACAATTTTTGTCTTAGGCCCTTAATATGAGTGGGCAAATTGGAAAGCTCCAAGTATTATATGGTAGCTACAGTTTCTTAAATCTTTAAGAATTACATACAGCGTTCATGGCTTTTTTTTTCCTTTTGCTCCCAGAAGTAACATTTCCAACTCCTATTGAAGTTAATAGTAAGTATCTAATGATAATAAGTCATTTACTGTGGTAGAGTTGTAGGAAGTAGTCTCAAACTTGCATTTTGTGAAGCAAATGCCTTGCTAGTACTGGGGAATGGGTTATTTCTAAAAGGATTCTTTCATCTAAGGCAGGACCCACCAGACATGTCCTAAAATCAGTTGAATAAAAATTGACAAATTAATGATTGTTCTTCCTTTCCTACTTTTCTCCAGATATTTCTTTTTCTCCTTTTCTGTTTCTTTAGAAAGCTATTTACTATGCTCTGCACTGTGTTGTCCCACAATTGATGTGACTTTATGTGTATAGTTTAATATAATTTTAAATAAAGGCAGAGAGGTACAGGTTCAGTGGAAAGAGCAAACCTATAACCAGAAAGACTTGAACTTAAGTCCAGCTCTGACATATATTGGTTTTGTGACTCTCAGAAAGTCATTGGATCTCTCATTTAAATTTCTTTAAGTATGGACTGATTTGACTTCTGTGCTGTCCAAGGAATTCTCAAAAGTCTCCTCGAGCACCACAGTTCAAAAGCATTGATTCTGCATTGCTCAGCTTTCCTTTTAGTCCAACTCTCACAGCCACACATAACTATTGGAAAAACCATAGCTTTGACTACATGATCCTTTGTAGGAGAGGTAATGTCTCCATTTTTTAGTATGCTGTCCCAATTTGCCATAGCTTTCTTTCCAAGGAGCAAACATCTTTAAATTTCATGGCTACAGTTACAATCTGCTGGGATCTTAGAGTACAAGAATATGAAATGTGACACTACTTTCATTTCTTCTTCCTCTGTTTGCCAGGAAGTGATGAGACCAGTTGCCAAGATCTTAGGTTTTTATTTTGGGTTTTTTTTTTGTTTTCGTTTTTTGTTTGTTGGTTTTTTTTTTAATGTTAAGCTTCAAGCCAGCTTCTATACTCTTTTCTTTCACCCTCGTCAAGAGGCTAGTTAATTCTTCTTTACTTTTTGCCATCAGAGGGTATCATCTGCATATCTGAGATTGTTGATATTTCTCCTGGCAACCTTTATTCTGGCTTTTGAGTCATCAAACCTGGCATTTCACACGATGTACTCTGCATATAAGTTAAATAAATAAAATGACAATGTACAGCCTTGTTACACTCCTTTTCCAATCTTAAACCAATCATCTGTTCCCTATTCAGTTCTAATTGCTGCTTCTTGGCCTGCATTCCTGTTCTTCAGGAGACAAGCAAGATGATCTAGGGCTCTAATTTCATTAAAAACTTGCCACACTTTATTGTGATCCACACAGTCAGAGACTTTGCTGTAGTCAATAAAACAGGAGTAAATGTTTCCTGGAACTCCCTTGCTTCCCCCATATTCCAGCAAATGTTGGCGATTTGGTCTCTATTTCCTCAGCTTCTTCAAATCCCAACCTGTCCTTCTGGTAATTCTCAGATAACGTCTTGCTGAAGCCCAGCTTGAAGAATGTTAAAAACAATCTTGCTGGTGTGTGAAATGAGCACAATTGTTCAATAATTTGAAGATTCTTTGAAATTGCTCTTCTTTAGGATTGAGATATAAATTTATCTTTTCCAATACAGTAGCCCCTGTTGAATTTTCCAAATTTCCTGGCATATTGACTATAGCACTTTAACAGCATCTTCTTTTAGAATTTTAAATAGCTTAGCTGGAATTTCATCACCTCCACTAGCTTCATTGTTAGCAATATTTCCTAAGACCCACTTGACTTCATTCTCCAGGATGTCTGGCTCTATGTCAGTAACCACAACATCATGATTATTGATGAAGTTAAGATCTTTCTAGTATTGTTATTCTGTGTATTCTTTCCAGCTTTTCTTGAGGGCCATCTACAGTTGTCCTGATCTATATCTTGCCACTGGATCCAGATGGCAACAGAGGAAAGAGTGAAGCTGGTGACTTTGCATAGCCCTCCCTCACTTCAGTCCAATTCATTTGAAAGTCAAGGCATTGCCCTCCTGATGTCATGGTTGTCTTCGAGAATGAAGGACAAACAACAATCTGTGAGTGGTAGTAGCTACCCCACTGGGGACCCAACTGGACAGTTCCATTTGGGCAAAACGGATTTCTCCTTCCTTCCTTCCTTCCTTCCTTCCTTCCTTCCTTCCTTCCTTCCTTCCTTCCTTCCTTCCTTCCTTCCTTTCTTCCTTCCTTCTTTCCTTCCTTCTTTCCTTCCTTTCTTCTTTCCTTCCTTCCTTCCTTCTGTCTTTCCCTCCCTTTGTCTCTCTCCTTCCTCTCCTTTCTTCCTCTCCCTTCTTCCTCTCCCCCCCTCTTCTCCCTCTGCCCACATAGGGAATCATACTCTTACCTGTGGGTGCTCTGCCCAAAGGAATGCAAATTCAATACCTCATAAGACATCTTGGGGTTTATGGGCTAGATGTATTTTAAGGACCAAACTTTAAACCCAAATCATTCTGGCTCTCATTGATTGGCCAACAATGTGCCCCAGCCCAAGCCTCACTGGGTCATTGTTTGGTCCAGATGCTTCAGAATGAGCGTAAATATCAACTGTTTCTGTTTTGACCAGAAACCCTGAGGGTCTTCTCCCAGATTGACTTTTTTTGACTAGGTAGAAGAAGCCATTCTTTGTCTCATTTCTTAGCTATCTTTAATCACTGAATGGGCATTGCCTCAGTCAAACTGAGACCTGGAAAAAACCATAATTTGAAAAGTAGTATTGCTGCATCCAGGGCCATCTTCAGTCAGCGTGATCTACATCTTGCTACTGGACCCAGGTGACTCCAGAGGAGAAGATGAGGCTAATGACTTTGCACAGCCCTGCCTCACTTAAATCTAATTCACTTGCAAGTCATGGCATCACCTTCCTGATGTCATGGTCTTCTTAAAAAATGAAGGACAAACAACAACAGCCACCTTTTCTCAGTCTCTTCTAAGTCTGTTAAATCCCTACCATTTTTGTCTTTTATCAAGTCCATTTGGGCATGAAACATTCTTAGATACCTCTAATTTTCTTGAAGGTATCACTTGTCTTTCTCATTCTATTCTTTTCTTCTATTTCTTTGCCTTGCTCATTTAAGAAAATCTTATCTCTATTTGATATTCTCTGAAATTCTATACTCAGTTGGATACATCTTTCCCTTTCTCCCTTCCCTTTCACTTTCCTTTTTTCCTCAGCTGTTTGTAAAGCCACATCAAACAGCTATTTCGTTTTTTGCTCAATATTTTTTGTTGCTGCTTGCTGTAGAATATTACGAACCTTTGTCCATAGTTCTTCAGCCACTCTATCTACCAGAACTAATCCCTTAAATCTATTCATCATTTCCACTTCATATTCATTAGGGATGTTATTTAGGTCCTACTTATGTGGTCTGATGGTTTTCTCTACTTTCTTCAATTTATCTAAATTTTACAATAAGGAGTTCGTGATCTGAACCATTGTCAACCACAGGTCTTGTTATAACTGACTATATACAACTTCTTCACCTTTGGCTGCAAAGTATATAATCAATCTGATTTTGATATTGATCATCTGGTGATGTCCATGTGTAAAGGAAACCTTTGGGTTGTTGGAAACTGTATCCTCTGACCAAAGTGTTTTCTTTTTTTAATTTTTTTTATAAATTTTATGATATATATTTAGTTTTCAGCATTGATTTTCACAGGAGTTTGAATTACGAATTTTCTCCCCATTTCTACCCTCCCCCCCACTCCAAGATGGCATATATTCTGGTTGCCCTGTTCCCCAGTCTGCCCTCCCTTCTGTCACCCCACTATCCTCCCATCCCCTTTTCCCTTCCTTTCTTGTAGGGCAAGATAAATTTCTATGCTCCATTGCCTGTGGATCTTATTTTCTTGTTGCCTGCAAAAACTTTTTTGTTTTTGTTTTTGAACATCTATTTTTTAAAACTTTGAGTTCCAAATTCTCTCCCCTCTTCCCTTCCCACCCATAAGAAGTCAAGCAATTCA
>CM053626.1:225271158-225288732 GCA_028646595.1 Phalanger gymnotis
AAATGGGGAGAAAATCTGTAATTCAAACGCATGTGAAAATCAATGCTGAAAACTAAACATATTAAAAATAAAAAATAAAATAAATAAATAAATAAATGTAGATTTCTAAAGTAATAAGGAGTATGAAAAGGGTCACTGCATTTGGTAGGTTTAATAGAGTATGGTTTCATTAGAAGGTTTGGAGTGTCAGGAGGCATTGGTTAAAGAGATAGACACATGGTGGAAAAGTGAGACCATGTTTAAAGATGATCAAGTGGCAGTTAGAATAGGAAGCAGGACTACATAAATGTTGGCATCTGCTTCAAGGGGTAGTATAGATACTGTTTCTTTACATGCTCTAAGTGTAAATTTTGCCTGAACCAAAAGCAGGAAATCAAGACCAGTCCTCATTTGATCATTCCTTCAGAAAACACATGCTTTCCTATCTGAGTTGCTTTGGTTGTCCTTTCTTCTCGAACATGCTGATTTCTCATAAATTATAGTTTGTCTAGATTGCCACTTTCTGTCCAGTCTCTCACACTTAGCACTTTCAGCTTTCAGATGAGGTGACTGGATAGGGCTTTCATTTGTGTTGTATTTCCCTGCCATGATATTCTTTCCTAACAGTACAGACCCCATTGTCTTCAGGCAAAAATGTCACTCTGCACAACATCAAACTTTAACTGCGCCATGCTGTACTATCTCTGGGAGGAAACAATGCCGCTATGAAATACCAAAGTGCAGACAGTCCCTTATAGCTCTCAATAAATCCATGAATTATGAATGACAGCCTCTAGAATATGTCAGAAACCCAGACTATAAACAGGTGGTTGGAAGACACAGCCCTGGACTAAACAACACACTCTAATGGCTGCTTTGGGAAAATTGTGCGTCTGAAGCACTTTCTTAAGAATACATTAGTATGACTCTTGTATCCCTTCAATTCAGTTCAATTCAGAAGACAGTTATTGAGCACCCTCTATGTGCCAGGCACTGGAAATACAAAGACAAAAATGAAACAATACTTTCTCCCAAGGAGCTGTAGTGATTTGGGAAGAAAACAGCATGTATCAAGATGTCTTTATACAACATATCCAGAGTAATTTGGGAAGGGAGGAGGGGGCAAGGAAAGCACAAAGAACTGGAGAGACTAAAACCTCCAGTAAGAGGTAGAACCTGATTCTGCAAAAGAGAAGTAAGGATGGAAAATAGTCAAGCCATGCGGTAAAGCTTTTACAAAATCATAGAGCTAGAAGATAGAATGCTATGTACATGAAACATCAAGCAAGCAAGTTTGGCTCAAATGTACAGCACATGCCTGTTTTAATAAAGTAAAATCAGTCCAGAAAGATTGGGCGGAGTCAGATTTTTCAGGCCAAAAATGCGAACAGAGGTGTTTGTAGTTTATCCTAGAAGCAATAGGGAGCCAATCAAGGTTGTTGAGCAAGGGTGTTGCTACGTGCGCAGTATTCCTTAAGATAGTCTTGAAAATCTTTAACTGTTGATTACATTTAAAAGAAGTGAGGCATATTTGAAATATTTAAAATAAAATAGAGAGATTAGGGGCAGCTAGGTAGGATAGTGGGTAGAATATCAGTCCCAGCAACAAGAAAATCTGACTTCAGATTCAGTCTCAGATACTTACTAGCTGTGTGACTCTTGGCAAGTCATTTAACCCCTATTTGCCTGAATTCCTCATCTGTAAAATGGGGGCACACTGGAGAAAGAAATGGCAAACTACTCTAGTATCTTTGCTAAGGAGACCTCATGGACAATGTCCATGGGGTCAAATGGAGTCAGATGTGACTAAATGACAGAACAGTAACAACAAAGGGAGGTAAACTAAGAAAAAAAGGATTATATTTATTCAGTTTCTCCAATTTAGGGTCTATGATTTCTTATTTCTTCTTTTCCTCCTTTAGGATTTGACAACATCCACAAAGAAGACTAGGTAAATTCTCATGATTATAAGATTTATAATCTTAGGTTATAGGTTAGATTATGTTAGGTTAGGCCAATTTATCTTAAGTAACAGCATTATAGATTTAGAGCTAAAAAGGACCATAGTGTTCTAATTCAACCTCCCCCCCTTCCTTTTACAGATAAGAAAACAAAAACCCCAAAAGCCTTCCGGGGTGAGGAATCTATGGCCTCAAGGCCACATGTGGCCTTCTAGGTCCTCAAGTGTAGCCCTTTGACTGAAATCAAACTTCACAGAACAATTCCTTTTAATGAAAGGATTTGTTCTGTGAAACTTGGACTCAGTCAAAAGGCCACACCCACGGACCCGGAAGGCCATATGGGACCTCAATGACTTAGGTTCCCCATCCCTGGAAGCAATTTGCTTATAAGAAGCAAATAGCAGAGGAAGAATTTGAAACCAGATTCTCTTATTCCAAATCCACAGTTTGAATTGAGCCACACTCTTAATTCCCTAGTGCTTCCTACTACATCACTATTAGAAAAGTACCATTTACCCCAGAGGTCATTAATTACCCAGCTACCAGGTTATTCTGTTACTTCCTCTCATCCGATACACATTAATAAAATAACTTTGATGTATCATGATACTACCTGGTGCCTCCAAATAATGATTTAAAATGACTTTTTTAAAGATCCCACAGTTTTAGATGTCTTCACTCTCAATTATTTGAAGTCAACTAGGTAATGCAAGAGTTAGAAGGTTGAACTCAGAATCCAAGAGGCCTGAGCTCAAGTCGGGCCTCGTATACTTGCTTGTAGTTTGACTTTAGGGGGCAGGTCATTTCACCTTTCTCAGCCTTTGTTTCCTCACTTCTGAAAAGAGGATCATAATAGGACTTACTTAACAGGCTTCTTCTGAGGCTCCTGTCATATTACATGTATCAAGTCTTTTGCAAATCTTAAAGTCTTTACAAATCTGATTCCTTATTATTTTTACTCCCAGGTTTGTTTGTTTCTTTCTTTCGTTATCTTTCTTTCTTTTCTTTTCTTTTTTGTGTTGATAACTATATTAGTTGAAAGTGGTTCTGTAATATTCCATGATATCCAACATATAATTATTGAATGGATAATAATGATGAACCAATAATAAAACCTATGACTCCTTAAACTGATTTTGCTTGTGGAAGTAGGTCTAGATTCTAGAACAATATGTATTTGTTTTCTGACCTGGGAGTTGATTAGTTTTCACACTTGAGTGAAAGATGAAGAATCTATAAAGGTCAATAAAGCATTTCAAGTACAAATCCCTAGGCTCTAGGAATTTAAGGGTTACATTAGAATGGGAGTTTTTACCCTTTTTGTGTCATAGACCCATTGACAGTCTGGTGAAGCCCATGGACCAATCTGAAATTGTACTCCCAGGTTCCTTGAGAGAGAAGAACGTGTTAACAACTTTTTTTTGTTCACTACCATAGTGATGTTTCCAGACCCATGTAAAAATTTGAATTTTCTCATTGATATGTATTTCGCTTACAAACAGCTGAGTAAAATGCAAAAACTACCTCTCCTCCTCCCTCCCTCCTTCCCTTTCTCTCTCTCTCTTACTCTCTCATATACATCTCTCTATCTAAAATATATATCTAAATATATGTATATTGTATATGTATGTACATGTGTGTTTCATACAAGAAATTAAAGGTGACAGTATTTTCCCCCATTCTAATCTAACACAGCTTCCCCATAACAGCCCTACAAAGACCTAAGGATAACCATCATGCCCCCTTTCCTGTTAAGTCTTCTCTTTTCTAATTAAAATATTCCCTGTTCCTTCATCCAAATAACTCATTGCTATCTGACTCGTATTTTGTATTTCGACCATAGTGAGTATGTACAACTCTGAAGACTCCCCTGACCTACTGACTTCCAATTTCTGTTATGTATTCTGCCCCTCCATTCTATGAATGTAGTTAATTCTCCCCTACTTCCAATACCTTCCTATAATGCAAAGATTCTTAATCTTTTTTATGTCATGGATACCTTGGGGAGTCTGGTGAATCCTATGGACCCCTTCTCAGAATAATGTTTCTAAATACACAAAATAAAATATACAGAATTACAAAGGGGGCCAAAAATTAATGAAAACAAAGATGTATTATTTTTCCCATTCATATTTACTTCACAGATTGACTGAAATTTATCTGTGGATACCCTGACCCTGGATTAAGAACTTCTGACTTAAAAGTGTCAATGGCTCTAATTAAACGAGACTTTGTTGAACAACCTTTCAATGAAGCCAAACTTCAAAATGAAATTAAAATTATTTAAAACTATAAAAGCTAAAACTATAGATACATTTGGATCATCACAGAATGAGTAGGCACCCTGAAGATGTACGTATTTCATCTTCAAACAAATAAATAGCTAAGATGTCTTGGCTGTGTTGCAGCAATTCATCAGTCTGGGGCCCAATCCTCATATTCTATCTTATCATGCAGGGGCTGAGAAAACACAAAATTTTAACATAGTTCATTGAGCAAGGGAGACAGCCACAACAGTTAGGCTGAGTCACTACTTCCACATTATAAAGCATTGAGGCAAAATGTTTCTGCTCCCTTGTGGTATCTAATCATACTTTTCATTAATATGGCTTGTTTGTGACCTCTGTTGTCCTAGCAGTAGCAAAAAAGCAATATTCTTAGTTTTTTAAAGCTAGAAAAGGCCCCAGAGTCACATAATCAGATTTACCAAGAGTTAAGAGTGAATAATCACACCTTTGCAAAACAATTTGAAGGGCACAGGGAAGGGCTTTGTCCTTTATCCCCTTGCTCTTTAAATAATACACGAATAAAACATGGTTGCTCATCTGATGCACTGCTTGAAGGGAATATAAAAATGACTAAGTCTCTCACCTGCCAAACAGTTTGTGTAGGGATAACCTCAGTTTTGGTGAGTATTGGAAGAGGAATATTTGGCCTATGAAACCAAAAGCATATTGGTAATTTCATATTAGGAGGGTAGAGGAAAAGGCTGATGGAGGAACACTGCCAAAGGCGTTCTTACAGAAATATAAAGCATTTCTGAAATTATATCTATCCAAATAAAAATATTAATAAATTAAACCAAGTCATTTTTGTAAAAATACCTAACTTTCTAAGAACACATTATTACCTAAAGTTATTTGGTCGTCCAGGGGTACTGCTGTCAACTTGCATTATCCTATATAATAATTTTTTTTAAAGCCTAAACCTTATCAAGTGATTAGAGCTATGCTAAAGCAGAGTGGGCCACTTTGGGAAGCAGTAACTTCCTCCTTTCTAGAGGTTTTCAGAAAAGACTGAATCATCACTTGTCAGGTATCAGATAGTAGGAATTCTTGTTTTGGTGACTATTAGACTAGATGGCCTAGTAAGAGCATAATAAACATGTTTTTATTCATTCATTCATGTTCCTCCAGGTTGGAGATTCATTGACTCTAGACCTCCAAGCTAATAAGTGGCTAACTTCCCACATTGTTAATGTAGTCACAGTTGTTTCCTCTGGTAAAATGAATTAAATATTAACAGCATCCTGCCAGACTTTGGGTTGAGGAAAGTAGCCACCAAAATATTAACAAAATGAGTATTGTACTGCCATTCATTCTTTGGATCCCCACAACTGCCAATTATTAACTCAGGAGAAATAAGAGAATTACCACATCCTGAAAGGAAGAATCTCAGAAGTGTTAGACATCATGGAAGGGAAAAGGCTATATTCAGCCTACCCTGTACCCTAACTATTATCAGCATATCAGAGGTGACATTTTTATGGTTTTCCCGTGGAAAGCCACAGACCATAGTTTTGAGTAAAATTCAATAAGCTTTCAAAAAAGGTTATAAGAAGCATATGAAAGGGAAACCAAGTTATGAAATAGAAGATGATTGAAACTCCAGAGTGCAAGTGAAGGTATTACCACCAAACAGAATCGACAGCTTTTATTCAGATCCTTCCCATTGCATTCAAATGTTGCCAACTGTTGTGTTTTTACTTTTTCATAATGAACCATACTTGGAGTCTCAAAAATGTGAGTGCTTCTACCAGTAGAATTACCCTGGGTAGATTTAGCAGTGATGAAGAAGAGTACACTTATTTTCTTGCTACTTTATTGAAGCAAACTTTAAAATTATACAATTAAATATCATTCAATAGAGCCTCAGTCTGTGGTATACTGATATTGTGCACCAGCACTAATTATATTGTGACAATTGCAACAGCAGTAGTTGAATCCATTGGCTTATTTTGGCATGTAGTTTTTTGTTTTCATTTTTATTAAGAGTTGTAGGTTCTACCCAAGTGAAATAGCTGGATATAGAAGGAATAGCCCGCAAAAGAGTATGTGTCTATTTAACTCCAGTTCATTCATGTTCTCTCCCTTTCCTGTCCTACCTGTCTCCCTCCACATCTTTTTCTCTCCACATCGCCATCTCTTTCTTTCTCTCTACCCATCTCTCTGTCCTCTTCCGTCCTGCCCTTCTCCCTCTCCTTCTCCCCTTCAGTTTGGTGACTGTGGTAAAGGGATTATAGCTAACTTACTTCAACTTTTCCAATCCCACCTACTTCTGGGAGTCTCTAGCTCTTAGCTTTATTTTTAAGTCGTTCATTTTTCAACTTTGTGTCTTTCCAAATTCTCCTAATAAATAGACCTACATCTCTCTATACATTTTACCCAGTAATCCTTGTGTCTGTGCCTATTCCACTATATGAGAAGAACATAGTGCAACAAATAGTAGGTCATTTGTGCAGGCATCAATGATGTGAAGTCTGGAGAGATGATAAGATCCCATTATAGATCATGCTGATAGAACATTAATGGTCTTAGAGTTACAAAATCATGTTCAATAAAATGAGCTCTGAAGGTCAATTAATTGTAAGACATCAGGGAAGACTTAGGGGACTTAAATGTCCCAGTGGATAGAGCTCCTGGACTCAGGAAGACCTGATTCCAAATCTAGCCTCACACATTTACTAGTTGTGTGACCCTATTTACTTCAGTTTTCTCATCTGTAAAATGAGCCAGAGAAGGAAACGCAAACCACTCCAGTACCTTTGCCAAGAAAACCCCAAAAGAGGTCAGCCAGAGTAAATCACAACTGAAATGACTGGACAATAATAGGGGAAGACTTCATAGAAGTACCATTTGAGTTGGCCCTTTAAGAAATTGCACAGAAATAAAGGATAGAGGAGAACATTCCAAGTGGAGGTGTGTGTGTGTATGTGTGTATGGATAGAAAGATGATCGACAAATAGCTTTTACTAATATACTAATGTGCTTGATTTTTATTATACAGGTGATGTTACCATATTTGACAAAACACAGATGTTCTTATCAAGGTAAAAATGATACAGAGCAGGAAATACACTTGGGAAGCTGGGAGATAGTATGATCATGCCCCTGTCACCTAAGCCCCTGATACTAGAAGATTAGGATTAGAGAGCTCACCAGAAAGGAAGGTAGAATAGGGTGATATCCTCCCTCAACAGAAATAAACCCGTAGAAGAAAATTTCCAGTTAATCTGACTCCTGATTTGGGTAAAATTCAGAATGTTATGGTAAAAGATTCCTCCTCCAGGTATTTGGCTGGCTTATGGGAGGAAATAGGTTCTTGTGACACTTGGATCCACCCTTAGAGGCAAAGGTGTGCTCGAATCTGCTCAGAGAGCTCATTGTTAAATTTTCAGTGTGAGCAAAAATTGTTGATATAAATCAAAGATTGATTTATTGTTTTGTTAGTGGTCTAGACTTAAGAAAGTGTGCCACCTAGCTGCCCTACATGCATACATATATATCCATATATCATATATATGTGTGTGTGTGTGTATGTATACATATACATTCATGTGTACATGTATACATCTATATATATGCACATATGCATTTGCATACATGTGTGTGTGCAAATGTAATTTTTAAGTAGCTCTAATTTTGTTCCTTAAGAAATAAGAAAATTTAACTTCTTACTTTCTTTGCAAAGGTGGGAGACTTTGGTTGTAGAATATTCCATATATATTATACAATTTAAGTGTTACTGAACTGTTTTTTACTCCTTTTTTTATTATCGATAACAAGGGATAGATTTCTGGTTAGTGGAAGGAAGGGATATATTCAGAAGTGAAGAGGAAGTAAAAACAAAATTTTCCATAAAGAATTAAATTGCTCTTTCTAAATATCCAGTTCTATAGGATTCAGTTGCTTCCATCCACCTTTTTATTTTTTTTTCAGCTTATCATGAACTTAGGCAACTTTACAGCATAAAAGAAATGAATGGATATTAAATTCCAAATATTTACATCTCTCCAAATTCTCTTCTGATTTTTATTACTGCACATAGATGTGTTTTTACTTAGTTGTACTCATTGTATATATATTATTTATGTTCTGTTTTTTCCACATAACATTATTTCATATAAACATTTCTGTGTATTGCGAGCAGACATATTGTACCATCATGTCACTATACCATCAAATACTTAGTCATTTCAAATGTCCAAAAATAGAAATTTGCTTCTAATTTTTTTGTTACAAATAAGCATTAAACAAGCTGAAGCTATGTAAATGTTGACAAAAGCTGAGAGTCTTTATTTGGACAAGAATACACGTGATGATTCCAAATGCATTAAATTTTCTTTGCTTATTTAGAAAAAGAACAGTAGATCAAATTCCCTAATACCTCACTGATATATTTTTGATCTTTTCAAGGCTTGGCTCAAATGCTACCTGTCACAGTCAACTTTTCCTTATTCCTACAGGTGTTGGTGCCCTCACTACCACCACCCCCACTACCACCAAATAAATTTACTTTGCATAAATTTTGTACTGATTTATTTGTGCGCGTGCTATTTCCTCTTTAATAGAATGTAACCTTTTTGAAAGTTGTTCAGTCTTCGTGACTAGTACTTCATGACCCCATTTGGGGTTTTCATAGCAGAGATACTTTTCCAGATCATTTTATGGCTGAGGAACCTGAGGCAAACTGGGTTAAGTGACTTGTCCAGGGTCACCTAGCTAGGAAGTGTTTGAGGCCAGACTTGAACTCACAAAAATAAGTTATTCTGACTCCGGGCCTGGCTCTTTAACCTTCTCAAAATAGTATTTATATCACGCTTTAATATTTGCAAAGTGCTTTACAAATGTTAGCTTATTTTATCCTCGCAACAGCCAAAGGAATTAGGTGCCTTTATTATTCCCCTTTTACAGATGGAGAAACAGTCAGAAAGAGGTTAAGTGACTTTCCCAGGGCCACACAACTAGGAGAGTCTGAAGCCAAATTTGAACTCATATCTTCCACACTTCAGGTCTACTGCGCTTTCACTTAGGGGCTTCTTGAGGTCAGAGACTATTTGTTTTTGACTTTGTACCCCCGGCACCTGTGCTAGAGTCAGGTAAAATGTTGAACATGTAATAACTGCTTGTTGATTGAACCAATGAAATGGTTTGTCCTGGAGAGTTTCAGAGTAGAAATACTCATTTATGTATCATCAAAACAAAAACAAATTCTTGTTTGAGATCTGAACAACCATTTAAGTATCCTCATTTTCAAAAGGAAAAACTTCCAGATTCATCTCTCTTGATGTTGGGCATCAAGCCCATAAATAGGAATGCTAAAGGAGAAGAAAGGAATTTGCTCTCAAGGGAATAGAAGCCTTGGAAAAGTGAATGGAAAATGTTGCCTCTGTTTAACATGAATGAGGCCTACGATTTAAATAACATTGTTCAAGTCAGATAAATAGTTTTCTTTTGACTTAGGAATCTTCACATTGCATTCATATATTCAAATGTAATTTTTTTCTGGCTTTCTTCTTTGATCTTCTGTAGTGTTTTAAAATGAAATATCTAGTTTATTTTTCATTTAGTACATGTAATTGAAGCCATTTGGAACAGGTCTTTAGTCTGAGTCCCAAATCACTTGTCTCGTAGGTATTTCAAATATAAAGTTAGCTCTCCATTCTTTCAGACTAGAATTTTTATTGTTCAGTTATTGCAGGCACGTTTGACGCTTTGTGATCCCATTTGGGATTTTCTTAGCAAAGATACTGGAGTGGTTTACCATTTCCTTCTCTAGCACATTTTACAGATGAGGAAACTGAGGCAAACTGGTTTAAGTGACTTTCCCAGGGTCACACAGAAGATTTGAACTCAGGAAGATGAGTCTTCCTGACTTGAAGCTCGGCGCTCTATCCACTGGCTACTGAGCTGCCCCAGGGACTACAATAGAATGAATAAATGGACTCAGTTTTAAACATCTACTTTGTGACAGGCAATTGGTAGCTGCTGGGAAAACAAGTACAAAAAAAGATACAGTTCCTGCCCTTAATGAGGCAGGAATGGTCCTTCCTTCTGCTGGAAGGAAGTATTTGTTGTTGTTGAGTCATTCCAGCCCTGTCCAACTCTATTCTTTGTGCCCCCTTGTGGGATTTTCTTAGCAAAGATACTAAAGTGGTTTGCCATTTCTTTCTCCAGTTCATTTTACAGATACAGAAACTGAGGCAAACAGGGTTAAGTGACTTGCCCAGGATCACAGAGCTAGTAAATATTTGAGGCCAGATTTGAACTCAGGAAGATGAATCTTCCTGACTCCAGGCGTGGTGCCACCTAGCTGTCCTTGGAAGGAAGAATAATTTACGGAAATAATTATATATCCCAGGTGGCTCACTTGTACTCAGGTAAGCCCAAAGCCCTCTTGTAGGAGATGGCAGTTTAGCTAAATCTTAAAAACAGAAAAGGATTTCAGAGGTAGAGTTGAAGAAGCAAGGCGTTGTAGACATAGGACTGTGCGTGTGATCAAATGTCACATATGGGAAATGCCAAATAGGCAAATTTGGCTGAAATATATAGTATATGATGGGAAGTAATATGAAATCAATCTGGAAAAGTGAGTTTGGAATCATATTGTGAAGAGCTTTCTTTGCAAAACAGAGGATTTTTTATTTGATGTTAGAGGCAATTTGAGAGCCTCTGAAAATTCTTGACCAATGAAATGGCATGATCATAGCTATGCTTTTGGCAGATGCACAGAGGTTGGATTGGAAAGGAGAGAGATTTGGGGTAGGGAGGTTATGATGACAGTCCAGGCAAGAGGTAAACAGGGCCTAGATATAGGTGGTAGCTGTATGGCTGAAAAGGAAACCATATCCCACCACACCCCGCAATCTCAAAGCTGTGATAGGCCAGCTTTTTGCCTTATCTTGTCTAATCTTCCCTGCTTCCCCTTCCATAATTCAGTAAGTCAATCAACAAGCATTTATTAAGTGCCAGAGACTCTTAAGAGAATCTGGTAAGCTTGTAGGTTAAGGGAGTGATTCAGTCATACAAAGGCATAGAGTCCAGAGGGGCAGACAAGGGGCAGGGAAGGTTAAGGGGTAGAAGTTTGAAGCGTGGGAGATAGAAATTAAAGTTTGACACAGAGAGGTCATTAAGGTTCATCTTTAGCAGGTTCAGGGCAGGGTTGGTTAGGTTTTCCACATGTGGAATCCTACCACTATTTGCCATTATATTTAGCAGCTTGTGCCAAGGCAGAAGTGTGGGGGCACAGGCATCTCCATACACTGCAGCTGCCAACAGTATAATGACTACTCTTCTAAATATCCTTTTGTGATCCCCCAGGGCTGTGATGTGATGCCAGCTGTGAGGTAATCCTCACCAAAAAGGAAGCTGTGCTGCCTTGGGTTCCCAGGCTATTAGGGGAAAGCTGGGGAACTTCATAGCATTCTTTTTCCTTGTCATGCCAGAATTCTGCTGCAGGAACATCACAGGGACTCCAGTGTCCCTGGTGTTAAGTAATAACCCCCTACTTATCAACAGTTTAAAGGCAGCCCCTGCTGGGATTCTGGGCTAGACAAGAGCAGAGCTGACTTCAGGTCATCTCCTGGAGGAGCTAGGGCAGAAACAAAATAAAAAAACTGTCACTCACACAGGTGAATTAAGTGTAACTACTACTTAGATGGCTTCTGCTGTGCTTTGGGGACCCAGAGAAGGAAGATAGAAATATTTAGAAACAGAAGCAACTTCTGAGATCATTTACTCTGGTTCCTTCATGTTAGAGACAAGGTGATTGAAACCAGGAAGGTAAAATTATTTTTTTCATGGTAGTAAGCAACGAAGGCATTTCTACTGTTGTGTATTTCATATCAGCTCCAATCTCTTTCCTCTGAGTTTCAAAACCTGGTCCTTCCATGTCTTCAAAACTTTCCAATTCTCTTGTGGCTTTGCTGTCATCAAGCAAAACTGTCCTCATTTGTCACAGTCTTATACTGTCATACTTTTTGTCCTGGCCTGTGAACCCAAGACTGGAAAACCTGGGAAGAGTCCAGAAGTGGGGTGAGATAACTTTGAAGATCCATTCTCTAAACCTATAATCTTCTCTACCTATCTGCTGAACTGCTTTTCCATCATCTAAGAATTTGTGTCCCACATTTTGCAGGAAGATCTGAAACCAAAACTGTGTTGAATAATATTATATAGAAAGAAAAACAGCCTACAAATCCAGCGAAAAAGAAAATGTTAACCTGACTGTTGGCTGAATTCACTGGTTGTCGTTAAGTCAGAAAAAAAAGAAAGGAAATCCAAACCAAACAAAACTACCAAGATAAATAGAATGAGGGTTTTCAGCTCGTGTATATCCATCTCTTTAACAGTTACCATGATTGCTATCCTAAGCTTTAAAAATCTGCTAACTAACCCATATTAAGCACCTGTGCATGGTGTTGCAGAAGGAGCTAAATGTTGTCTGTGTGTGTTTGTCTGTGCGTGTGTGTGGAAGGAGCTAAAATAATTAACATGGCTCCTCCCGTCATGGAGGTTTAAGAAACTGTAAGCATTGGGTAACAAAGTGATTAAAATTGTCATTGATATAATGTCCATGGGCCCATATTTAATGTGTCAGGCTGCTTTAGGTCAGAAACTCAAAAGAAAGAATGAAACTAAAGCATGTTATTTCTTAAACAGGCTATAAACACAAAAATGTTTGTTTAAAGAACAGGACAGAAGACTAGGTATGGTGCCAGAGACGCCGAGGTAGGGGGACCAATTGAACTTGAAACTGTGAATTGTCATAGGGATAAAGCTTATAAGATGTCTGCACCAAGTCTAACACCAACATGGTGAGCCCCAGTGAGGGAGAGCCATTCAGGCTGCCTAAGGAAGAACAAAGTGGCTTAGATCAGAAGCTGAGGTGGTCAAAACCTCAGTGCAGGTCAGCAGTAGAATTAGGCCCATGAGTGGCTCCTGTGCTTCTAGTCTGGGTTAGACAGAGAAATCCAAGAAGGAGGGAAGGAAGGAAGGAAGGAAGGAAGGAAGGAAGGAAGGAAGGAAGGAAGGAAGGAAGGAAGGAAGGAAGGAAGGAAGGAAGGAAGGAAGGAAGGAAGGAAGGAAGGAAGGAAGGAAGGAAGAATTAGAAGTTTTAAAATCAGGGATGAGACAGGTTCAAAAACAGCAAACAGCACCAGATATTTGAATGTGTAACTACTGAAGTTAGAGCAGAGACAATGCTATCCAGGAAACCCTTCAGTCATTCATTCAACTAGAGCCTGTGTGAATGTGTGTGTGTGTGTGTGTGTGTGTGTGTGTGTGTGTATCTAAGAGAGAAACACAGAGCGAGAGAGACAGAGATGGAGAGACAGAGAGTCTTTTAGTATAGACTTGTGATTAAGTCCACAGCTATTTGTCCAGAGATTCCCTTTGGACTTTCCTTACCTTGTACAGCCTTCTCCTTTAGAGCAAATAATCAGAATGTAACAAAAACCAGCTCATCTTTATATGGAGACAAAATCCCTTATAAAATTGTGGATAACATTTTTAAAAAAGAGTTTGAATGTAACACAAAACTCTTAATGGAAGCTATGTCAGATGGCTAGGCACCAATGAGGCAGGAGAGAGAGAAATAATGGAGAGCAGATAGCTTCACCATGGCCCACAGTGTGGCACACAGCTGCATCCAGGAAAACAGCAAATTCTCTGCAAGGAGATTACTTCCTTAGATGAGTCAGTGAGCCAAAGAAAGTTTGAACTGATTGTGAATTTAATTTCATTCATGGTAATAGTGCCTTTTCTTGCCGTTAGCCCACCAATGGTGTGTGTCCACCACATATCCCTCTCTTCTCCTTTCTTATCACCTCTGAGCCCCCAATTTCTGGGCATTTCTATCCACCATCCCTTCTGTTTCCAGCCGTTCTTCTGTTGCTCCTTCCAGCTGGGAAAAACTATATTTTGTGTAGCCAATAAAAGGGCTCTGCAGCAAATATTTGATTATTTCTTATTATTTACAAAGCACTGCTATAGGTCCTGAGACACAAAAATAGATGAGCTATGGCTTCTGCCCTAAAGGAGTTTATAATCTAGTAAGATGTACCAAATATAATTCAAGTTTGAAGGTGTGCGTAGGATATAAAGTGCTGGGAGATAAGATGACAGATTACTTCCAACTGGCAGCATGTACAGGTGAGCATATTCTGTAGAAAAACTGAATGAGAAAGGCTACTGGGTCAAGAAGAGTGTCTTAGCATAAACTTTGGATTTGTTTTTTATTTAAGATATTTAGTTGAATTACATATCAACTTAATATTGTCTAAATTAGAAATCATTTTGGACCTAGAAGAAAATATTGGTCTGTACACAGTCTTAAATATTACAAATATAAAATGCTACTACAGCATTCATTTTTCAGTAGAGTTGATGTCTCTGTCTCTATCTAGTCCGTGTTAACTATAGGGCCTATATCTTTGGGATGGTAACTATGGCTACAGCCCTTGCAGGATTGAGACTGGGCTTAGTAGAAGAATGAGCATTTGATTTCATTGCAATCATGCATGAACATGCTTATTGTCAATTTCTCACGAAGGAGTTCTATCCCATAGAGATCATCTCTGTAACTTTGCACCTTAGTGAATGAAAACCATCAGCTTTCATGTATGAAATATGAGCTGGTCCTCCTATTGTGATGAACCACCAGCTGACGGAACAGTGATTCAGTGGCTACTCTGATTGCTGAGCAACAGGAGCACTGGGTTCTATTTCAGCCCTGCCCAAAGCTGATTGTGTAACTCTGGGGGAAAAAAACACTTGGCCTCTTTTGGCTTCTACTTTACTTGCAAAATAGAAAAGCTCCACATTGGTGTATATATATATTTATTTCCTTGTCAAATTTATCGACAGTTATGGCTTTCCTTTGAGAGCTTTCAGACTTTCAGACCTTTTAATAGAGAAAAAAATGGGATCAAGGGGAGTTGGCCAAGCTTGGAGTACAATGGAAGTTTTATATTCTCCTCTAGATGAGCAGTGGGCATTTTAGCTGGCAATAAGTTAGTAGTATGTTGTGCTCATCTGTGTGCCTCCTATCTGCCATCACTCTGCTTTGTAGGTATTCTCATCAGGCTAGGAAGAACGATAGTTAAGTATATTGAAATGCTTGATAATAGACCACAAAAGAGGTGCTGTTATCTAGGTTGGACTAATATTTAAAAGGTTCTGTTTAATGTGCTACAATATTAAATGGGTTTCAAAGGCTCACTTAACTAGCAAACAAATAATGAAGCCAACTTATAGATGTTAAAAAATGATATTTTCAACTACATATAATTGATGTATAAATGATGTAAAAAAAAAAGTAATATGTCTGCCTCCAGTACTGTTCCCCCTCACCCTGCAGTACCATCACCATTTTCAATGAGAGGAGAGGAGGAATAACAGAAGTCAAACCCTCACAAAGCATTGTTAATAGGGTGGAGAAGAGGATTGTCTTTCAGGAACCAAGATAAATAGCCTTGGGCTTCAGCAGGAGGTACCTGATTATTCTCTTTTTCCAATGATTCCTCCACCCCCTGTTGCTTATAGGTAACTAACTACAAAAATCTTTTTTAAAAGTTCTGTTTGGCACTTTCGAAAAGGGACAGGGTCAAGGGAGAAAATTCAATAAAGGGGGATAGGTCAGGAAGAAGCAAAATATAGTTAGTCTTTCACAACATGAGTATTGTGGAAGGGTTATACATAAGGATATGCATGTGGCCCATGTTGAATTGCTTGACTTCTTAGGGAGGGTGGATGGGAAGGGAAGAGGGGAGAGAATTTGGAACTCAAGGTTTTAAAAAAATAGATGCTCAAAAGTAAAAAAGTTTTTTTTTTTCATGCAACTAGAAAATAAGATGCACAGGCAATGGGGCATAGAGATTTATCTTGCCCTACAAGAAAGTAAGGGAAAGGGGGATGGGAGGGGAATGGGGGGACAGAGGGGAGGGCAGACTGGAGAACAGGGCAACCAGAGTGTACGCCATCTTGGAGTGGGGGGGGGTGGAAATGGAGAGAAAATCTGTAATTCAAACGCATGTGAAAATCAATGCTGAAAACTAAACATATTAAAAATAAATTTAAAAAAGAAGGAAAAAAAATGTTCTGTTTGGAGTCCTTAGTTGGGTAGAAATGGAGCAAGTCTGATCCTGACTCCATGACAAAAGCAACATAATCCTCACAACCAAGCATGGACAAAACTGAGATAGGCCAAATTAATCTTTGGTTACCTCTATTGCACAATCCTCCACCACTGTTCTCTGGTTGACCAACCTTTCCTTGCCCCAGGAAAACTCTTAACACAGGCCTGCTCACCTTTGCTTATGAGCCCCATATCATCAATCCATCCCTTCTATATAACCACTTATCAGAATTGTCTATCTTATGTCCCATTCCCTTGAGGCCCTATTTTTTGCTAGTTGATCCGAGTCAAGTACTAATAGATTAATGCAGCATAATGGAAAGAGTATAAGATTTACAATCAAGGGACCTTGGTTCTTGTCCCAGCTTCAACATTTACCAGATGTGTGAATTTGGACATGTCCCTTAACCTCTGTGGTCCAGTCCTCAATTTCCTCAGCTCTAAAGGTAGACTCCATGATCTCTAAAGTATGAATGCAGAGGTCCTTCTCAGCCATTTTATTTGCATTTTAAGGAGTTTCCTGGAGAAAATGTATTAACAAAGGAGTGACTCTGATTCTTTTAGCAAGTCATTGACTTGTTTTTCATGGTTTTCTCTCATCCTTCTCATTTCTCTTCCCAATTTTTCCTCTACTCTAACTTGCTTTTCCAAATCCTTTTTGAGCTCTTCCATGGCCTGAGACAAGTTCATGTTTTTCTTGGAGGCTTTGGTTGTAGGTTCTTTGACTTTGTTGACTTCTTCTGGCTGTATGTTTTGGTCTTCTTTGTCACCAAAGAAAGATTCCAGAGTCTGAGACTGAATCTGGGTGTGTTTTCGCTGCCTGGTCATGTTCCCAGACAACTTACTTGACCCTTGAGTTTTTCAGCGGGGTATGACTGCTTGTAGACTAAAGAAGTCTATGTTCCAAGCCTGGGGGGATGTGCCAGCTCTGCCACAGCAGCACTCCCCCTTCCTCAAGAACCCCCAACCTGGACTGGACCTGGATCTTCATCAGGCTCCTCACTCCTGCTCTGCCATTTAATTCCTCCCACCAGGTGGGCCTGGGGCCAGAAGCAACTGCAGCTGTAGTTCTGTAGCTGCCCCACCTCCACTGCCCTTGGGACAGTGGCTGAACCACAAACTCCTTTTTACACTCTGTCCCCAGCAGCTTTTCCCACTAACCTTCTCTGTTGTCTTTGGTGTTTGTGGGTTGAGAAGTCCGGTAACTGCCACAGCTCAC
>CM053626.1:225288832-225319722 GCA_028646595.1 Phalanger gymnotis
CCCAGCTCCATGCGTGAAAGACCTTACCCAGAGACCATCCAGCCTGTCCTGGGCTGGAGATCTGCTTCCCTCTGCTATTTTGTGTGTCCTGCAGCTCTAGAATTGGTTCAGAGCCATTTTTTTAATAGGTTTTTGGAGGGACTTGGTGGGGAGCTCACACCAGTCCCTGCTTTCCAGCCGCCATCTTGGCTCCGCCCCTCAAGGAGCAAGTGACTCTGATTCTAAGAATTTCAGGACCCTTCGCTGGCCACCGGAGAGACTTATGAGTCCATTAGATACCCCTCAAATGACACCGCGTGAAGGACTGAATGAATAAGTCATACTGAACCATTGGCATAGAGCTTTTTGGGGAGCACAGAGTAGAGATTGGTTGAGACATTGGCTTCTGTCATCTAAGCTAGAGCTCTTTAAATCAAGTAGCATAAAATGAAATGACCTGGAGTGATTTTTTTCTTCTTGTTCTTTAATGCCTCTCTTCTCTCTAACTTTACTTTCAAATGTGATCTGCCAACCAAGTTCATGGTTTGTTTCTAAGGGCAAATTTTAGTCAATTTGCTGTATTTTTCTGCAAAACCAGTCTTCCTCCCTTTACAATTCACGCTGCTTTCATATTTAATCACACACAAGAGAAATAATGATGAGTCATAGCAAAACTCTGTCAGAGCTGGATGCTAGTGTAATGGGTATTTTAGAAGGAAAGAAGGCTTCCCTTTTTCCACCAGAGGGAATGCACCTGCTTTGCTTTTTATCTGTGATAATTACCGCATGTTTTCCTTGACACCTTTAGAATTAAAATGCTGCTGGTGAGATTGCATTTAAGGTTGAACAGGAGAAAAGATGAGGCAAACTGATTAGCTGCAGTGCTTGTTAGAGGGAATTTGATAAAGCGCGTACATTCATAGGTTTAGAGCTGAAAGGGGCCTTTAGCATCACCTATTCCACCCACCCACCTTCATTTTTACAGGTGAAGAAACTGAGGCTGAGAGATTCATCAAAAGTCATACAGATGTTACATGGTAGAGCCAGGGTTCAAACCTAAGTCTTCTGATTACTAATTTTGTGCCCTCTCCACTGTATCACACAAGGGAATGTGGAATATTTGTCTTAGAAATGTATTGGATTTCTTTACATGAGGAGTTTACTTAAGGTCACTGAGTTAAGTTAGCAATAGAAAAAAGAATGGATAGGAAATTGACTACAATTCACTCTGCCTTACATTGCTTACCATTTAAAGGCTGGACAAGTTCATCATTACTGTAAGTAATTCTTGATACTATTAGGATTGGTTATAGAGTCAACAGATTCTTCAATAATTTGGGAGTTTCTTCATTTTTCTGACTACTTAGGTAGTGACCATTTCAGTACTTTAAAAAATTGCAGTTCTATCAAAAGATAGGGGTGGAAAGCACACTTTCTTTTTTAGAAGCCCACAAAAAGACTTAGTGAGGAATTTTTAAATGAAGGGTTATCTGTAGATTTCACTTATCTGTTTTCTTCCGTTTATGCAGTAATTAAGGTGGTTATATATTCATGATTCTTAGGCAATTAAAGGAAGTAATAGAAAATTGCTTATCCATAAACTGTGTGACTAGGTAGAAAATTTGGCCCTTTCTGCCTCGGTTTCCTCATATTTAAAATAAAGACGTTGAACTAAACTCATCTCACAGGTCCTTCCAACTCTAAAATTCTATTAACATATGAGAAATTATTTAGGTTAACTATATAGGAAGTAGTGTGATATTGTAGGTAAAATATTGGAATTAGAGAGACAAGGGTTCAAATCCTTCTTCATACACTAGTTGTGTGAGCCTAAGTAAATTATTTAACTTCTCCCTGAGACTCAGTTTCCTCATCTGTAAAATGAGAATTATAATAGCACCTAGCTTAACTCTTTGCTGTGAGGTTCAAAAGAGGAAGTGGTGTATCTATATACTGTTTTGTTAAACAGAAAGTACCATAGACATAGCAGCTGTTACGTTAAGAGACTTCTTTTTAAAGATACTATGCTTCTGGATGATTTCACCAGTAGCTCTTGTTTCTTTTCTCTAAAAATCTGCAAGATGAACAATCATGATCAGTTTGAAAGGGAGCATAATATTAAATAATGATGTCTCCCGGGAAGTAAGATAGCTGGACTGGGAAAGATTCTGTTTTCTCAAACTAATTAATTCACTCTGTTATGTTTCATTCTATTGCACTTACAGGAATCATTTTATTCCATCAGCAAAGGTAGACACAAAATTTTCCACTCCCATTGCAAATGAAAAATTTAGCCTCTAGATTGACAGTGGGCTAGAAGTTTAAAACTTATTAAAGCTTCCAAGGATATGTTTCCTTTTTCAGACCCGCATTTGAACTTTGGAAGGCTGTACATGAATTGGAGTGATATAACTTGGCTAAGTTTATGTTCTTTTGTTGCACATTGTTAATTAACCTTTCTTCAGTTTAATGATGCCCAGTGCTAACACTTCAGGAAAATCAATATGGTGTTTTAGTTTCAGTGGCACCTGGACAATAAGCCCGTATCTTTGTAGTTCCTCAGACATTATTATGGTGACTTTAAAAAAAGTGATAGATTCAGTAATATGAAAGATTAGGTTTTTTCTGACCTTTTCCTTTGAACCCCTCTTCTCTCATCCATTGTGGTCAAGCAGATAGGGGAATTAGGTGATGGTATGTATATTGCCAAGAGAAGATCTTCCAGAAATCAGAGAAACATTTTGGACCTTTACTATTTGTTTGACCTTGAACAAATCACTTAACCTAATTGACCCCAGTTCCATTTTCTGTAAGTGAGTGTATCATGCCAGGTGACCTCTCAGGTCCCTTCCAGAGCTAAAGCTATGATCTTATGAACATAGGATTCTGAAGCTAACAACTTTTATTTGCTCTAACATGTAATAATGGCTCAATTTTAGGGAATGAGGAATATTGCTTTTGCTTTGTTTTTGTTTTGGGATTTGGAATTTTTCTCAATAAATACATGATCTGTAACTTTGCCTAATAAGATAATAATATGTTTACTAATTTGACAATCATACCAAGATATTTTATTTTTACACATTGTTTTCCTTGTCTTTTTGAGACTTTGTAACCATTTTGTTCACTAATCTCCAAATTATTCCTATGGCTAGGATCCAGATTTGGTATCACTTATGACGAAGGATAAACTGAGAAAAACAGGAGGAACAATTTGCTAGTAATAACATAATGAAGCAATAAGAGTAGTCAGCATTAGCCCAAAAGTGCCCCAACACCAAGTCCAGGATTCTCTGATTTTTGTTATCTATATATCAACTACTTAACAGAAGATTAAAGATATGCAGGAAACCTACAGAGATCCATATCCAATGAATATAGGCCATCCTTCACATAGGACCAAATAGTCCTCTTCTCTTCCAGAGGAGCAGTCTAGTAAGCTTCTTTCAAGATAGCATAAACACTTCAATAATACCACTGCACTGCAGAGCTCTCTTGGCCTCCATTCTCTTACTCTCAGATACCCTGAAACTGCCCCAAATCTCTGTGTCCCCCAAAAAGAGGATCTTAAAGACCTAGAGATGTCCTGAGTATTTGTTGCAGTCATGAATTTTTCCTCTCCACCAGAATGGTTTAAAGGAATTCTCTCCACACCCTCCTAAGTTGGCTCTAGGGCACTTGAAGGGTCTTAGTTTGATCCGGCTTCCCTATAAGTAACATCTATCACCCACAATAAGTACTTAAATTCCTACCATCGTTGACTACTCCAGATCTCAAAGGCCAGAAGCAGAGCCCTTGGTGGCTATAATCTAAAATGTATCTTCAAGTTATCTCTATGCCCGCACGATATCACAAAGCCTTCCCAGGATCTGAAGATGCCTGGTAAAATCAAGGGAGTATAGATAGCCTTTACCGAACTTGGATTCAGTCAGAGGGCCACACTTGAGAACCTAGAGGGCCACGTGTGGCCTTGAGGCCAGAGGTTTCCCACCCCTTCATGCCATAGGCAATATAAGACAGGACTTGAATCTGCAGTTGCCCATTCTACAGATCCATGATCAGTATGCCAATATCCCATATCTTAGGGATTCTTTTTAGATGTACCCATTTGCTTTATAAATGGAATTCAATTGCAATAATATTTGAGTATGCTCATGATTTTATTATATTGGGTTGTCACTATAATATTGCTATACTCCTGCTCCTAATGTAAATCAATGTCCCCCCAGCCAGGAAGCAGTAGCCCAGGTGCTGATAGATCAATACTGATAGATCAGTACTGAATCTACACTAATTCAGCTTCCACTTATTGACAGCAAGGTGGCACAAGGATAGAATGCTGTACTTGGAGTCAGGGAAATCTGAATTTTAATCCAGTCTCAGACACTTACTAGCTAGTTATGTGACCTGAGCAAGTCATTTAACCTCTACCTCAGTTTCCTCATCTGCAAAATGGAGATGATAACAAAAGGAAATGGGGAAGTACTAGGGGACACACTCAACACGAATCTTTCATGAGATTTTCACCTGTGGCCTATATATGTATGTAAGCAGATTAGCAAAGTCTACTTATAAGACACAGCAGTGAGCTGGTTGAGCAAATGTAAATAAATAGATCAGAAGCTATTGGAAAGAAGTTTGAAAACAATTCAATATACTTTTATAGTAATAATTGACTATCAAAAGACAAAGATGGGAGCATTTGTGTTCTTGAATTATTGATATTAATGAAATCAGAAGTTTCTAATTTGAAATCCTGCTTATTGTGCATTTTAGTTGTGTAACTCTGGGGGAGCCATTTAACCTCAGAAGAACTGGGTTCAAATGCTAACTCTGCCTCTTACAACCTGTGTGACTTTGAGCAAGACACTTAAATTCTGTGCGCCTTGGTTTCCTCATCTATAAAATACAGTATGGGACTAGGTGACTTCTTAAAGGTCCCTTTCATCTCTAAATGTATGACTGTATGATCATATGGCTTTATTGGCTATGGAAGGATTTTTAATCAGAACGTCAGGGTTCTCCATTGTGTATCTCCTACTGCACAAAATATTCTTCCCTAGGAATAAGATGCCTATTCAGCTCATCTTCTTCCTGTCATCCTGAAAGATGAGCCTAGGCACTTGGCTCATTATACTGTTACCTATCCCTGAACTCATCCCAATTCATCCAAATCTTACCACTAACTACTCTCTATCCCACTAGTCTTCCTCTTACGCACCCTTTGGAAATCCATTTCATTGTTACAAACTTCCCTTCATCAGACTTCTCTTTTTCTGTTGAGGATACCACCATCTTTCCAGTCCCTAAGATTTTCAACCTCAGAATTATCTTCAGTTATTCATTCTTCCTTTCCTTTCTTTCTCTCCATTTCTACTCATTTCTGACACTAATCATGGACTAATGCAGTAGGCTTCCCAATTGGTCTGCTACTGATTGCTCCCTTTTCCAATCAATTCCCCACAGAGCTGCTAAAATTATTTTAATAAAGTATAGCTCTTTAGAGGAAAGTGGCATAGAAGATAGATAGCCAACCCCAAAGCCAGGAAGGCCTGAGTTCCAGTCCTTCCTCTGACACAAATTACGCATATGCTCTAGGCAAGTTATTCAACCTCTCCGTGCTCACGGCTGCTCTTTAAGACTGTGAGCTGCAGACAAGGTAATTGACCTGCAGTAGCAGAGGGAGTTCTCTATGTCAATAAAATCATAGTTCCAATTTATATCTCTAAAACACAGGTCTTTCTGTGTCACCTCTTTGCTCAAACATTTCCACTGTCTTCTAATTGCTATGAAGATAAAATGTAAACTGCTCAATTTAGCATATAAAACCTTTCAGAATCTGATTCCCATCTGCCTTTCCAGACTTGTTTCATATTACTCTTTTTCGTGCACTCTGTATTCAAACCAAACACACCCTAAATGTTCTGTCCTCCCATTGTAGCAATCTGTCTCCCACCTACATGCCTTTGTACAGGCTGTGCCCCATGCCTAGAATGTACTCCCTTCATCCTTCTAACTTTTAGAATCCTTAACTTCTTTCAGAATTAAATTCAGGTATAATCTACTGTGGGAAGCCTTCTTTATTCTTCCTATTTATACTACCTTTTTTTTTTTACTTTAATCTGTACATTTTGTATCCCTCCTGCCTCCTCTCCCTACTCTAACCCTGAATATAAAGTTCTTTAAGGCAGGGACTGTTGTTCATTCTTGGTAGTAATTCGCACAAATATCTTCACCTTTCTATTTGTACGACAACATCCTACTAGAGACACTCAACACATATCACAATGGGCTGTTATAATCATTACAGTTGCTCTTCCCTGCCTCTATTCTCCACCTTCTCTAGTCTATCCTTCACATCAACTCCCAAATAATCTTCCTAAAGCACTATTCTTATCACATTACACTTATATTCAAAAAACTTTCAGTGCCTTCCTTCTATCTACTGAATAAAGCATAAACTCCTGATCTTAACATGACAATCAAAGCCCTCCACAATCTGTGTCTGGAGTATCTTTCCAAATTTAGCACCTACTCGCTTTGGTTTAGGTTTCCATATAGCCAATCTGGCCCCTTGTTCAAGTTCCCAATGAGTACGTTCCTGTTAAAGGACTAGATGGCCTCTAGAAGGTAGTTACCTTCTTAACTCTTACTTTCTGTGCTCTTTACTCTCTCATAACGGCCTTTTTTTGTTTTGTTTCCATTCCTTTGCTCGTGCTATTAACTACACAGCATTTTTATCCCTTCATGGTGCTAATATTCTTCCAGGCCTGTCTCAGGTGCCAATCCATCATGAATCTTTCATTTATTCCTCTTCTTCTCCAATGCTACAGCTGTCACCACCACCATTACTCCTCCAGCTAAAAGTGATACTTCTCTCTTCAAATTACTCATTACTCTTTCCCTAGAACTCTTCCTTTCAGTTTTGATAATCAAAGTTAATTAAATGAAGCCCTTTCCCTGATGATTAGGTTTTATACTTCTTGAACAGATAGCTTTATGTTCCCAAAACACAATCAGTGCTTTTAAGTGTGTTTGATTGAATTGCACTATGGTGTTTGTTGTGTTTGTATTAGTTATAGTGGAGTTTGATCCATCAGTAGTAAATACTATTTTTATCTTAATCTCATTCAGCACCAAACAAACAAACAAACAGAAATCCATGTTTATGAGGGACTCTTTGATTCTATACTACCAACATCATCACCAGTTTTCTTGGCTTCCCTGATATAGAACAGTTTCTGAATAAGAATCTTTCTAAACAGTTGTGCCAGAAATTGCTGTTTGCAATTGTGTTCTTTACACAGTGAAAACACTTGGAAGGCAACCCACCTCACCTACCCTCAAATCCCCCATGTTTTCTACTAGATTTAGAAACACTAATGTGAATTCCTTCAGCCACTGTGACTGAATTCTCAAGGTTGACAATATTGCTAACCTTAAATCAAAGCAAATGGGAAAGAGAGCCTTGGTCTGTAAGAAAGATGTATGCAGGGCAGGAGCCATACGTTCTGTGACCCTCAGTTTCTGCCTACAGTGGAGCAGTCTATGGGTTCCAAACTACAGTGTTAATAGAGCTCAGAAAATGACTTTTTAAAATGACACTTTCATTCATCACTTGATTTATAAGCTACCTATCAAAGACTCGGGTAGTTCTAGTCCCTAGATTCTTTTTCCTCTTATGGATTTTCTTATCATTGATAAAGGAGGGCAGAATAGAATTATTACCCCCCTCCCTGGTTTTATGTAGAGTTATCATATTATGAGAAAACTGTAAAAGCGTTTTAAGAATTCTAAGAACCAACTCTGAGCAAAGTATCTTGCATATAGATGTGCTTGATAAATATTTGTTGAATTGGAGTTTATTGAGTAAGCTCTGGTCTTTCATCTTGTTATTGTGCACTGTTCCCCATAATGATGCTGCATACTAAATCCTCTTTAAATACCTAGGTGAATGTTGCATTGTTACTAGCAGATAAAGGATATAGATAGTGTATATACTATGATACGTGGCATATTATATTAATATATTATATCTAATATTTTAAAATCCTGTGATCTTCTCCTCAGATAGTATGTGGGATATAATGACCTTGGTAAAAAAAAAAAAAGAGAAGTGGTTGCATCTTGAGTATTGAAGTTGATTCCAATGCTTTGAGTCTAGTCCTAGTGAGAAGGCAAAAGATGAGAAGGGTTTAACAAAGGAATATTCCACACCTCCATGTAAGCAAAAGTATGGAGGGAGGGAGGAAAGAATATAGTAGAAGTCTGCAAGATCAATCTAAAGTACTCACTAGAAAACTTGTGAAATAAATCATGAAGTATATAGCATTTGAAGATAGGTGAGTTTTTACTTAAAAAAAAGATGGGGCAGCTGTGAGTAGAACACCAGCCCTGGAGTCAGGAGGATGTGAATTCAAATGTAACCTCAGACACTTGACACACTTAATAGCTGTGTGACCTTGGGCAAGTCACTTAACCCCAATTGCCCTGCCTTCCCTCCTCCAAAAACAAAAACAAAAAAGATGATTATGAACAAACTAGAGACCTCTGAGAGTATAAGAAATGTGGGTAAAATAGGAGATAATAAATATTTTTAGGGGAAATAGAAAGAGGTATCACTTCTCAAAAAAGGAAGGCATTCAGCAATGGTTTGGCAATTTATTTTTCTCAAGGCCAGCACTAAACATAAGTTGGAGAGATGGCCTCGGGTGGAACTCACAACTTTTATTGGCAAAGTCTGTTGATGAGAAAGACAAAAAGCAGCATATGGAGAATTACAAAAATATATACTCCCTAGATACACTGCCTCTTCAGATGTCAAGAAAAAACCTGGAATGAGCACAATAAGTGTGGCATGCTGAAAAGTTAAGAATTCAAGGCCCACCCACAGAGCCAAACATGAAATATTAGGCAAGTTTCTTCTTCTCCCTATACTACCTCCTGCAGATTTCTTTTCTTCCACTGCTTTAATGGAAGGTAATGCTGACTCTAAAAAGGGAACTTATAATTGTCCTCAGTTGCTTCTTTGTTAGATAAAGATACCAATATGTAAAATGGTAGGAATAGGAAGTTAGGAAACAGGAGCTTGAATCAGGAATTATCGTTTCTAATAGTGGGAGGAAGTAGAGTGAAAAGAGCATTCATCGTATTTGAAACAGGAGTTCTCAACTGTTTTTGTATCATGAATCTCCTTGGCAGTCTGGGGCCACCTATGGACCCCTTTTCAGAAAAATGTCATCAAATGTGTAAATATGATTACAGAGGAAACTATACTGAAGTAAAGTTATCAAATAATATTTTATAAAAAAAAGTTCACAGATCACAGGTTAAGAAAATCTGATTTAGATTTTTCAAGTTTAGGTTGGAATCCAAGCTTCTCTACTCAAATAAATAATTCACAAGTCAGTTCACATCTCTGAGTCTCATTTTCCTTATCTATGAAAGTAGAAAAGCACTACTTGCATCCTTGACTTTACTTACGCTGAGTTTAAAATAAGATCATGTATGTAAAAGTTGAAGTCTATGGTGGCAGAACCAGGTTCAAGCCCTGGTCTTCAGCCTCACTGTTTATTCCCCTACACTGCCCTGCATCAGAGTACTTTCTTTTATAAGGCAAATTGACTGAAATTTTCAGGTCTTTGGTTTTCGTTTCTGGGTTTTCAGGAGCTGCTTTCTCACTATTAAAATGGTTTGGGATCTTACTATCTCCCTCACAAATCTACTTTTAGTTCTAAAACTAGTCTAAGGTTAGAGAAGATGGTATCCTACTTGAGGATCTTGGGATTGTACCTATAGACTGGGAGGGACCTCAAAAGCCATTAAGTTCAACTCCCTCATTTTACTGAGAAGGAAATCTTCCTTCAGTTAAGCTATTTGCCCAAGATCTCAGAAGGGATAACCATCAACTCCTCCAATTCCAGAGTCAGCATTCTTTCTCCATACCACACTACCCAAGGTTTTACTAGGGATACTTGACTTCAGAGATCTGTGATTTCTTCTGAGTAGGTGTTTCTTCTATCCATGCAAATTACAAAATCCACACAGGTAGAGTCTGTGAAAATTCTTTGGCCAAAATTGCATCATACCAAGGCCAATTTCTGGCATTTAGCCTTTCCAAACCTACCTAGCATCGTCTTTGCGTGACAGTTAATGCAGTATTTTGGTGGAACCATAGTCAAAGCCTTTCCAGCGTGATAGGACCTTCTCAGCTCATGCTTGGCTAGCATGGCCTTTGAGAGCACAGAGCCACCTTTGCCTCATAAGGAGATGTTAGAGGAAAAAGATAATGACTTAACAACATATTAAAAAATGAAAATCCATGTTATAGAATTTAATGTGGTATGATGTCTAAGACAAGGCAGATTTTTAGGCTTTCTCCACTCTAGTCTAGTTAGAGTATATCTGGAGCATTTGCTATTGAGTACCAAATTTTAGAAAGGAAATTAACAAATGTGTACACACAAAGGAGGGACCAGGATGTTGAGAAGATTAGAGACCACATTATTTGAAGAAGGAACTGAGAGTATTTAGAAGGGAGTAGAAATTTAGGTGGTACTTGGTTGCTTATCTTTAAGTATTTGAAGTTCCAGCATGTGCAAAAAAGATTCTACTTGTTTTGCTTGGCTCCAATAACCAGAATTAGGACACATGAGAGGAAGTTATAGTGAGGGCAGACTTAGGGCCAATGTAAGAAGGGAAAAAATAGGAATTGGATATGTCTAAAAGTAAAAGGAGCTATCCTGGGATCATGTTCCTTCCTCCTTACAAGAAGTTTTTAACTGAAGGTTATAATCTCCAATTAAATGGGGCATCATTATACAGGTGATTCTTGTTTGCAAAAATGATCTCTAAAGGCCCTTCCAAATCTAAGACTACGTTACTTCTTATGCCATTTTTTTCTAATAATTTTTAAAAAAAAAATTGCCCTGCTCCATCTTAGTGAAAGTATTTCACCCATTTCTGCATTTAAAAGAATTTAGATTTTTTCCCCCTTTCCAGTCCTTTCTACAAAAGGATACCAGTGCCAGAGGTAAGGAGGGCCTTTTAGTTTCCCTTAAAGCCTATACCCCCAGGCTGTTAACAGAGGCATAGACATAGATTGTCTACAACCAAGAATTATATTTTGAGTTGGCCTTTATCTCTCAATAGCAGGGTAACATTCAAGATGGGACCCTTGGTTCAAGCATTTCTAAATGAAATCCCCATAAATGAAATATGACATGGTTTTCCCAAGTTTCAGATGCAGAATCTTGGCACACTTCGATATGCTTACAAGAAAATGAGAGAATCTGGGGAGGTAATGAAGATAGGCTGCTTGGATATTGACAACGGGGGACAGAATGTATCCCTGTACTATAGGTGTTCCAACACTTCTACAAAAGTGTCCCCACCTCCTACTGTTCTGAAACAATCATATTTTTGTTTGGAGTTTCCTCAGGCCTGATCTCAGAACATTTAGTACCAAGTTACTGAGGAGGCGGAAAAATTCCCCTACTTGTTTGGTTAGGAGATTTGCAGAATTGTCTCTTTGGAGAATTAAAAGACTGTGTGTGTGGGGTGAAGAGTTATGTGCCTTAAGAACATTTAACAAGTGTACATATGGCAATTAATTGTTCTACACTACTTCATAACTTTCTTTTCTTTACATCATTAAAGACAGCACAATATAATTAAGTTTAATTCAACCAACACTTTTACTACCTACTTTACGCAGACATGTGTCCTAGGGTGTTGTAGTTGTCGCGGTTGTTCAGCCATTAAAGTTGAGTCTGACTCTTCATAATGGGTTCACCTCGTCAGAGATACTGGAGTGATTTGCCATGTCCTCCCCCAGCTCATTTTACAGGTGAAGAACTGAGGCAAACAGGATTAAGTGACTTGGTTACAAAGCTACTAAGTGTCTGAGGCTGGATTTGAACTCCCTCTTTCTGACTGAGCTTAGCACTGCACTTAGTACTGTGCCACTCAGCTGCCCCCAGTAGGTGCTTAATCACTTTTTATTTATTGATTAGGATTAATGAATGGGAAGGGAAAAGAAAGGAAGGGAAGAGCACAAGCTTGCATATAAAAACTAGTATGCGGTAGGCACTGTGCTAAGTGCTTCTTAGAAATATTATTTCATTTGATCCTCACAACATCACTCTGATATTATTATCCCCATTTTGCAGATGAGAAAACTGAGGCAGAAGCTGTGACTTGACCAGCATCACTTGGCTGGTACATTTCTGAGTCAAGTTTCAATTTCAGATGTTCATGACTTTAAGTCCACTACTTTTATCCATCACATCACATAGTCTCTTTTGTTTAAAAGCAAGCTCTTTGGTAATTATGTTGGAAGGAAGGGTAAAGAAAGGATAAAGATTATATAGAATTTGATCAAGGGGAAAGAGAGAAAGAGACAGAGACAGAGAAACAGAGAGAGAGAGAGAGAGAGAGAGAGAGAATCCCTCTGTATGTGCATGTGTTAGAAACCCTGCTCTTTGCATAGACATTATTATAGCCAAGCAATTTAATTTGCTCCATAGATAACAAAACATGCAACTAAAGGGATAAAGACAATTTGTTTTCTTTATTGTGACAGACATTAGCTCAAAACAGTAGGCTTCTAAATCATGTTGAAATTTTCCTCGGAACACTGATCCCTGAGGGTGGACATTTGTATTAGCATTCTGTACATAGTCTGTTATTTGTATATAATGCCTGCATTTACTAAAAGGCCATTACATTGATGTCTCAGCTGTCATGCTCAATTTCTACGCACAGCCCTTATGGAAATGAGCAAAAGAATCTACTTTTTCTGGCTATGGTCTTGAACAGAACCTATCATAGAAATTGATCAAGAAAAATCATTTCAGAAGAAACTTCCATTAACATATAGTATGTATTTTCGCCATTTTAATGCCAGCCTCCATGATTTATGAAGGAAACAGTGCTTTTCCAAGGGTTAGCCAGGAGCCAATTATGTCTTGTCCTGTTCGTGTTCTTCACTTAACTGAGGAAGCACATGTCATGCAGTGTGAATGGCCGATGATAATAGGAGCCTGTAACTGTCTGTGATATAACCCTGTTGTCTCTGGCTCTCGGGGTTTTTATTTTCTGATAATTTATAGATACCACTTCTTTAAAATTTTGTAAATACTATGTAGCTAAAGAAGCAAAGAAATTATCTTCTCTTCATTACAGAACTCAAAATCTCTTCTTGCAGAAACATTCGTAAGCTGCTGTCCCAAGAATTTTAACATGAAATACTTTCACATTTCTAGTATTTTCTCATGTATCCAGCTTCTTCTTAAATATATCTTTGGTTGCTTTCTTTGCCATATGACCTTCCCAGCCTCTTTTCTTCAAAATACTCTGCATCCCGGTTTCTTCATCTGGAAAATTATAAGCTTGAACAGATAATTTTTAATTTGTGGATCCCTACTGGTTTTAAAATCTTATGAGTCTTTGGACACAGTCTATGAGTACAACATGCATTTACATTACTGAGTGGTTGGAAAATTCCCTTTGTGCCACCTGATACACTGCTAGATTGTATTATATTTATATGTGCAGAAAGGGCTCTCCGAACTAGCCAGATTTTCTTATATCTCTATTATATGTTTCCAGTAGATTCAGACAAGTAATGTTCTGCTATGTTTACAATATTACCATTCCTTAAAATGCCAAAGGAAATTTTTGTCAGATTTATATCCTTTTGCAATCAAACAACTCAAAATAGTAAATAGTCAGATAAGGTTGTTCCCATTAAAACAACCAAAAAAGAAAACTTCAGATGCTGTGAAGTTAATTAACAAAATAATTGTGATAAAGCTCTCTGGCCACTGTTATTTCATCTTAAAATGATTTGACTCAACAAATGATTAAGGAAGCCTTACTCTGTAGTAGTTGCTGAGGGGAAATCTCTCCTTCAGGGTTCCAAGAGTTTGAATATCAAATCCCTCCAAGTTTGAGCATCTCTATTGCTTTTGCCTCAAGCTCTTATTCCAGTGTGTTTTCTCCAGTCAGCTGCAATTAAAATATTTCCCTGTTCCATTAGGTTGTGTTACAAAAGAATGTTTCCTTTGCAGGGGAAGGAAGGAAGGAAGGAAAGAAGGAAGGAAGGAAGGAAGGAAGGAAGGAAGGAAGGAAGGAAGGAAGGAAGGAAGGAAGGAAGGAAGGAAGGAAGGAAGGAAAGAAAAAGAAAGAAAGAAAGAAAGAAAGAAAGAAAGAAAGAAAGAAAGAAAGAAAGAAAGAAAGAAAGAAAGGCAGGCTACCCTGGAGGTGCAATCTTCCTGTTTCCCATGGTCCCTAGTGAGACTAAGATCAGACTTAACACAGGTTCTAGATAGCATTGGTTCCACCAAGTTCTCAGACAAATATGGCATAGCTAAAAGAGTTTCTGTACCAGCTACCATTGAATTGGGTCCCAAAGATTGTTTCTTGGGACTTTGATGATGGACTGGCTGGCCACAAAACTCAGCATGGACTTCAATCACAGAACCCTGGTGGCTTGCTCTCCTGATTTTTGAATCTCACAAGGTTATCGCCATCTCTAATTTCTTCACTTTAAGCAAGAAGAAAGGACACAGCAGCAACAGAAACAACAATAGGACCATACACTTATGCACCATATTATGACAGCCCTGGTGAAAACAGACTATTGACTCTCTTCCTGCTGAATGTAGAGTCCTTGATTCCTCGCATGAATACATCAGGCAGGAAAAAGTCAGACCAAGGAACGGTCCCTTGCTGACTGATGCCTTTTGAATTTACCCCCATTTTGTCTCCATTCTTGATCCAAAAGGCTCCTCTTTATTTTGTGGATAGTAGATCAGAACCATGAAGTGTATGTGCATGCTCCTGAGTTCACATGGTGATTGCCTCAGAGAAATGCTCTCTGCATGCTCATAAGGACTAGATTTGCTGCCCACTCTCCTATTGCATACTGTTTCATTGTATCTGTGATCTTATCATTTTGGATGCTGCCTCCACTACTAGAGTACTTCCATGCTGTTTCAGCCTGAAAAACTCTGGTTCACATCCTCCCATAAAACTTCCAAGAACACTAGAGGCCTTCCTGTAGGTCTTCTAGGTACATATACAAAGCCATGTAATACAAAGTATAATGTAATAAATGCATTTACGAAGGTACAAAACAGAATTCTATGAGTTCTGAGAAGAGAGACTGCTCTTGTGTGAGTAAGTAGCAAAGGGAAATATTGATTATAGATTTACTCCTTTTAAATGGTAGACAATAAAAGGAAGGAAAGATGGAATGGTCCCTTGAAGAGGTGAAAGTATCAAATTAAGGAATTTCAGAAATGGAGAAACCTAAATGTTTGGAAGTAGTCAGGAAGGACACAGGGAAGGAGAGAAATTGAAGATGAAGAGGGGAGAGGAGCAGAGAGCAATAATTGATGCAGAAAAATCCTAAAGGAAGCAGGAAAAATGGGGTGAAGGGCATGGGCAAATGAATTATTTCTGGTGAAGAGGAAGATTCCTTATTGTTAGTTTTACTGACATGGAAAAGAAAAAAGATGAGTAAATTGTAGGAATGTTTTAGAAGAAGTATGTTACAGTTAAAAGGATACTGGATTTGATTTGAAATTCCGACTTTGTAACTCAGTACCCATGTGAGCTAGGATAAATCATTTAACCTCACTAGGCCTCCTTTTCTCTATCTGTAAACTAAAGAGGTAGGTGTTGGATTATCTCTAAGGTTCCTTTTGCCTTTGTAACCAGTGATCCTATGAAATGTTAAGTTGGAGAATAGAAGATAGTTCAGTTTGAAAGACTTTATTGATGACTTAGGTAGCTGTATTTGGAGGCTATGAGCACTTAAAAGAGGTGAATGGCTGGATTACTAACTGAGGCATTGATAAGGTCAAATGGCATGAACTTGGAGCAGATAAATCAGCATGATTTCATTACTTTCCTCTAGATAGGAGCATTGGATTCAGAATTGGTAAAGCATGTATGTCAGAAGTTAAGGGGAAGACAAGGTGGGGACAGAGAATCTAGGGGAATAGTGAGAGCATCATTAAAATAGCCAATCATACCCCATACATCCAGGATGATTAGGGAGGCAGATAAACTCAGAGAGAGAAAAGAAAGCAGTCAAGGAAGAATACACTGGGATGAGGGCAAATCTGTTCCCCAGACTTGAAGGAATGAATTATGTGGAGGGAAAGGAGTTTTTTCATCAGTGAATAATTTTACAGATTAAAGAATATATATGTAAATTATAATTCCTGTGTTAATCATGAAACATGAAATTTATTTAAAAATGTGTTTCACATCAGCCAATCAGAATTAACTCTAATTTGCAAAAGATCTTCCATGTAGTGGCTGATTTTCAAAACCTCTACATGTAAGTAAGATTTTCATTGTTTTAACAAAAAAGTCTCCCAATGCATCTTTTGAGGTATTTTTAGATAATAATATGAATTTTATGTTTCTGCCCAGCCCACCTTAAAAATTTGGCTTTTTAACCTCACCTAGGGTGCATAAAAGGTACTGATGAAGGAGATTGGATTCATACATTCATCTATGTTGAGTTTTATCACCAATTACTTCCCATTACCTTCTTTATACTGTCCAAATAGGAGTATTTGTTGTGACCCAAACATGCCATTCACATTCCCCTTGTGCCTTTGCTCATATTATTCCCTCCACCTGCACTGCCCTTGGCCTCTAGGCTTCATCTCTTAAAATCCAAGGTGCAACTGGAATTCTGTCTCCTTTATAAAACTGTGCCAGGTTCCCCAAGCCAGAAGTATTCTTGTCTTCCCCCACAGATATTTGTCAAATGAATAAGATGAATGAATGAATCAGGACAAGGACTTATGTCCTCCCACCCTTCTTTGAGCTTAAACAATCTGCCAGTTATAATCATAATAAACTTTGAAATCATTGCCTTGATTACATGAACAGAATGAGGAGAATGAGGTGGATCATTCATTGCCTTTTTTTATTTCTTCCAGGTGGTGTGTTCTCAGTGCCTGTGTCTGAGTCATATCATTGATCTTTCATTTATTTTCTCTGATCCTCACCATCCATCTCCACCAAGAGCAAAGGAAGAAAGATCAAAGAAGGTTAATATTAGTGTGCATGCTATGTACTAATAGAAATTAAGTTGCTTTCACAAACCTTTTTTCCCCTGATCCATTGCATAAATGCCTTAACATAAAGCTAGAAATCTGTCAAGTGTGGATGTCCTCTGAAATGGGTGATACATGATTACAAAACAGTTCAAGTGGCTTCTGGGAAAGAAGCAGTATTATATGTAGTGCATTAAATGATGAAATTGGAGCTAAGAGATCTGAACTGGTATGTTCTGGCTCTGTCACATACTAGCAGTGTGGTCTCAGGGATATTAATAATAATTAGTAATAATACTGATAATTAGTAATAATAGCTCATGTTTATGTAGCATTTGGTGATTTACAAATTGGTTCTGATTGCATCTTCTCATTTGATGTTTACAGCAACTCTGTGGGGAAAGTAGTGCCAGTATTGTTATATATCCATTTTGTAGGTATGGAATCTGAGATTAGGAGAGGCGGTGATATTTCCAAGGTCATATGGTTAGTGAGTGGCCAAACTTGGACTTGAACTCTTGTTCCTCTGACTCAGTCATTCATTCAGTAAACATTTGTTAATCTACTGCTATGTGTGAGGCCTTTGTTAGGTGCTAGAAACATAAGGTGCATTTCCTGCTCTCATGAAATATACATTCTACTGACTATGTTTAGTGCTTTTTCTGTTTCTCCACCCTGCCCCCCCAAAAAGCTCTACCTTATGCTGAGCTTCAGTTTCTTCATATGTGTAATGGGGATAAGAATATTTGCATAACCTGCCTCAAAGGGTTGTTATAAATACAAAATGAGGTAATAGAAGGAAAGAATTTGATAACTCCAAACCACTACAGACTCTGAAACTAAACTTTCGTTATAGTTCACGCTACCTTACCATGGAGTTACTTCTGACTCTTCTTAGGAGTCTTTTTTAGAGTTACCTTATACCACATTCTACTCTTTAGTAAAAAGTGATATCTTAAGACTGATAAATTCACCTGCTCTTGTGATTCCTTGCTCCACCCATTTTAAATAGGCAGCAGACAGATTTTCATTTTGCTAGAGAGACAAGTCTGCACAGCAACAGTTGAGAAGTCACATTTTATCTATAAGCAAATGGGCAGAATTCCTTTTACAGCCCAGGAAACACCACTTTGCCAAATGAGATAGAGCTACATTCACTTTCAGGACAGTTTCAAAGTAAATGCTAGAAAGATGCCTCCGTGCATGCACATATGCATGTATTGCATATATAACATATATATGTTACAGATGTGCGTATGTCTACATTATATATGCATATGAGTATATATGTAGATAAATAATCATTTAGATGTTATGCACACATATGCACATATTTGGTCAGCCATAATTATAGAAAAAATGCAGATGAGATCAGGTTTTATTCTTGAAGTAGTTTTTTTTTTAAATGTCATTTTTGGTAGATATTTCAAAACTGTTTAAAATTTTTAAAGTATATTGTAAAATTATATACCTTGAAGTTCTGTTTTGGAGTCTGCAGGTTTCTTAGCTCTAGCAACAAAAGTAAATATTGAGTGTGAGACTCTTGCATACTAAAGTGGGTCAAGGATACTAGGTATGAGGCCACTGCTGTATCTAACCTGGAAATAGTCTAGTGCTTCCTTGGTGTTTGTAAATAAAAATAAACATAGCCCGCCTATTTTTTCTTTTAAAAACAAAAACACATGTAAACAAAAAACACAGCCATGTAGATCTTTGGGTAAATGGTGATTGCAAATGTTGCTTCAGAGTCCTGTAAATGAGAAGACCCACTTATCTTGTGGTAACTTAGGATTTTAGGTCTTTTCTTAGTAAGTATGTGTTAACTACGTAGTGTTAGCTAGTATTCCTGTGAAATTTTAAGGATTACAAAGAGCTTCTTATGTATTGTCTCATTTGGTCCTCACAACAACTCTGTGAAGCAGGTGCTCTCATTATCCCCATTTTACAGAAGAGGAAGCTGAAGCCTAGAGGGCTTACTGACTTTCCAAGAGTCATTGGAGTTCATGAGCGTCTGACTCAGGCTTGGAACTCAGTCATCCTGACTCCAAGGCCAGATCTTAATGAACCACCTAACTGCCTATGTTGATTATATTATGTCTATTTCTTCTTCTTCTTCTCCTCCTTCTCCTCCTCCTTCTCCTCCCCCTCCTCCTCCTCCTCTTTCACCTTCTCCTCCTCTTCCTCCTCGTATTCCTCCTCCCCTTCTTTCTCCTTCTTCCTTCAGCCTGAAATCAATGGAGAGAATTTCCTGTGTGGAAATCCCTTCTGCCATTGTAGCTTAGCAATTGTTCTGTATTTTATAATCTTAAGAGAGTTGCCCAGGAGAGTGAGAGGCTATGTGACTGCCCAAAACCACATAGAGAGAATATGTGTCAGAGACTTGTGTACACACACATACACACACACACACACACACACACACACACACATCTGCATTAAAAAAAACAACAGCACATGCTACATACATCAACTGATAATAATAAAAAGTATGGTGAATAAGATCAATGTAAGTGACATACCTAAAAGCACAAAATAAGACTGCATCTGCAAGTGCTAACAGAATACAAAATAGAGCCCTGATTGAAGTTAATGGGGTTAGTTTGTCAAGGCTTTATGTATGAGAAAAGCTTTGAGTTAATGAAATTACTCATGTGAATGTGGAAAGGGGCAGGCAAGTGAGTGATAGAGTGAGAGAAGAGAATAAAATACCAAGTAATCATCCTAGAGGAATTATTTCTAGAATCAATGGATAGTTATTGAATAGTGAGGACATCAGTCCCATGACCAAACAGAGCACGGAGTTTGGAATCAGAAAAAACTGGATTCAAAGAGGCTTAGTCACTCAAGGTGACTTCTGTCACTCAGGTCGTCTTTTAACTCTCTCATCTTCAATCTCCTCATCTGTAGAATGGGGATAAAGGCACTTGTTTCATGGGGTTAGTATAGGAAAAAATGATATAATGTATGGGAAGCAAACTTTAAGGCATAGTATAAAATATATAGTTATTGTTATTATTATTATTTGACAAGTCGGTGTCATAAAAGTAGAAGAGTTGAACCAAGTATCTAAAAAAAACTTAAAGAGTGTTGCTTTATTAGTGTAGGCTTCAGTTATTCTTAGAAGAAAAAAAAGAAGGAAGGCAGTGTCATGAGGATATGTATATGCATAAAAATGAATGTGTGTGGATGTGCGTGCGTGCGTGCGTGTGTGTGTGTGTGTGTGTGTGTGTGTGGATGTGGAGAGAGAAAGAGAGACAAAGAGACACAGAGAATTTTAAATATCTTAAAACTGTACTTTTGGAACAACATAGTCATTGTTGTTTAATTGTTTTGGTCACATCTGGCCCTACTCGGGGTTTTCTTGGCAAATTTACTTAGTGCTTTGCCATTTTCTTTTCCAGGTTATTTTACAGATGAGGAAAGTGAGGTAAACAGGATTAAGTGACTTGCCCTGGGTCATATAGATAGTGTCTGAGGCCAGATTTGAACTCAGATCTTCCTGACTCCAGGCCCAAGGCTCTATCCATTTCTCTACCTATCTGCCCCTTTTCCAAGCAGACCAGTGCTCTAAAAACTATCCTCTTCAGGTTCCCTGCTTTCGGCTCTTGTCTTTTTTTTTACACACTTTTAAAGTAGAGCAATAGATAGAATGCTGGGCCTGGAGTCAGGAAGACTTGAGGCCACATTTGAATTCAAGTGGGGATAATAATACCACCTACCTTCTTGTGAGAATCAAATGAAATAATATTTGTTAAGCCTGGAACATGGTAAATAAATGCTTATCCCCTAGCTCTCCCTATCCACCATGAACAAAACAATCAGTCAAGCCCAGATTTGCCCATTTATGATTTGAAAATGTTCACACTGAAATTTTAACATTGATCTACCCGTCCTCAGTCATCCTGACCTGTGTTTTGCTTCTGGACTCAGATGACTCTGGAGGAGAGAGTGGGGCCATTGACTGCACAGCTTTGCCCCACTTGAATCCAATTCACTTACAAGTCAAGACATCACTCTCCTGAGGTCATTGGTCCTGTTTGAGAATGAAGGGCAAACAATAATTAGATGTACTCATTCAAACTATGTCTAGCACACCACTGGCTAGAACTGCTTACTATATGGTGCCTAGAATACGGTTCGACCCTTTTTATGTGTTCTCATACTTTCTTTTCTAAATCTTTCTCTCATGAGACCCCCTTTATCCTGAACACATATCCTCACATATGCATAAAGACACATTAGTATCCCTTGAATAATATTCCTGGGCAGAATACTGGTCTAAGTACATAGATATTATTTCCAGTCATACATGTAAAGGTTAAATTTCAAATGTCAATGAGTCATTTTTTTCCTTCTAGTGTTCCCCTGCTCCACACACACACGCACACATGCACACAGTGGGATACACATAGAACAACGATTTACTTATAAGACAAAGAAATGGAACAATGCTAATACATTGCACAGGTGTGATACTTTGAGCAATCAATTTCTGATGCTGACGAAGAGTCATAGAATCCCAAATCTGGAAGGAACCTTCAAGGTCATCCAGTTAAATTGGGCCTGAGAAGTACATTCTACAGCATTCCTTACAAGTAGTTATGTAGAATCTGTTTGAAGACCTCCTGTTAAGGGACAATTCATTACCCTCTAGGTAGTACGGAAGAGATTGCAAGCCTCCTACACATTCTCACCCTATGCAACTCTTGTCCATGTTTTATCCTGAATCCTCCATTGATAATTTCCCCTAGAACCCTGGCAGCCTTCCTATACCTCTTTTTAATCTCCACAACATATCCTCTGGAGTACCATTTAAACCTCAACTTAAGCCTGTGTTACTGAAGGCAGTGTCTATGTACTTACAGTCCAGCATCCTTCCTAACCAGGCTATTTAGGTGGTTATTACTGTGTATGGCATGCATGTAGGGGTACATCCACAAGGGAGAGGGGAGCCCGTAGGAGAAGGATCCAGAAAGTAGGAGATGCATGTTTATGGTATTGAATGCAATACGTTGGCCTTGTTTAAGAGGTCATTTGACTTCTTTTTAAAAATACCGAATTAGCACACATCAAAATTTCTGGGGTTTTTATAAGGTATTTATTTCATAAACTCAGCCCTTTTCAAAATAGGAAGAAAAAAAAAAGAAGTTCTGTAGAGGCTTCTTTTTAACTTCAAAACACCCTGTATTGCTCAGAAATAGTGTCTAGTACCCTGCTGCACCAGTGGGGCCATCTGTCTGTGATTAATATTCATTTTTTTTCAGCCTGGTACATGCGGTGATAGGCCCTTGATTCATTGTCAAGGCTGCAGAAGACACTGTGAATGTAGAACTTTTGTAGGTCATCTACAAAGGCTTGGCTCCACAGATTTACAGAGGCCATCCACCTACTTCATACTTATACAAGCCAAACTGTCTTTAGCCACCACAAAGTGACCTATAGTGTCATCCTTTTTAATGAGTAAAGATTAAATGGAGATCTTTAAGTTGCTAAGTTGCCTTGTCACCACTGAACCTGTGAAGAACCCACACATATACATGTACAAACACTTACACATTGGATCCCCAAACAAAGCTATATCAAGGTCAAAGTACTTAGAGGACACAATTCAAAGCAAAAATGTTAAGTAGCATAGGAAGAAAAGTAGCCTTAAAACATTTCCCAACAAGTGTGGTACTCATCTTTCCATAAACACTTAAACTATCGGTGGAAAGGGCAGATAAGCATAGGAAAAATGCATGGACAAAACACATACATAGGGAGAATGTGTGCCTAAGGCAGGTACATGTGTGTAGGAACAACTCATGCTCCAAACTCTACAGGACCACTGATGTGCTTTGATGATGTCATTATGCTGCTTCTGCAAGGCAAACTCCTCAAAAGTCTCATGAGACACATAGTCTCCACCAGCCATTGTTTTAACCCTATAGTTCTGACATGGCTGCTATCCAGCATTGCTATGCTGATCTCATGCTCTCTCTCTCTCTCTCTCTCTCTCTCTCTCTCTCTCTGTCTCTCTGTCTCACTTCTCTCTCTCTCCATATATATGTGTGTATATATATATATATATATACACATAATATATACATACACATATCCGTATATATGCAAACATGTATATATGTGGAGATAGATGGATAGATACATAGGCAGTTTGATGCTGGGGAGCATTTTTTTGGCTTCCAGATTTAGGCTTCAGTTAGAGACCTAAGCCAAGGTATTATCTCTCCCTCATGGGAGGTGGCACACACTCTGCCATTATTCTTTCAGCTAAAAGTACAGAGTTCCCCTCCCCCACAGGTACAGTTATGTCGCTACCTCCACACTCCAACTGATTTTACTCCAGTGACTCCCTATCACCCCAGGATCAAATACAAAATACTCTGTTTGGCATTCAAAGCCTTTCATAGCCTAAGCCCCTTGAACCTTTCCAGTCTTCTTTTATTGTTCTCCCACCATGTATTCTTTTATCTAGTGACATTGACCTCCTTTCTATTCCACAAATAAGATACTCCATACCTCAGCTGTAGGCATTTTCTCTGACTGTCCTCCATAGCTGGAATGCTTTCCCTTCTCAGCTCTAACTGCTGACTTTCTTGGCTTACTTTAAGTACGAACTAAAATCTCATCTTTTGTTGGAAGCCTTTCCCAACCCCTCTTAATTCTAGTACCTTCCTTCTGCTAATTATTTCCTATTTGGGGGCCATCTCTAGGCATCCCGATCTATATCTTGCCACTGGACCCAGATGGCTCTGGAGGAGAGACTGAGACTGGTGACTTTGCACAGCCCTCACTCATTTAAATCCAATTCACTGCAAGTCATGACATCTTCTTCCTGATATGTCATGGTCATCTTCGAGAATGAATAACAGCAACATTTCCTGTATATCCTATATAGGTCTTATCTGCATATATTTGTTTGCATGTTGTCTTCCTCATTAGATTGTGAATTCTTTGAGGGCTGGGACTGCCTTTTGCCCCTCTTAGTATCCCCAGCACAATATCTATTAGGCACTAAATAAATCTTGATTGATTAATTGGCTATAGCTCTTTGAGAAAGACAAAGCCCCCACACAGCATATAAGATGGGAATCTTTATATTGAGCATTTCCTCTCTGGGAGATTCCTTACCACATATGTCAAGGATGTCAAGACACCGAGTCAAAGATAGCCCAACTAGTGTTTTCAGGGTTATAGATTTTGAACTCTATTAGCTGGTCACCAAGGTCAATGTTAGTCAGGTAGATGGTGCAGTGGATAGAGCACTGGGCCTTGGAAGACCTGAGTTTAAATCTGGCCTCAGGCACCTACTAGCTGTGTGACTCTGGGCAACACTTAGCCCTGTTTGCCTCAGTTTCCTCATCTGTAAAATGAACTGGAAGAGGAAATGGCAAACCACTCCAGTATCTTTGCTAACAAAACCCCTAAAAAAGGGGTCGTGAAGTCAGACACAACTGAAAGATGACTCAGGCAACAAGATCAATGTTTCTGTCATAATTTTGTCTGATTTAGAAAGACATGTAGCTCTCTGCCTAATTTCTAACTGCTAAATTCTTTCCAGTTAGCATCCATTTGAATGTCATTCTTTCAGCAAACTGAATAAAATGATTATATATATACACACACACACATATATATATATACATATATATGTATATATATATATACATATATATATATATGTAGTTGAAGACTCTCTGTTTCTCCACCCTTGCCCCACCTCAAAGCCTTCTCAGTTTCTGAATCCCAAAACCATTTTGTACTCCTATGCAAATGAATGGGAAAGGGGAACGAACAAAAACAAAGCTAAGCCCAGGCAAAAGGCTTATATCCTCCCCTTGCTTAACCACATTTCTAGTCATATCAATCATTTAATTGCTATTCATTTATTAAGCCCTGTACTAAGTATCAGTGGCTGTGTTCAGGCTCTGAAAACAAAAATAAAACTACCCTTGCCGTCAAGGAGATTCTATACCTATTTTCTATGGGTGGAGATATGTACACATGTTGCAAAATAAATGTGAGATAAGTCTAGAGGGTGGAAGACAGTACTAAGGGCAAAAAAGACTTCATGTTGAAATAGTAATTGAGCTGATTCCATTCTACGTTAAAAGCATTATAGAGGAAGCTAAGAAGCTTAAATGCATTAAAGGGTCCATTCATATGAATTTCTTGGTGTTTTTCCATGAGTCAAAAAAAATTTGGAATAGGTGATACATACCAAAGTGACATGGTGTTCAGTATTGATGCCTTAGAAACAATTGACTAAAACTTTTAGAATAAGCCTTGGGCTAAAGGGCTCTGGAGCTGAATTGGGAAAAATGTGGATTTCAGCTGGACATGTCTGATCCTGATGTTGGGCTTTGGATTAACAGAGCCAGCACTTACAGTATATTACCTGCTAGTCTATTGGGATTCTTTTAAAGTGCCTTTTGTTGTGTATATACTTGCACACTACCAGGTGGCTTACGGGAAAATAAAAAATGAAGTATGAGATCTCTGAATGGCATGTTATACTTCCTTAGGTGACAAGAGATAGATTTTTTTTCATATGCTATGATGAAATGGTATGTGTTGGAAGACCTGAAAAGCATTTCACTAGAGTAACAAATTCATAAAGGCGTACTGTTGGAAGAGATTTATGTGAAGTCAGGCTGCTCATCACTCTATTTCCTGTGACTGAAGTCTGGCAGGCCACAGGCTAACAGAAAGTTCATGGATTTGGTAATCTGGAGATCCGGGTTCTGTTCTCAGCTCTTTGTGGTTCTGTTAAAAGAAATCTTGATTCAGGCCTTGGCTTGGTCAATAAGGCAAACTCAAGAAATAAGACCAAAAGGAGTTTATTAGCACAGCAAGTAATCAAACAGATGACATTCGGCCAGCCCCAAATTCAAACCGTGCGCTGTGTTTATAGGAATAAAGTGATTTCCGTGTGAGGCAAAACAATCCTCATTGGTACATGTTTTCAGTGAGGATATGGGATAAGTATCACCTCAGCTCCACCCTCACCCTCCACGCCCCCTTACAGCTTCATAGAGATGAGATTAACACTGTTAGGTAAGATTAATGCACATGTGGACTTCCTTCTCCAACTGGCTGGCTGTCCAAGGTCAGGCAAGGTTAAAACATGGAGTTAGACAGACTGACTCTGCACCAGTTACTGACCTTGCACAGTACTCATGGGCAAATCACTTCATCTCTCTAGGGCCTTCAATTTCCTCAAATGTAAAATGAGGGGGCTTGAACTACCTTACTTCTAAGATAGTTCCAACTCTCATATTCTATTATTCTTTGCATTACCCTGTATTTCACCCCCTGGTCCTAGCAGTAAAAAAACCTCTTTCCTCCTTAGCTCCAGCATGGTTCATAGTTGAGTCATCCTGGCTCTGTTGACTACATCGGTGGTCAGGGCAAACCTCAGTTCAAATTTGTATGCTTACACTTATAGGTTTTGGGATCATTGCAATTTGCCACTGTCCTGTTACCCTGTGGAGTCTCTTTATTCTCTTCCATGCACACTCCACAGATGTTATATTCATTTTTCCTATGTACAGGTTAGCTTTTTATTGCTCTGCTCAAGAACCTTCGATGATTCCTTATTACCTCATCCAGAATAAAACACCATCTGGCATTTACTCTCTGTGCCAGCCTACCCTTCCAGGATTATTTCATATTACTCACCTTTCTTCCTTCTGTGTTTAATTTAACCACACTGGCCTGCTTGCTGTCCCAGACATCAGCATTAGCATTTTGTCTTCCACCTTTGTGCCTTTTCAAAGGCTGCTCAAGGCCTGGGATGAACTCTCTGTGCGCTAAGCTGTGTCTAAGCTTCTGTCTGGGCTCAGCTCGTGTACCTCCTACTGGAAGAACCAGAGCCAGAGCCAGAGCCAGAGCCCCATAATTGTTAGTGATCTACTCCTTTACAGACTATACCCCGTTTGCTTTATCCACTTACCCATGATGTCCCCTCAATACAATATAAGCCCCTTGAGGACAAGAACTGATTTTTCTTTGTGTCTTTGTTTTGTCTTTGTATCTCCAAAGCCTATCATAGACCCTTATCCCTGGTTACACATTCATTAAGGGCCTAGGGAAGCTGCCAGGTGAAATCCTCCCCTCCCTTCTTCCCTACTTCATGCCATTCAGCTGAAGGTGCTTTCCTGCCTTTTGCCACAGGTGCACAATTTTTAGTTAAAACTCACTGGATTGGGGTAAGTAACCCAAATAAGTGAAGTTTCTTCATCATTTGTTCTGAACATTCCTGGAAAAAGCAGAGGAAAGACTTGAAATACAATTTTTCAAACCTAGGCTACAAGAAGGAAGATTTTGTAAAAAGCCATGCTTAGAGGAAGTTTGGAGATTCCTTTCACAAATAGTGAATATGCAATTGAGACCAGACACTGGAACTATAAACAGAAGAGGTCTGTGATTCCTGATTCAGATAAAGTGGAGTGGCTCAAGCAGCCTGAAGGGTTTTCCCACTTGAATGGTTTTTTTTAAGCCTTAGAAACTCTTTAGGTAAATAAAGTTAAAATACAGACTTGGACAAAGTTAAGTGATAATTGATGGTAGCAGAAGTTAAATCCAGATTTATGGGCAGCTAGGCAGAGCAGCTTATAGAGTGCCTGTCCTGAAGTCTAGAAGATCTCAGTTCAAATCTGACCTCAGGCACTTAGTTGCTTTGTGACTCTGGACAAGTCACTTAACCCTTTTTGCTTCAGTTTCCTCATCTATAAAATAAGCTGGAGATGAAAATGTCAAACCACTCCAGTATCTATACCAAGAAAAGGCCAAATGGAATCATGAAAAGTCAGACAGGACTGAATGACTATAACAAACATCCTTAGTGTCCTTTCATAATAAAAATAATGTATTATTCATATAGTACTTTTAAGACTGGCAAAATATGTTGTATTTGTTTTATCTCTTAGTCATTGCAACAACCCTGACAGGTAGGTGCTGTATGAGGATAAGATAATTTAAATGACTTGCCCAAGGTTGCATAACCAATAAGTGCCTGAGATAGGCTTTTAACTTTTAACTGTTGGGTGAGTCTAGAACTCTAGTCAATGCACCCTCCAGCTGACTAACCTGTCACAGTAATGTTACCCAATTGAGAGTACTGCTTAGTGAAAAATTCTGTCTTTGATTCATGGAAAGGGGTAGGAGCAGACCGTAATGGGGGTCTCTGAACCACTCTTTAAGAGAATCTAATAGGGGTTAGGGTAGTTGAAATCCTTTGTTATTACTATGAAGGTGAGTCTTTACTATTATAACATAGCTCCCTGTCAGCTTTGTGAGCTGACGAAGGACTTTAACCTCCATTTCTTTTTTTTCTTTCTGGCCAAATCACACACACACACACAGACACACACACACATTTATGATCTTGAAAATCATAGAATTATATGATTTAGAGCTAGCCCTTTGAAATCATCTGTTCTAACTTTGCTCATTTTATGAATAAACTGATGCAGAAAGTTGTCCAAGTGACTTGCCCAAGGTCAAGTAGTAGATTCGCAAGCTATCAGCTCCCTTTTTCTCTTTCTTTCTACCATGCTTTCCTCTTTCAATTTGGGGCTTTTCCCATATGAATGTCTCATCTAACGAGATTAGTAGATTTCATTATATGACTGTATACTCTTTGAATATACACTCACATATGGAGTGTATATAAATGTGAATGTGTGTGTCTAATGAATTTCTGTGGAGTAGGAAATACCCTCTCATTCAACTCTAGAAATTAGTCATATCTTATCAGTCAGTCATTCGATAATTATTTATTGACCATTTACTAGATGCTAGGCGCCTGTGCTATATGCTGAGGAAGCAAAGAAAAGGCTGAGAAATAAGAAAGTGAAATTTTACAGCCTTAAATGAAGATCTCAACTTAGTGGTGTGGCTTATACTACTGGACCTTTCAGGTTCCCTTTTATCATTTAGATTCTGTGATTCTGTGTATTGATCACTTAATGATTGTTTTGAACCATACTGCCCCCATTTACCAGGCGCAGCCTGACTTTGTGATTCATGCTATCATAAAAGGCACTCTTTCTATACCGAAGTTACTATTCAAATTATAAACATAATTCTATATAATAGCCAGTCTGCTCCTAGAGATCATGTCTACCCAGTTGCAGTCTATTTTCATTATAGCAAATGATAATAATAATAATAGATGCAGTGGGAGAAAAACAAAATGCTGTGCCTAAAAGTGAATTGTTACTGGCGATAGTCAGGATCAGGGAAATCTTCATAAAAGAGAAAAATCTTCATGAAGAGAGAGAAGGAAATTAGATTATAAGCAAAGGGAATGACCTAAACAAAAGCATGGAGGACAAAAAGCACATAACATGTTCAGGAGACATAGAGTAATCTGGTTTGGCTACATCCTGCAAGATATAGCTGAGTATGCCATATGGCTGGCCAGATCAGGTAGTGTCAAGTTGTAGGCAGATTGCAAAATACGTGTGGCAGAGTTCATTAATGCTTTGTACCCTTAGGAAATGTTTCTTAAATGAAATGCACTGTCACTTTGGTTGAAATGAGAAGTTATAGACTGCCTGTTTTTAAAGGTAATTTTCAAGTTGTAAAAGTACATTATGTCAGAAAGGTACTGTTTTATTTCTTCTAGCATTTTGTTTAAGAAGAAAATCAAAATATCACAGGCATCTGAACAAACATCACTTAAATGTTTATAGGTTTTTGCATTCCAAACTATTGTTGGTGGCCAGTTTCTTAGAAGTAAGACTTCAAATGCAGTCTCTAATCAATATCATCAGCAATAATTGAACATGCTTTTTTGTTGTTGTTGAACATTTATATAAGTAATTTTTCCTTTGATTCAATAACATACTCAGTGTGCAAGGTGCTGTGATAGGCATTGGGGAAACAAAGCCTTTGCTGCCTTCTGGGAGCTTACCTACTATCTGAGAATACAACTTCAACACTAAAAAGTAAATGCAAAACAGGGACTTGCTGAAGTCATCAGAAGAAAATTGAACAGTTTTTCAGTTTCAATACAACTTAGACTCTGGGATGCAGAATCAATTGTTACATTTTCGCTGTGAATATTTATATTAAAGAAATCATGGTTTGATTTATTGTTTTGTTGGTTTGTCTAGGCTTAAAAAAGCAATAAAGGAAAAGGTAAATAATGCAGATTAAAATTTAATGTGTGTGCTGCATACTTTTTTTTTTTCTGGAGGGGAGATTTTTAAACATTTACCAGCATGCTTTTGATACAAAGTCAATAAAACTCAAATTTCATTAATAACAATAGGTCTTGTTAGTTCTGATCTCAAATTTGAGAAAATAATAAAATGTACCTTTTCATATCAGTGATTTTTTAAGTGCTTTAAAAGATTTTTTAAAGTGATTTAAGTGATTTTAAAGTGATTTTTTTAAACTTGGACATATATGAATACTAACTTAAGAAATCATGACTGATATAGATGACAGTGCGTAAAAGTAGATTGATATTAGGTCAGAACAGTACCTTTTGAAGATTGTTTTGCAGTCTAACAAATATTGTTTTATTGAATCAATAAGGAAGCCAACTGTAGTTTGTGCTGGATCAGGGCCCTTAGTGGCATAATGGGTCTGTCGTCATATGTGGTGTTTTGTTTCCTTGATGTGAAGGTGTTGGTTTTTTTTTTTTCTGACATTGATGTTAGGAAATGTCAACATATTTCCTGAAGTAAATTCAAAAACTGCTTGCTCTGGAAGGGCTGTTGAGCCTTTAACAATAATGGCATTCCTGGGAGCCACTATTTCTGCTTTAGGCACTTGATACTAGAACAATTTTTGAGCAATAGGAAAAAAAAA
>CM053626.1:225320222-225354318 GCA_028646595.1 Phalanger gymnotis
CATGCAACTGGGAAATAAGATATACAGGCAATGGGGCACAGAAATCTATCTTGTCCTACAAGAAAGTAAGGGAAAAGGGGATGGGGGGAGTGGGGTGACAGAAGGGAGGGCTGACTGGGGAACAGGGCAATCAGAATATATGTCATCTTGGAGTGGGGGGGGTAGAAATGGGGAGAAAATTTGTAATTCAAAATCTTGCGGAAATCAATGCTGAAAACTAAAAATATTAAATAAATAATAATAAAGAAATAATAAAGAATAAAAATATAAAATAAAAATAAAGAATAAAGAAATTCCAAAAAAAATGATAAGAAAAACTCACATTATTCAAGATAGTGTCCCAGGTTAAGGGTCTCATCTTAATGGCCATAGACTAAAGAAAGAAAGCTCTTAAGTCAGCCCCATCTGGGCTTGCTGACATAAGAAGAGGACAAAAAAGCTGTTAGAGTCTAGGCTTTGCTTCTGGTTGATTAGTTCAGGCTCTGGCCCTTATCAAAGTTACTAAATTGATATTAAATGATTATCAGGGATAATGATATTCCATTACATTCCTGTACCATAGTTTGTTTTGCTTTTCCACAGTAAATAGTCATCTACATTGTTTCCAATTCTTTACTATCATAAAAGGGGTAGCTATAAATATTTTGGTATATTTGGGGACTTCCTTCTTATAGATGGCCTCCTTGGAGTACAACTTGAGCAAAGGAATCTTGGCCCAAGGGTATAAATAGTTTAAGCACCTATTTGCATAATTGCAAATTAATTACAAAATGGTTATACTAATTGACAGCTCCACCAATAATGTACCAATCTTCCCACAACCCCTCCAACATTGAGTATTGCCATCTTAGATCATCTTTGCCAATTTACAGGGTTTGAGGTAAAACCTCAGGGGTTTTTTAATTTGGGCTTTTCTTATTAGTGAGATGGAGCATTATTTTATATGGCTGTAAATACTTTGCAATTCTTTTGAGAACTTTTTGTTCATTTCCTTTGATCACTTATCTACTGAGAGAATGACTATTGGTATCTTATACATATGTTAATCATTTATGCATCTTAAATATAAAACCTCTGTCACAGAAATTTAATGCAAAGATTTTTTTCACGTTGAGATGTTTCCCTTGTTATCCTACCTGCATTAATTGTGTTTATGCAGAAGCTTTCTAGTTTGATATAATGAAAAGTCTAGGTTATCTTTTGTAATTTCCTCTGTCCTTCGTTTGGTTAAAAATACATCTCCTACCCATAGCGATGAAAGGTATATAATCTAACAGCAGGTAATTTTTTAGAAAAAATTTATAGGAGGAGTTTTTCCATTTTTTAGAGCAAATGATTTATCTTTCCAATGATTTAATTTTTCTCTTGTTAGAATTAGTTTGTATTCCCCTAAGCACAAGGAAGACAGTGGTAAAAAAGAGTTCAGTTAGGATGAGAAGGGGCATAAATAGCATTATTATAAAAATATAAGACCAGGAGAGTAGATACACTTCTCACAAAATGGATGAATAAATTTTAAAAAAAATTAAAGTACTCTCTATATACCATGAAGTAAGCAAAGTGCTGAGGATACAAATACAAAAATCAAGGCGGTCCTTGACTTTAAGGAGCTTACATTCTAATAGGTAAATATTACACATATAGGGGAATGATGGCCAGAGAGCCGTGTTTTGAACTGGGAAGTCACGGGGATAGTGAGTAGAGTCATAGAGAAACTGATATAGAAATAGTAAAGGTAAGATTTGAACCCAGATTCTCTGACTCCAGAGTCAACACTCTTTCCTCTGCACTTGCCTTTTGTGTATACTTGTATGCACATTAAAATGTCCTCAAATGGATATTTTTAATCTAGCACTAGTAATAACAACTCTCCTCTAAGATTATCTCATTTATCCTTGTAAATATTTTGTTTGTATGTAGTTATTTAAAAGTTGTCTCTTCTGTTAGATTGTCAGTTCCATAAGGGTAGTGACTGGTTTTGCCTTTCGTTGTGTTCCCAGGCCTCCACATGCGGCTTGGTATATTTGCTGTTATTTAGTCCTTTTCAGTCATGCCTGATGCTGTGTTACCCCATTTGAGATTTTCTTGGCAAATACTCAAGAGTGGTTTGCCATTTCCTTCTCCAGCTCAGTTTACAGATGAGGGAACTGAGACAAACAAGGTTAAGTGACCAGTACATGCTAGGTACTTAATAAACGCTTATGGACTTGGCTCTTATTTCTCTATGCACCTTTGTCTCTGTTTCTCTCTGTGTCTCTGTTTCTTTATCTCTCTGCTTCTGTCATCTCTCTGTATCTTTCCCTGTTTGTCTCCGTGTCTCTGTCTCTCTCTTGGGTGTGTGTGCACGTGCCCACACATGCACAAAGTGATCTGAGATCACTTTCAGCTTTTTCTTTTATTATTCTGTGATTAAAGGTTATAACTAAAAGAGAGGACATGAAGCCCAGGGAGAATGCATGTGGCCGGGACCACTCATGCCTCCTGCAGTGCAACCGTGTCCCTAGTAGTTCCATTATGCTGTGCCCTCTAGGGAGTCATGTCCACTGTCCTTGGAATGTCCCTAGTGTTTCCTCCTCAGGTTTTTCCACTGATCAACTGGTTTCCCTCCTTGGCCATTTGCTGCTCTCTATTGCCATCTGCTGGACGATAGCTGCTAATAAACTTCTCCCTTGCTGGAGAGGGTTGAGTTTTCAGTGCATTGCCTAAGGCTATAACCAGTCATTCCCAGCCTGGCAACCAGTAGAAGCCCCTAGGCTAGGATTATCTATCATTTGAACTTGCTCCTTTGCTTCCTGTTCTGGCTCCCACAATATAAATCTCAACTGAGTTGTGCTAAGAAATCCTTCAGTCCTTATTCACATCCCCTAGTCTAGGCAAGCATTCCCGAGGCTCTGTCAAAGAGTTAGATGAAGCTATGGTAGAAAGATTGCTTTTAAACCCACCAACCTTTCTCAGTCCTCCTCCTCCATCTCCGCCCCTCCACCCCCACCCCAGCCTCACTTCCTCTGCCTTTTGTTACTCGGTCTCTTTTCATACTTGGCTTCTAGTCAGAACAAAAGGCTGCTCTGTCTCCCCTAAATTCTTAGCAATTAAATTTCATCTTATAAAAAATGAGGCCATGAAAAAAAAAATGATGAACTTAAAAGACAGCGCTAGATCAAAAAGTGGTACGATATACATTGTCTTCTCTACCCCTACCCCATAAAAGTAGTGATCTCTAACATGGTATTTAGAACTTTTTTAAAGCCTCAAATTATCTGAATATTTACAATGTTTTCACAGATAACCAAGGAGGACCATTTTTGGTTTTAAAATTCTGCAATTTTTTTTTTAACATCCAGGGTCATTCTTTTGTCCTTTTCTTACAATATTGAAAACCATTTTATTGACTTTATTCCCTATACATTGTCAGTTTTTTTTAAATCTTTGAATGAAAGGACATAAAACTCTAATGATATTAATTATCAAGCTATAATTGTTAATTGATATTTACTCCAAATATATAGTATCATAGAGCATAGGTTTAAAGATAAGCACTTTTTCATGGTAGAAAACAGCATTTGAAAAGAAATTGAGAGATTTTTAGGCCTTCTAGGGAGATTATGTGATTTACCCAAAGCCACACAGGTAGTATGTGGGAGCTTGGTTGCACAGTAGATATAGCCTAGCCTAGAGTCAAGAAAATTCATCTTCCTGAGTTCAAATCTGGCCTCAGACACTTATTAGCCTTTGTGACCCTGGGCAAGTCACTTAACCCCTGGTTGCCTCAGTTCCTCATCTGTAAAATGAGCTGGAGAAGAAAATGGCAAACCACTCCAGTATTTTTGCCAAGAAAATCCCAAAATGGGGTCACAGAGTCAAACTCAACTGAAAAAACTGAACAACAACAAAATTATGTGGTAGCGCCAGGATTTGAACAGGGGTCCTCTGACTCTAAAATTATGGCCCTTTCAGTTTCACCATGTTGCCTACTTTTGTAAACCATTCAATGGCTAAGAGTCATCAACAAATCAGCAGATTATTCCTGTGTAGGAAATTCTCTTCCCAATTTAATGGTGCCTTTAACTAATGACAAATAGCATCATTGGGAGTTTGTTAAGGCTAGTAAAGTACTGATCATTACCTGGCATTAGTTGGCTGCAGGAGCTTAGCCATAAAATAGGAAATAATTGAGAAGATATATCATTTCCACTCTAAGCAGTGGCAGATTCAGTGCATGCGGCTCCTTACAGGGACTTTGGGACTTTGAATAGATTCTTTGTGGTTCTTGTTTATTGAATGGACTTCTGTTCAGAGGGGAGAGTTAAAGTCAGAGGAGAGCCAAATATGAATTCTTTTTTGTGTTTCCTGAAGTCTTTAAGTCATGTTATGAAAATGGCACACCTAACTGAGGAAGAATGTGGTAGTATTTTGGGGGGACACTTTTTTTTAAGTAAATGCTCAGCTCCAGGTTGTACTAAATGACTTTTGAAGGCCCTTCTGACACTGAGATTTTCTGTTTCTTTTTGAGTGTATGCAAAGGATAGGGCCTGGACCTGTGATTTTAGTTTTATAGGGAGCACCAGTTGAAGAAGCTTCCTCTACATATGTCAGGTCAGCCTCTTTGTAATTTATAGTCTTACATTCTCTTGTAGATAGTTGCCTAGTCAGCTGAGCTGCCCAAAGTCACATAGCCTATCTCAGAGACAGGCTTAGAATCTAATCTCAGTGGCTCAGAGGCCAACTCTCTGTTAATTACCCTACACTGCCTTTCCAGTGTATATATGGCTGGGTTTATTGTTGTTTTGTTTTGTTTTGTTTTGTTTTTGTTCAGTTGATTTTCAGTTGTGTCCAACTCTTCATGACCCCCTTTGGCATTTTCTTGTCAAAGATACTATAGTGGTTTGTTATTTCCCTCTCCAACGTATGACAGTAACATAATAAAAGATAAAAGTGAAGGAACATCTCTACTTGATGTTTCAACAATCTGACTAGCAGCTTCTGTGGGGGTGTAAGATCTACCCACAGCCAGCACCCAGAAAGCTGCCAACAGCACAGGTTCTTTTGATCTGCTTAACTAAGGAAAGTAGGGTAAAGGGGTTGACACGCTTACTTTAATTCAGCACACAAATACAACTTACTTAGTTCAGGGGAAAAAGACCAGCACACTGAACTTCAGAGCAAAATACAAAGTACAAACATCAACAGACAGACTTTGTCTGATTCAAATCCCAATACATAGTTACCAGAGTTCAACAAAGTCTCAGCATCCGGGTTTACAAGCTGAAGGGCTACTTAGCTACAGCTGCCCAGAGTCTCCTCATCAACACCAGATGAGAGCCCTGCACAAATGGCTCTGTGCTCCCTTCTTATAGGGCTTCAGACGGCATCAAATGGCATCTGAATGACCAGAATTTAGGCTGCTATGATTGGTTCTTGAGTTAGCCCCTCCCCTTAGGACCCTGGGAGGTTCACATCCACATAGCTTAGGTTAACACCTAATAGGGCATAGCTCTGGAGTTAGCACCTCCCCTCAGCCAGCCTCACCTTGGGCCCCAACCCAGTCACCAATCCACACCCCCACAGGTTCCACACCTAATAGGGGTTTGGCCCTGGGGCTAAGCACCTAGTAAGGCTCAATGAAATACACTGGAAGCAAACAAAAGCCAAACTCTTCAAGGGCACTAAGTGCTAAGGAGCCCATTTTGCTTACCAACACACTTGGTTAAGCCTTTGAGGCCTATTAAGAGGAATCTGTTCCTGATGCCCTAATGAACCTCTAAGCTTCAATTCTCAATGTTGCTTCTGCCTTGAAAGTTGTTAAAGGTCAAACAAAAAAAGGATGTGAAGATTTTGACCTAGTTTTCATGTCATCTTCTAAAGAAAAAAAAAAATTAGTCGACTTAGGTTTCGATAAATTTTCTTTGAACTATTACTGCCTCAGGTTTAAAACAGCTTTCATCCAGCCTTTTCTGGGCAGCATAACACAATCATTCCCTTTTTCAAAACTGAGATATCTAGAAGATTACTACCATAGAGAGAAAAGTCACTAAAACCTAGAGTCCACTGGCTTTTTGACTCTCTGAGCCGATGTGCTCCATAATTCCCATTTCTTGCATTCACTGAGGCTATGACAATCAGAACCATGCATTTGACTTGTAGTTTTGTGATTCCATGAATATATCTATATACATGATCCCTTGTTGTAATGGATAGAGTTATTGTTGGTTCAGTCATTTCAGTTGTGTCCAACTCTAAATGACCCCATTCAGTGTTTTCTTAGCAAAGATATTGTAGTGGTTTGCCATTTCCTTCTCCAGCATATTTTACAGATGAGGAAACAGACTAGATCTGAACTCACAAAGATGAGTCCTCCTGACTCCAGGCACAGCCCTCTACCCACTGCATCTAATTGCCCCAGTAAATAGAGAACTGGCCACCCATTTCAAGTAAAGCCTCTCTCACATTCTGGCTCTATGACCCTGAATTAACTGCTCACTGCAAAGTTGCCTAGAATATATAGACTTGCCATGGTAGAGGGAGTTTCCTCATTTAGGAGTTAAAATGAAACCATAGGTCCAGTTCCTATTCTTACCCCTAAGTGAGCACATAAAGAATCCATGCCTGTATTCCCTAATCATTGTGGTAAGTGAGAATCTAAGAGGAAAAAAAAGAATGCTTTAAAATATTTCTAATCTATATCCTATCAAATATTAGCCAGGCATTACTTCTGTTGCTCTGAGGGCTTTGTGAAAAATAAAACTTTATAGTCAGCCCATAACAGGTTCTTTGATAGTGCAGACAAGCTTTGTCATTTTTTTTTAATCTGCCTTCTGGTTTGTTTTTTTTTTTTTTTTGGTGCTTTGTGCTCTGATATTCATAGCTGAAATTAAACAGGGCTATTTATCATACCTTGGGGTACCATGGAATGATAAAAATTGTACCCTCTTGTGTTTGAAGACCCAGTGGAAGAAGGAAAACTTGAGTACAAATAGGTTCTCAGACACTTTACTAGCTGTATGATCTTTGGCATGTCCTTTAACCTCTGTGTGCCTCAATTTTCCCAACTTTAAAATGAGGATGATAATAGCACCTACCTCACAGGTTTGTGGAAATCAACTGAGATAATATTTTTAAAGTGCTTAGCATAGGGCCTGATCCTGAATAAATACTTGTGTCCTTCCTTCCTTCCTTCCTTCCTTCCTTCCTTCCTTCCTTCCTTCATTCATTCATTCCTTCCTTCCTTAGAACACAACAGAAGTAATAAACATAATGGACATTTAGGTGGCCTGTTAATATTTACAAAGTGCTTTTAATATATTATTTCATCTGATCCATACTTTCCCTGTTCCAGTCATCTGCAAATCTCTTCTCTTTGAAGGTTAACACAGCTTTCTTTTTTATGTTTCTGCTCTTTGCTTTCACTGGAGAAAGTATGGAATCTTAAAATTGTTTCCATTTATATAGTGCTTTAGAGTTTCCAGTATGACTTCAATCAAAGAGCATTACAGAATGGTATATCCGGGAAGGACCTTAGGATATTGTTTAGTCCAATCCCCTAAAGCATTGTAGATGAGGAAACTGAAGAACAGAGAGATGAATGACTTGCTCAAGGTCATCGACTCCAAGGCCAGTTCTCTCTCCATCACACCGAGTTCCTTTTGATGGTTGATTCTCTGGCTTATGTGTATACCACTCTATAGCCTATAATATTGATTTTCCTATAGCATGTGCCTCCAGAGACATCCGTCTTACAAGCTGGGGTGCCTTCCTTCCATGTGGCAATACCTACTTTCTGAATCTACTTAAGTGAGTCAGATTTAGCTCGCTCTTTCAGAAAATGGTCTGTTTCCAACTAGGTCCCATCTCCACCAATAAAAAAAGAAAACATGGAGGCAGAGTCAGGATGGCATTGTAAAGTCAAGGACTCACCTGAGCTCTCCCGCAAAACTCTCAAAAAGCCTATAAATAATGACTCTAGACAAGTTCTAGAGCAGCAGAACTCACAGAAAGACAGAGTGAAACAATTTTCCAACCCAAGACAACTTGGAAGATCTGCAGAAAAGGTCTGTTGCACCAGGGTGAGAGAGGAAAGCAATCCAGTGTAAGCCATACCAGGTCAGACCCAGTCGTAGCAAACCAGAAACAGCAGCAGGACAACTGAATCATTGGCAGCAGTAGCAGTTTCTAGACCTCTCAGTCCACAGATGCCAAAGACAACTGAGAAGGTCAGCAGGAAAAGTCTAGCATACCTGGATGAGAGTGGGGCTCAGTCCAACAGAAGCCATGCCAGCATAGACCTGGCCCCAGGAAACAGGAAACCAGGAGCAGGCCTTGGCAGCCTCTGAATCAGCAGCAGCAACAGATGGTAAGGGTATCAAACAACTAGTCAGAAGGAGATTCCAGGGGTCTCTTTTATAGCACTGAAGAAGGACTCATTGCTTCTCCCATACTCAGATTCAGGTCACAGGCCAGGGTGAAAAATCAAAGCATTTATCCAATCCCAGGGCAAGGAGGAGCATTAGCATGGCAGAGCTTGTGGTCACAGCAGAGGAGGGGATGCTCCTCACAGTTCCAGGGCAGAAAAAAGTGCTTGTGATCACTCACAGACTAGACCACAGGCCAGTAGAGTAGCAAACACACCTCTCCTTAGATCATACTACTTTGGAAGAACTGAAAACTTAAAGGGCTGTAGAAGTATTTTTGAAATTAGTTACACAAAACCCCTGAAGCTTGGGGCAGTGCACCCTCCACTCTGGATGCAGAGCTTTACTTTAACAAAGAGTAAAAAGCCAAGTAATAGATTGAGAAAATGAGCAAATAACAAAAACATTCTGACCACAGAAAATTACTATGGTGACAAGGAAGATCAAAACACTCACTCAGAAGACAGTAACAAAGTCAAAGCTCCAACCTCCAAAGCCTCCAACAAAAAATATGAATTTATCTCAGGCCATGGAAGAGCTGAAAAAGATTGTAAAATTCAGGTAAGAGAGATAGAGGAAAAACTGGGAAGAGAAATAGGAGTGATGCAAGAAAATCATGCAAAATGAGTCAATAGCTTGGTAAAGGAAATATAACAAAATACTGAAGAAAATAACACCTTAAAAAACAGACTGGGCCAAATGGTAAAAGAGGTACAAAAAGCCAATGAGGAGAAGAATTCCTTAAAAACCAGAACTGGCCAAATGGAAAAAGCCCAAAAATTCATTGAATAAAAAACTTGCCCAAATAGTAGAATTGACCAAATGGAAAAGATGGTACAAAAGCTCACTGAGGAAAATAATTCCTTAAAAATTAGAATTGAGCAAATGGAAGCTAATGATTTTATGAGAAATCAAGAAACAATAAAACAAAACCAAAAAGGGTGAAAAAAAGACAATGTGAAATATATCTCTGGAAAAAAACAACTGACCTCGAAAATAGATCCAGGAAAGATAAATTTAAAATTATTGGATAAATGCTTGAAAACCATGATTAAAAAAAGAGCCTAGACATCATCTTTCAAAAATTTATTAAGGAAAACCATGCTGATATTCTAGAACCAGAGGGTAAAATAGACATTGAAAGAATCCACCAATCACGTCCTGAAAGAGATCCCAAAATGAAAACTCCCAGGAATAATATTGCTAAATTCCAGAGCTCCCCCAGCTCACGGAGAAAATAATGGAAGCAGCCAGGAAAAAAATCAAGTATCATGGAGCCACAAATAGGATAACACTAGATTTAGCAGCTTTTTCATTAAAGGAATGGAGGGCTTGGAATATGATATTCTGGAGGGAAAGGGAGCAAGAATCACCTACCCAGCCGAACTGAGTATAATCCTTCAGGGAGAAAAATGGATATTCAATGAAATAGAGGACTTTCAATCATTCTGGATGAAAAGATCAGAGCTGAATAGAAAAAAATTGACTTTCAAACAAGACTCAAGAGAAGCATAAAAAGCTAAACTGGAAAGGGAAATCAAAAGAGACTTAATAAAGTTAAGCTGTTTGCATTCCTACATGGGAAGACGATACTTATGACTCATAGGAACTTTCTCATTGTTAAGGCAGCTAGAAGAAGTATATATAGACAGACAGTACAGGTGTGAGTTGAATATAAAGAGATGATATCTAAAAAATAAAATTAAGAGGTGAAAGAAGACTATACTGGGAGAAAGGGAAAGGGAGAGGTAGAATGGGGTAAAGTATCTCACGTAAAAAAGGGGCAAGAAAAAGCTTTTAAAATGGGGGGAAGAAGGGGGAGGTGGGGGGAAGTTGAGGGAGAGTGAGTGAACCTTAGCGTCATCAGAATTGCCTGAAAGAGGGAATAACATACACACTCAAATGGGTGTAGAAATCTATCTTAGCCTACAGGTAAGTAGGAGCAGAAGGGGATAAGAGAAGGGAGAGGGGGGTCATAGAAGGGAGGGCAGATTCGGGGAAGGAATAGTAAGAAGCGAAATACTTTTCAGGAGGGACAGGGACAGAGAGAATAGAATAAATGAGAGGAAGGATGGAGGGAAATACAGCTAGCAATAGAAACTGTGAAAAAAGTTGAAACAGGTTTCTCTGATAAAGGCCTCATTTCTCAAACATATAGGGAACTGAGTCAAGTTTATAAAAATGAGCCATTTCCCAAATGATAAATGATCAAAAGATATGAACAGTTTTCAGATGAATTAAAGCTATGGATAGCCATATGAAAAAATGTTCTAACTCCTTATTGATTGGAGAAATGCAAATTAAAACAATTCTGATGTAATACTTCATGCCTATTAGATTGGGTAATAGGACAGAAAAGGAAATGACATATGGTGGAGGGGATGTGGGAAAAATGAAACATTAATTTACTGTTGATGGCGTTGTGAACTGATTCAGCCATTCTGTAGAGCAATTTGGAACTATGCCCAAAGGGCTACAAAACCCTTCTATCTAGCAATACCACTGCTAGGTTTGTATCCCAAAAGGGATTTAAAAAAAGGAAAAGGAACTATATGTACAAAAATATTTTCTCATGGCAAAGAATTGGAAATTGAGGGGATCTTCATCAACTGGGGAATGGCTGTACAAATTGTGCTATGTGATTGTGTTGAAATACTGAGATACGATGAGCAGAATGCTCTCAGAAAAACCTGGAGACTTGCAACAGTTAATGCAAAGTGAACTGTACTGTATACAAAGTAACAGTAATATTGTAAGATGATCACCTGTGAATGACTTAGCTATTTTCAGCAATCCATTTTAAGACAGCTCTCAAGGACTTATGATGAAAAATGCTGTCCAGTCCCAGAGAAAGAACTGATGGTATCTGAATACAGATTGAAATATACTTTTTTACTTTTATTGAGGTTTTGTTTTGTTTTGGTTTTTTGTCTACGTTTTCTTTTACAATATAACTATTTTGAAAATGTTTTACATGACTACACATGTATAACCTATATCAAATTGCTTGCCTTCTCAATGGGAGGTGGGGTGAGGAGGGAGGAAGGTAGAGAATTCGGAACTCAGAGTTTTAAAAAAGAATGTTGAAATTTATTTATACATGTAATTGGGTGAAATTAAAATCCTAATTTTTTTTGAAAAATGAAAAATAGAAAACATGAACTACAATATGATGTCCCTAAGAGCTACTATTTAACCTACCTTTATAGAAGTGTTTAAGTTTTATCGTATTTCCTTTATTTTTCTTTTGGATTTTCTTACCTCACCAACACCACTTCTGCATTCTTTCTCAGTGTCATTCTGCATTCTTTCTCTACTGCTCCAATAATTCTTGCTTTTTGTGCCAGCATGATTTGTCTCCAATGTCTATTTGATACCACTAAAAATCTCTATATTTTTTTCTGGTTGGTAGACTGAACCAGTTACAACACACAGTATGATCTCAAGGTCTTCGAGTCTCAGTGAGTTTGGTCTTTGCTTCATGTGCAGTATTCCTATCTTATTTCCAGGGTTTGGTGCTATTCCAGATGCTTAAACTAGAAGAAATATTAATTCTGGATAAGTGAGATATTTATTGTCTCTTACTTAGAAGTTACAGTTGACTTACAAATTTAGAGCTAGAAGAGCCCTTGGAAATTGCAGTCCAATCCCTTGATTCTACATATAAGAAAACTGAGGCCCAAAGAGGGCAATTTGTCTTAGTTCACTAGAATTAAATATAGAGCCATAATTTGAACCCAGATCCTGATTCCAAATCTAAGGCTTTTATCCATACTTTAACTTTTTATACCACACTTTAACTTCAGAACTATTCTAACTAATATATAAGAGCTCTGTATCTATGCTTAATATTTTATAAAATTTTATATTTGTTATATTAAATATAATTATTAAATATATAATTACTTAAATTTAATTATTATCAAATTATTATATTAAAATTATTTATTTAAATTTATTTAAAAACCAATCTTAATAGTTGCTTTATTTAAGTACTTGGCAGAGCAAAATGATCTCCCGTTATAGTTACTCTAAAGCTATCCTTTGATGCTTCATTGCTGTGGGGTCCTTAAAGGCTAAGTCACCAGTACACAAATTTTGGCAGGTTCTGCCATGCTGGAAAAGCTACAAGTATGGGACTGGTGAGTAACATGTACAGAAGCTTACCTCCTAAGGCTTGATGACCAAATCATAAGTATTTTTGGCCTTGGGTAAGTCATGAAAACCATCTGGCTGCTGAGGAATTTATCAGTTGCCTCAGGAGGAGATTATTCTCCCTATTGGTATCTTGATCTATTGAAAAATACTCACATTATGTGGACTGAAGTTAGAGTATACAATACATGTCTTTCAAACTAATCTTTCTCACTTCTAGGTTTGGTAGGCCAGTTATATTCAAGGTATCATCAAATTTTCAACTAATTTTGGTTTCAAGATCAAATTTTTAATGAGCCTCAGTTTTCCAGTTATTCTTCTATCATCACAATTTGCTTCCATCTATAACAATTTAACACATCTGTTATTTTGACAATAAAAAACTCATCTATCATTGTAGCTATTGCCAGGCTTTGTTTTGGCAGTGATTACTTAATAGATACTTAGTACTAACCTTCGGAGTATGGTACATTTTCAATTTGACACTGAGAAAATATGGGATAGAAAGGTAACATTTTGGAAGTATAGTTCACTTATCCCACTTATCCCACAACACTAACATAGGAGTGGTGTATGAAATCAATGTTGTGAATAAATTTGTGATAGCATTGCCTGAGACATGTTTGCTTCATTTTGTTTTTTCCTTTCTCCCTTGGAAATCAATCTTTATGTAATCTCCAACATCAACATCATTTAAACCTCAGAGCAAAAAAAAAAAGTAAAGCATTAGGAAGTAAGTTCATATTCTTTGTATCTGTTCTTTGCATCTTCTTATACGGAGGCTACCAAATGAAAAGGGGAGGAAGATTGAAAATAATATAGCTTCTTTGAGCTGCACAAGAGTGGAGTGGATAAAGTTCTGTTGCTAATGCATACAGTTTTGAGACTAGAAAAATCTTGGGGAGAAAGTTGTTCAACAAAATGCTTTCTGTGTCCAGTAGTTTTAAGGTCATGGTTTCCTACTCATTTGGAGGTTAATTGTATGTGTATGTGTATATGTATATGTATATGTATGTGTATATGTATATGTATATGTATATGTATATGTATATGTATATGTATGCTATGTGCATATGTGTGCACACACATACATATACATACACAAGTACACATTTGCTTGTTTGCATATACATGTGTGCATATGTTTATATGTGTGTACATATGTGTATATATTCTGAGAGATATAAAGGCACGTAATTACATACAAACTGTGTGTATGTGTCTGTGTGTGTCTGTGTGTCTGTGTAGAGAGACACACACAGGCAGGTAGGCAGGCAGGCAGCTAGGCAGTGGGTAAAATGCCTGGCCTGGAGAAAGAAAGACCTGTGTTCATGAGTTCAAATCCTGCCTCAGACACTTGCTGTGTGACCCTGGGCAAGTCGCTTAGCCATGTTTGCCTCAGCTTCCTCATCTGCAAAAATGAGATGGAGAAGGAAATGGTAAACCACTTCAGTATCTTTGTCAGGAAAACCCCAAAAGGGGTCATGAATAGTGAGACATGACTAAACAATATCAAAGTATGAATATATATCTACATATGGATATACGTATGTAATATACAATGCACATACATGTATATACATATTCATATGGCTATACAGAAAAAAAGAGAAAGAGAGAGCATAAAGCCAGGGAATGACATTTATACATTCTAAGGTGACAAGGTTTGAAGGTTTTTTTGTCTATTGTGTGTTACTATCTACTAGATAATTCACTCTGTTGGGTACATATTAATTGATATATCACTAAATATGTACTGTCATGGAAAAAAGATTTTTTGGAGAAAGGAATTTTTAGCCTAAAATTTTTGCCTAAAATATATGCATTGATTAAAAAATATTATTAAAATGAGCTCCTCCCCCACCCCACTCCTACTTTAACCCTAAATTTTTCCTTCATTTCCTTCATTTCTGAACCTAGCTGGAATTATTGATGATACTTGTAAATCCTGATAGGAGGGTCTTCCAGTGTGATGGAGCTCTCCTTGTTTGGACTTTTTCCATTTACATAAAAACTATGTTTACTTAGCAAATTTCAATAAAATGGCTCAGGAATTTGGAGACTATGTAGGATCAATGAAAGATTAGGATTTGAATTCAGGTTCTGCTTTTTGCTGCTTGTGCAACCTTAAATACATCAGTTCTCAATGTCTTTATCTGCACAATGAAAAAGTTGATCTAGAACTCTAGATTATCTTTGAGGTGTTTTGTTTTTATTGAAATCCAGCAGCATTTCTGACTTTAATAAACTCAGACTTTGTAGATAGGTTTTAAACAGGATTTCTTTAGTTATGGATCTTATTTAACCAAGAAGAGACAACTTGTAGGACAGAGATTCCCTATAGGCTGAGAGGATTTAAGTATAGCCTTTTATCAAAGTGGGGCTCAGGATAGATAATGTCTCCATCCAAGACCTTCACTGCTCTGTGACCTTATTGAAGTGTTTGGCATTTAAATATAGTTTCAGCTTTCAGTCTTCTCTTCTTCAGTAGAATTATATGAAGGTATTCTATAAATTAACCAGTTCCCATTCTGAAAAACAAGCCTGATTTACAACAGTATTTTCTAAGGGCTTTGCATGTTAAGAAAAAAGTTACCACAACAAAACAGGTGCTTGGATTTTGTTCATTGGTTCTATTCAGTTTACAGCAGCCTAACCTGTTTCTCACTGGAGAAAACAGATGCCACTTGCCCGAGTTTGTTGAATCACTTAAAGGACAATTACCTCCTTACCAGATGTGAGCTGAAGGTGTTTGCAGGAGCCTGGGCCATCTAATCCAAAACCTCAAATGGAGTTTTGTATTAGATAATTCTCAATTTAAGGCAGTGAAGAAATTAGGCAAAATTGATCGTATAAGTTTAAGGAAGCCTATTCTTCAAAAGGGGGCAGCTAAGGTGGCACAAAGGATAGAGTGCTGGACCTGAAGTCATGAAGACTCATTCATCTTCCTGAGTTCAAATTTGGCCCCAGACAATTATAACTGTGTGACTCTGGGCAAGTCACTTAACCCTGTTTGCCTCAATCTGTAAAATGAGCTGGAGAAGGAAATGGCGAACTTCTCCAGTATCTTTGCCAAGAAAACCCTAAATGTGGGGTGACAAAAAGTCATACATGACTGAAAAGCAACTAAACAACAATAAAATTCCTGAAAGAATATGTAATGTACATGCTCAGATGTGATGAAAAAGGAACATTAAGATAAAGAAAAACTGGATGCAGTTTTTTAAAGTGGCTAGAATTTGCTGAAAATGCATATATACCATTATCACAAACTGGTCACATAGAGAACATCATGGCCAATCAACTAATCAGTTAAATGCTTCATAAGCAGAAACAGAGTCATGAAGAATTTCTGAGGTCAAGAAAGCAAAACAGCCTCCTTAGAATTTAACTGTATTTGATCTAAGTTTGCGAAGGAAGGCCTATTAAATAGCAAAAAAAAAAAAAAAAAAAAAAAAGTAATGACCACTAAAAGCTAAAGAGAGTGACATAAGCAAAAATATGTTCGCCAAAGTGATCATTAAAAGTAGAACAAGTGAAGGGCCCATTCAGCAAGTACTGAACACCTATCATATATGGAGCAAATATCCAAATGTTCCAAGTAGTTGGGTGTCCTTGATTAGGAATATTCAGTCGTTCTCCACTTTTCAAAGCCATGATATTCATTGATATACTTCCCCAGTGAGGCATAAGAAGTATCTGTGCTTTCATTTTCACCATCCTTGATCTATGCACAGTTCACTTTCAGTCTGATTTGTTGGGGTGCGTGTAGTGTTCCACTGGGCTAAATCAGGAGACCTGGGCTCATATTCCACCTTTGCCACTAACTGTGTGACCCCACTTATCATCCTTTAATGCTATAGATTTTTATGGCTGATGGGTCTACTGTGGGGGTATACCTTTGGGGAGTATTTCCATTGTTTCTGAGAGAATGGAAGAGAACTGATGGGAATAAGCTTCTCAGGTCGACTGGTATCCAAGCAAAATCATAGCATATAACTGGATGATCCATAGTTTCTTCGTCTCTGTCTATAAATCTGTGAATGTATGGTAGACTAAAAAAAAAAAATAAAATTGCTTCTTTTAGTCTAGATTCAAAATTATAGACCTTTGGGTTTTGTATAAGAGTAGATTTTATAGACTATAAGCTAGGAAAAATATGGCACACAAGATGGATGTCACAATATTGAGCATATCTCTGACTTTATTAGGTGATATTTCTGGAATGAACTAAGAACGAATCTATAACAATAATATTTCTTCATGGAAGGATTTTAAAAATGAGATTTATAAATGTCTATATCCATACCTATGAGAAACAGTAATTTAATATATGTGACTTATCACAGATAAGTGAAAACTAATGAAATTAATAAGATTTTATTTCTTTAACAAAACAGTGTTAGGTTAAAGGATAAAGAAAGTGAAAGAGACATTTAATATAATATATTTGGATTTTCAAAAGCTGATAAAAATTCACACAAGACTTCACATAAATCTCTGTAAATATGGGTTGTATTTGGATTCTTTGGTTCTGAAAATCTGTTTCTTATGATGAGAACTTTTGTAAAAGCAAATAATGAATCTCTGCTTTATCTCCTGTGTAAATTGTTACACATAAATTCCTCTTTTAACAAAGAAGATATCATTCTTGAAACTTCATTATGTAGGCAATTCTATGGTGTGGATACTGTTTTATGATACTTTTACAGATCCTTCCTCCTTCTTTCCTAGGAACAAATTAGAACAAAAGATTTCTGAGTTTCCTTCTAGCTCTGAAATTCAGGGAATTGAAATATTATTGGTCTGGCTATTCCCTCAGTGACACAGATTGCAAGGCTTCTTTCTCCCCTCGGTTCCCACTTTGCTTTAGCAGATGTACTCAAGGGTTCCTATGATCAGCCTTCTGAAGGGATGGATGCCACTGTGAAGTCAGCTTATCAGGACTTCAGAAGGTATATACAGTCCCATTGTTGAGCCTGTCCTTAGAATCTTTGCAGTTTTATAGTAACTAACAAAACTTTGGTTCACCAATGGAAAAGATGGGCAAAATAAGGCAATACACAGTCAGTTGAAAGGAGGACCTATCTCAATGTGGGGTTAGGGAGAGAGGAAGGGAGAGAATTTGGAACTCAAAGTTTTAATAACAAATGTTAAAAGTGGTTTTTACATGTGTAATAGCAATTTAGATTTGAAGATCTTTCCCATCCAGAAGCCTAAGTCACATGTGGTGGGAGGAGCTTCCTGACAGGAAAAGGAAGTTATGTCACTGGAAATGCAGGGAGAGGGAGAGAGAGAGCAGCTATGGCTACTAATGGCTGCTAATGGCCATAGTGATAGATAGAGCTGAACAGGCTGACTTAGCTATACTATAAGTTTGTTTTGGGGAAGACCCCAGCAGGGAGTCAGAGAGGTTTTGGGATGGTGAGGCTCCAGGTTGTGATATTATGTATGGAATGTTTTACTGCTCTGATAGATTGGATAAATGGCTTGTGGGATATGGTTCTCTGCTGTCTGAATAAATGGTTTCCTTCTTCTGCCTTCTATGTGGAGAGTCTCATATACTCTGCAAAGCAGAACCACATAGGCATTTTGACAGTTATCATCTACATTGTTATTATTGCCTTACTGATACAACATGTAACTGGGGAAAATAAAATACTAAAGAAAAAATTAAAATTAAAAATAAAAAATTTTTAAAGTCCAGGATTACCTCCCTGTCACACAGAGGCATCAGAGTAGGACTTTAGTAGAGTAAATATAGCTTAGTATCAAATCAAATAAAATAAATACAGCAACTTACAAGTGCTACACAAATGTCCGCTGTAATTAGCAGTAGCAGCAGTGGTATCAGTATTTCAGAGGAAGTATGACATGGACTGGGTTTTAAATCTCACTTCTAAAACTCTATATTTTTTTGCTATGTGAACCTAGACAGACCACCATTTCCCTTAGTATTCTAGTCTAGAGGTGTCAAACCCGTAGCCACGTAGCCTGCAACATTCTGGAGTACTGCCCTAACACAATTAAAATGTAATGAAGAAATACTTTACAAAATAAATAAAAAATATGAAGAGTACGGGTAATGTTAATATGTCACCAAGTAGACATTGAGGTCTCAGTAAAAGGGATAGTAATTAAACCTGTGCCTTTGGATGGCTTCCCTCTTCTATCCATATGGTGCCTCTGGCAACTCAACAAAATGAAAGAGTGAACTTCCTATTCTGCCCACTCCAGGGCACGTGAACATTCAGGGCCTTCTCTTTAGGTCCTGTCCACAATCCTCAGCAAGTTATGCCTTGCTAATATATAAGCTAAATTAATTTCAAACAGCCAACTTCTATTTATGTACATATAGATATCACCTCATAAGTATTCAACACAAGATATCTATAACTAGTTTTTGTGACAAGATTAATACAAAAAACCAAGATTTCCTGAAAAGGCTTACAGAAAGAATTTTTTTTCAACAATCACTTCCAGGCTTATTAATTGACTAATTGGCCTATATTTTAAGTTCAGAAGCGCAAACATATATCTTATATGAGGAAAGATGTAGAATTTACCTTGAAATTCAGCATATTTCCTTTATTCTTTTTAAACTTAACAACTCCTGACTCAGAAGAATTTAGAAAATTAATGTCATTTCCATAATTAATTAGTTCATTTTCTAAATTGTGTTGTTCACAGAGAAAAAAATTATTCTTATAGTTATGGCCATACCTTTGTCTCCCTGACTCTCAAATATCACTTCATTCATAGACTTTGTATTGATTTAAGAGCTTCACTATTCAGTTATTTCTGGTAATGTCCTTCACTGTTGACTTTCCAGATTGAAATGTGCTTTATTGATCCAAGTATATGCAGTGTTTCAGACTCTCTGAAACCTGGCTCACGGTCACCTTAGTACAAATTTAATGTAAGCATTGAGAGTTAGGCAAAGATGAAAAAAATTCCTTTGGAATAATAGCAGCTGTGGAATGTGAGACAGAGATTGGATTGTCATACATTTTCACAGCATTTTTAAACACTTGAAGAAGAGATTTTACAGGATTTTTCTAGTTTGAAGTTGACCTTTCTCTCTCAGACAGATCCAAGGTGAAATCCACTTGGAAACATAAGTAGAACCCACTGGGCCAAACATTATTGTTTTATGATAAGATAATGTTACTTTCTAAACATCAAAGTCTGTAGTCTAATTGATTTATACAAGGTCTCTCCGTGAGACAGGGATTATTTTCTCTATTTATAGACAAGGCAGACAGAAATTCAGATGAACTCACTAACACAAGGCCATACATCACATCAACAGAAGATATATTATAAATTCCTAGTGCTTGATTATAGGCTTTATTAAGCAAACATGCATTTTTTAAATTGGTCACCTGCAGTTAGCTTGCCATTAACAGACTGAATATAGATTTACTGATGATTAGTTGACGGGTGAAAAACTCTAATCCATTATTTTCTTAGAATGTGAATGATTTTTCTAGTTAGTAATTTTTTTGAGATGTTTGATTGACTTGAAATTGTGGATTTTTTCAAACTCTCCCAGGGATTCATAGAGTACAGGCTCATAGAGTTAGAGTGAGAAGAGAACTCCAAAGCCATCTAGCCCAACCCCTTCATTTTACACAAGAGCCCAAGAAAAGTTAATAGATAGCTGACCTCAAAACTTGGAAGACCTGAATTTTGAATTCTACCTCTGATAGTGACCCTGTGACATTGGGTAAATCTCTTAGCTTGGCAAGATTCTATTTACTACTCTAAGACTGTAAGTCACAAAGAAGGTGCCAACTTACATAAATGTAAGGAGTTTCTTCACCTAGGTATTCCCTATTCCAACAAAATCACCAGTCTAGTCTCTATACCTCACCCTCTACAAGAATTTATTAAGCACCTGCTATGTTCCCAGTACTGTGCCAAGCCCTGGAAATACAAATATCTCCCTGTGGGCAGGGACTGTTTGACTTTTGTCTTTGTATCCACAGCACCTACTATGAGTTGTGTCTCACAGTAGGTATTTAATGAATGCCTATGGATTTATTTATTTTTATACTAAGCTCAGTAGAATGGAAGACTATGGAAAATTTTCATCAGGGAATAGCAAGATCAAAATGGAATCTCATCAACAACAAAAGAAACATTAACTGCCCACAGTGTGCAATGCTCTAGGTATACAAAAATATATAGAACACAGACCATGCTTTCAAGAAACTTACAGTCCAATGGTGGGTAAAAATATAAGCACCAATGAATGTTATAGAAGTCAGAGAAGCTGGCATGTGGAATAGATGCTAGATTTGATCTGCTTGGCCCTAGAGGGCAGAATTAATCTGTCAATCAGTACCTACTGTGTGCTAGGCTTCATTGGTCCAGACAAAGTGCTATAGGAAATTTGAAGAGGAGAGTTTACTTTAATACTGGGAGAGAGTTTTTAGGGGGTTTCAGGATGAGCTTCAAGGACAGAATGTCAGCTGAGGTGGGTCTTGAGAGGATAGAAGCCCTTTAACACATTGTGATTGATCTGGGATTAATGTAGGCTGGTCAAAGAGCATCTTGTAATTATTGGAAGATTAATCTAATGGTGGCATATGGGCCCAGGTATAGGGGGAGAAGACTGAAGGCAGGAAAATTATTTACAAAGATATTGAAAGTGCCCAGGAAAAGGGTCCTGAACTAGTGTAATGGTGGCAGCAAAAGAAAAGATGGAAGGAATGAACAGGACTTTTTAACTGATTGGATATAGAAGGAAGAAACAGCGAAAACTGAAAGATGATGGAGATTCTGAGCCTGGGTGAGGAGGAGAGAAATGGGAAATCAGGAAGGGTAGCTAGAGATGTTTTAATTCCTTCTGTTAGCAGAACTTCCTCCTGAGAGAAATGTCTACAGGGCTGTAGGGAAATGTATGCCAAGTGCTCAGAAGAAGTCATATTTAAGGAAGTCATGGAACGGATGCAATGGCTGAAACTATAGGAGTGAATCACATTTATGGAGTGCTTTAACTTTTATAAAACATTTTCCTCAACAAAGTACTGTAAGGTAGATAGCAAACCTATCATCCACATTTTACATGAGAAAACTGAGGTGGGAGACTTTAAGTGATTTCCTAATGGTCAGACAGTTCAGAAGCTTCCGAGCCAGAATATGAACACAACTCTTGACTCAAAGTCCTGCATTGCATCGTGCTATATCTCAAACAGATGACCAAGCAAAAGATGGAAGCAACAGATGAAAGAGAAGAAATAACCATAAACAAGGGTCAGGCAAAAAGACAGAGAGAATATAGTGGGGGGAAAAGGGAGACTTGAGGAGAATGACCAATCTCATAGTAATTGGGAATAAACAGTCCAGACAATAATCGCCTTATTCTCTGCTTTGCAAGCCCCTCCTAATTATTAGTACCACATATCTCCTGTGCCCTTCATGACACTTTTCTCATCAGAAATGCTGCTGCCACTATCTTTTCATAAATCAATTCTGCTCATCCTGAATGCCTTTCCTGTTTTCTACCTGGACCCAATACATTCCTCTTCCTCTTCTCTGAAAATGTTTCTTTAAAAGTTGTATTCATGTACAATGCACTGAATTTACTTAGAAACTGACCTGAGAGGTTCCAAGTGTCATGTGGAAAGCAATAGTATCGTGGCTGCCAAAAGCTGTAACCAGTTTTGCCAAGTGAACAGAATTCCAACTGTGTATTAAGAAAGTGAACTGCTGAATAAAATGAAAGGCCTGCCAATGAGATCATCTATTCTTTGTGACAGAAGTTTGGCTAAAGCATGCTTCCTGAGTCTATACAAAATTAAACAAGATCTTGGGAGCTTAGAGGATACTGGGGGAGGGCCCTACGGGGTATGAACCACAGATGCAGGAATAAGATGATAAGTGAGAGGCAAATTAAAGATGTACCAGAAAACCACACAAATAAAGAGCAGGGACTCTGTCAGTCATCAATATTTTGTTTTATAAGGACAAAGGAAATATCTTGTTGAATTCCACATAGGAACAGAGCTGAGTAGGTGTGGGGGAAATTGGAATAGAAAATACTTTTAGCGGTTTCCTTAAGGAATGAAAAGATTTTATGTTCCATATACAGTTAGTTAGTTACTTCCATATACAATTAATACAGTTAGTTAATAGACCAGCCTTGGTATCAGAGAAACATATTTGAGTTCTGCCTTTGACACCTACTACCTCTATGAACCTAGTTAAATCACTTAATGTCTCTGTGCTCCAGGAAACTTTTACATTTACAAATGAGTTTCACTTGGAGGAAGAATTCCCTACATGAGAGAAATCACAATAACACTGCACACCCACACACAAAATACATGTGTGTGTAATGTCATGACCTGTGAATTCTCTGGTGTAGGGAAATCTTCCTGCAAACACTGACATTTTATAGGGCTTTAAAATTTGTAAACTTCTTTACATGTATGATCCCATTAAAGCTTCAAACAACCCTATGATCAAGTAATTGCAGGTATCATTATCCCTATTTTACAAACAAAGTATTTATAACCTAGAGGATATATGTGAATTGCTTCTGGTCACACACCTAGTTAGTAGGTAAGTATAAAAGGCAAGATTTTAACTCATGTCTTACCATCTTCGGGTCCAGTTCTTTATCCTCTATGAGAGGAACTCTTAATCATTTTTGTGTGTCATGGACCCCTTTGGTGGTCTAGGGAAACCTTTTGACCTCTTCAGAGAATAATGTTCTTACTCACTTAAAATAAAATAGATAACATTACAAAGTCAATCATATTGAAATACAGTTGTCCAAATATTAAAAACAATCACATTTGAGTAGCCCAGGTTTAAAACCCTTTCTCTATTCCATGCAATCTCTCACTCCTTCCACTAAAGTTATACCTTGGTGCTTCCTTCTAGCTTAGACATAACTCTAAGTTCTAGCAAGCTGAGCCAGTAAACATTACGTCTGGCAGGTCCTTACAAGCTGGAATGGCTTCAAGTACAGGTCCAATGATGGACTGTTTAGCTATTGTACAATGACAAACCTAGCTAAGGTCAGAGAATCTGAGCTACACCAAGATGTTTTTTTTTTCAGACTCAGTAACTCTGCAAGACCATCAACTAACTCACAGAAGGGTTGGTAGAAAAAGTACCCACATATCCCTTAAAGGATTGAATTATATTAAATATTGGAATACATTAAAGACAAGAGAGCCTTTCTCAAACTTTATTTATCAGACATTTCTTATACAATTTGCAAGATGTCATTTGACTTTCTAAAGGTTACATATGTTGGTGGTTCTTTGTAAACAAGGAACAAAACAAGATAAAAGGATCAGATAAGTTATAGCCGTTTCCTTGTCTATAATTTCATGAGGACTAAAAAAAAAAAAACCTTCCCTAGTCCAAGTCATTCCCTGGTTGCCTTTATACAGGAATTTGGAGATTGAATTCATTAATGTGGGCATCTATTTCTTCATCATCTGTTTACATATTCAATCTAATGGGCTATGGGCTAAATGATCAATATGTAATTCGTAGCATCTGCTGTTGATGGTTTTGATGCACTTTGTCTCAGCAATGTCTGCTAATAGCCCTGCAAGACATCTAGATAGTCACGGTTCATTAAGCTATAGATTATTTCAGTCATACATAAAGGTTGAAATCTGCCAGCCTCCAAAGTGCTTATTTTAACTCATTATATAATTATATGATATGATATAATATGATATAATATAATAAAATATATGATATACAATATGATATAAAATATAATATGGCACGATATGATTAATACATAATATATTACATAATATTATATATTATGTTGTATAATATTATATAATATACTATATATTATATATACTATTTAATAATTTATAACAGTATATAATAAATATAATTATATTATATATAATTTCTGCATTTATTATAACTCATTGAGCATCACTGTTTTCTACCTTCTTTCTTAACCCTCTGGAGAACTAGGATGAAGTACATTTTCCTTACTTCAGACATTATCTAGGACTTTGTGATATTCAAAGGGAATAATTGAAAGCTTTTAATGACAAAAATATAGCAAACACAGAATGTTTTCACTTTGTCCTACCTAATCTATCTACAACTTCATTACTCATAGGATTGTGGAATCTAGCTCTGGACAATGTCCTAAAGATTATCCGGCCATATGATCATAGTTTTAGAACTGAGGGGTCTTTAGAAACCAACCCTTCCAACCTCTTCATTGAAAGAGGAAAAAAAATGAGATTCAGAAAGGGTGATGATTCATGTGACATCACACAGGTAATAAGTGGCAGAGCTGGAATCAGAACCAGAATTCTCTGACTTCAAATCCGATTTTCTTTCTCCTGTGCCATTTTTAAATAATGGTATAACCAGAAGTCAGAGCCAGGTGCTGGAAGTCAACAAGTCACAAAACAGGTATTAAGCACCTACTAAGTGCTGGGGCACTGTGCTAAGTACAAGGGATACAAAGAAGGACAAAACACAATTCCTACTCTCAAAGACCTCACAGTCTAATGGGGGAGATGATATTCAAACAAATATTTATAAACAAGATGTATACAGGATAAATTGGAAACGATCACAAAGTGAATACACGAGCTTTAAAGGGGATTGGGAAGGGTTTCTTGTAGAAGGGGAAATTTTAGCTGGAACTTGAAGGAAGCCAGGTGATGAAGATGAGAATGGAGAGCATTACAAGCTAGTGAAAAATGACTGGGATTGAAATATGGATTATCTTGTGCAAAGAACAGCAAAAGCAAAAAGTACAGTGTCCCTGGAAAGCAGATTTTGTGGAGGAGAGTAAGATATAAAAAGACCAAAAGGTAAGAAGGGGCCAGGAATGGGACCAGAAATACCAGCCTTGTCACTTTTAGAGCCATTTGGAAAAACTTCAAAGAGCCAGATCTTATAAAAACAAGTTCAGTCATACTCTTACAGAAATGAACAGTTGTTTGCTCTTTCCACATCTGTCTATTCAGAGGGTTAGCCATTTGGTCAGTCAAAGAGTATTTAAGGCTTACTATGTACCAGGAGAATAGGAATATTAAAATGCTAGAGATGCTCTAAGCAAAGCAAAAGCAAGGTTCTGCCCTCAAAGGGTTCATAGACTAACCAAGGAGATAATGTGTAAATAATTGTGTGTGTGTGTGTGTGTGTGTGTGTGTGTGTGTGTGTACACAAGATATATAGAGCATAAATGGAAAGAATATCATAGAGAAAGCATTAGCTATTTGCAGGGGAAGTAGGGGAGCAGGCCCTTAAGAGAATGTGAAAAGGCCAAAAAGTGGAGTCAAGAGATGGTGTATCATATATTTTATATATATATAAATGCAAGGAAAAGCCAATAGGCAGGCATAGTTGGATCATAGAGTCCATGGACAGTGTAAAATGTAAAAATACTATAAAGTCAGGAAAGGGCCAGACTGTAAAGGGTTTTAATTGCCAAATAAAGCATTTTATACATGGTCAGACTTGCATTCTAGGAAAATCATGGAATTTAATATAGCACCTGCTATGTGGAGTTCAAATGGAATGATCTTAACTAAGCAAGATGGACTAAAGAACAGTTGTAGAAATGCAGTGAAATACTTGAAGCATTTTTGGCAATACGGCAATGCTGAGAAATTCACATTACATTTAGAACAAGAGATTTATGAAGCTGATATACATATGGCCATCAGGGGGTGATGCAGCTCTTGTTCAACTAATTGGCATGAATCCCATGATGCAAAAGGAAGCAGGGAGATGTTTCTGATGCCTTCTTGGAATTGCCGAGAAAATATAAACAAAAAAGTCCTAGTCCCCATAAGAATTGCCATACTTCGTTCAAAAATGTGTGCCTAGCTAAAACCGTTGTGCATGTGTGTATATACACGTATATACATATATTACACATGCAGATACATGTATGTATATATATACATGCATATTGTGTGTGCATATATACACATACATGAAGAGGGAGGGAGTCAGGGCAACTTTACTGCTTTAGTGTAGAGACAAGAAAAGTAAATCTGAAGTCAGAGGACCTTGGTTTGCAATCCTTGTCACTTTGGACAAGTCTATTAAATATTCTTGGTCTCAGTTTCTTCATCTGTAAAACAGAGTATCTGGACTAGATGATCTCTAAACTCCCTCCCAGCTACAAATATTAGGTTCCTGTGACAATAGCAGCTAATATTTTTATAGCTCTTTCCTTGACAAAGTGAGAGACAAAAAGTGTCATAGTAGGTAGAAAGCCAGTCAGGATATATTGGGTTCAGCCCTTCCTTCTGATACATACCGGCTGTGTAAACCTGAGCAAATCACTTAATTTCTCTGTATTCTAGTCTATCCTATAAGCCCATAAGTTATGGAAAAGGTGCCAATCTGCATTGGCAGAGTTTCCTCCTTGGACTTCATTTTAACAGTGAAATCACAGGTTCCATCCCTGTCTCTTACAACTTATCTTGCAAACATTGTTATCCACCTTGATCTTCAGAACAGCTCTAAGAGGTAAGAAATGCAAGTATTATTCCCATTTTACTGATTTTTTTAAAAAAATGAGGCTCTGAAAAATTGTGACTTGCCTGAGATCATATAGCTCTTAGGAATTATCTCATTTAGAATAGGAATTATTTCATCACTAAATCAACAAGCTTTTATTAAGTGCCAATGATGTACCAAGCATTGTGCTAGGTACTGGAGGTACAAATATAAAGAATAAAATAATTTCTAACCTTGTAGAGCTTACATTCTACTGGGGAAATATATATACATGTACATATATACACACATGTATGTGCATATGTGTACATATATGTGTGCGTACATACATACACACGTGTATATGTACATATATACACATATGTATATGTATGAAACTGCGAAAGAATTAAGATATTTAAATACCAGGTTGGGGAGTGAAGAAGCAATTAGGGTGATCATGACAGGCTTTGTGTACATATTAGTTGAACTCCAATTTGAAGGAAGACAGGGATTCTAGGATGTGGAGATAAAGAAAAAGGGAATTCCAGCCATGGGGACTAGCCAATGGCAACATATAGAGATGGGAAATAGATTGCCGTGTGTAAGGAACAAGGAGCCAAGTTAGGCTCACTAGACCATCAACCCTGGGAAAGGGAGTATTGGACCTTGAGAACTGAAAGATAGGTTGGTACCAGGTTTTGAAGGGTTTTAAATGCCAAGCAGAAGAAGGTATATCTTATTCTGGAAGTAGTAGGGAGCTATTACAGCTTGTTCAATAGGAGAGCAATATAGTCAGAGCTGTGCTTAAGGAAAATCACTGATAGCTGTGTGGAATTTGGGTTTGTATTAGCTCCAGGATTACTAGTGTCCTGTTTAAAAGAGAACATGGATTGTTCTTAAATGCACATGATAAATAATGGGATGGAATTGAAAGATTGGTTTCTGAAGCCAATGATTGTGTTTGATATAAATACAAGTAAAAAGAGTCCTTTATTATTTTTTACTAGATAATACTAAATAGATTCTTCTAAGAGTTGAAGGAATGTCAAAATAAAATCATCATTAAAATGTGTTAGATACTGTTAAAATATTTTCACATATTTTTATCTCATTCCAATCTTTCAAACCCCAGGTAAAAACATTAAAATCCCTGTTTAACAGATATAGAGATCCATGGAAGCCAAGTACAGTTATGTATACAATGTTATACACATGCTTTGTAATGGAGATGATGCTAGAAACCAGGAAATATTCTTACCACTAAACCCATTTGCCCACATGACCATGCAATAAGAGAAAAGACTTAATTATTCTTAAAAGCAAAACAAAACTGTTGTGGCCAAATCACTTAAGATAATCCACTATTCTGGAGAGAATTTGACAGAAGATTTCAGTTTCGTGTGTCTCATTCCACCAGGCTCTTTGTTTTTATTAGAGTACAGGGCCTTAGAAGACATAATAATTTTAATAAAAGTATAATAAGAAAACAGACAATGTTATTTTGTGGTAAAAGATGACTGATTTATGAGAAGTAGACCATTTCATAGACAGGGAAATTAAATCCTATGAAGTATTCCTCTCTTGAGGCAACAAATGTTGTATATAGTAGAGCCAAGGGAAAGAACTCAGGTGTCCTGACAGTCATATAAGAGAACTACTACAATAAGCCACTTTTTCATGTTGGTTCTCATTAAAGAAGGGTGCCATGTACCAGGCAAAGATGATCGATCAGTCAGCAAACAAAAAAAGTCTTCTTGAAATTTTCAAAGTATACACAGAGCAGTCTAACTCCCTAGAGTGAGGGTACCTCAATTTTATGTGCCACATTCCACTGGGACAACTAAGTCAATGGAAATCATCAAGTGGAAATTCTGTTGAAATGATGTAATTTTTCACGTGCTGATGCTGAAAGATAAGACATGTAAAAACAAATAGCAGGGAGAACTACAGATAAGTGAGAAGAATTGGATTAAAAAAGTGTGAAGTAGAAAGGCTGATAAGGAAGCTATTTCAGTGAGAGAGGCAGGAGATGAGACCTGAAATTGAATGGTGACAATGTGAAGGGGGAAAGCAAAAGGAAGGTGGGATTTGAGGATGAATACCGATAAGAAAAAGAGACTCAAAAGTAGCTGGCCACTGGGTATAGATGTAGGTGTGGAGGAGAGAAAGGGAGTAGTCAAAGATCATTTCAAGATTTTGGCATTAAAGGAAATAAAGATTCCAAGGGAAAGAGCAGATTAAAGAGGAAAGATGACAAGACCTAGAAGTTAAAGTGGTATTGGGACACCTGATACTGGTTGACACGTGCAGAAGGCTATTTATTCAATGAATGCTTGATTGATGATGTTGATGACTTTGCTCATCTCTGACCACTTAAATCCAATTCATGTGCAAGTCAAAACATTGCCACATGAAGCCATTGGTCCTCTTCAAAAATGAAAGACAACTTGATTGGTTGGAAAATCATTCCTTGCCCTGACATCAAGATCTGTGATTTCCTCAACTTGGAAAGTCTCTCTGACTACACAGATTGTAGTCCTTGGAGCTTTTCCAGCTTGAAACTACACTAAGACTTTGGGGACCCCATGTATAACTTAGTAAATGGTTTTAGAAACTTGACTGAGTATTGAAGAAGTTATTTGTCCATGGTCATATAGCTAGTAAGTTTCAGAGGTGGTCCTCACCCTGAAAGAACATTAAAATATAATTTGAGAAAGAGTATGACCCATCCATGGAACAACTCGAGAAAAAATTACCAAGGAACAAATATGAGATAAATTGTGTATAAATACTGAAGTTTCATGGGGTATAGTAGTGACCAGAGTACAATGATATTAGGAATGACCCAACTGAAATTCCATCCACTCTGCACAGAACCTTGGCTAAATCACACCAGTCTAAAGTAATCTTTCCTTTCTCTGAACTTTAATAGCAATTATTGTCTCTAAAATTCACACAGTCCTGGAACATTTATTCTGTTAGTTTTTGAGCCATTATTTAAATATACTAGATTGTAACTTGAGGTCAAGGACTGTGCTTTTTTTTCTTTATATCCTCCCCAACATCTATCATGGTGCATTGCTCATAGTAGACACTTAATAAATATTTATTGAATGAGTGGAAATATTTTAAAATCTTTCATTATTCAGTACATATATGCATATATGTGTATGTGTTGTATATGTGTGTGTATGTATGTATATAGGTACCCCCAATTAAGTTACAAGTTTTTGAGGGAAGGAACTCTGTCATACTTACAACCATAAAGCCATAAAACTTTCGATCTAAAAGCAACATTCGTCTGTGTATCCTCTGCAATACTTGGACATAGTAGACATTTAATGAAAACAAAATTTTTAAAATAACTGACATTCCTATACTGTTTTAAATCTTTTGCTTAGGTCATCTTATTTGAACCTCTAAGTTATCCTGCAAGGTAGGTAGGTAGAATAATCATTATTCCCACTGCCTCGATGAGAATAATGAAGTTCAAAGAGATTTAAGTGATTTGTCCATAGTCATATTAAAAGAGATAGATTCAAACTTATGTCTTCTTGATTTCATTACCAGCATATGTTACACTTTCCCACACTGCCTCTTTAAATACTCAAGCAAGAATTTTGAAACAAAATATCAATTGTCATGAAAATAACTTGTTATAATTTAATAGTGATTAAAATGTGATTAAAATACAATTCCGTTTCGCCAAATGTAAACAGACATACACACACGTGTGTGTGTGTGTATACGTATGTGGGTGGGTGGGTATATATGTGTCTGTTTGTGGTTTACATAAATATTTATGCCAGCCTTATTCATTTCAAGTTTAAGCAAATAAGCATGGTTCAGTCCACATTTTGGTACATAGTATATTTCAGATCTCTGTCTTAGACATTTTTAAAAATTGATTATAAATGTAATTGTCATGATTTACTATAGGTAAATAGTAACTGTGAACAGCTAGGTATATGGGAGAGACTGGTATGTGAGGGCGAGAATGGAGAGCAAAATGAAAGAGAAGAAACATTCTATGAAAGGAATATCCAATAACATAGTAAAATTTCATTGCTTGCAGAGATGGTTCAGATGTGATTTCTTAGTCCTGATGCCATTAACATCAACAAGAAGGGTCATATTATCACCAGAAAAATTGGAGGGTAATGTGGTCCAAAACATTCATGAACACTATAGTTCTTTGACTTCGTGGGATCACCTGAAGAGAAACACACTTAGTTGAGAAGATACCAGAGTGAGATTTTTAAGTTTCTAAAGTCATTGGGACTTTCAAATGGTGGACATCTTTCTAAGTTAATTCAACAGTATTTCCCTTTTATGTGACAAAAACTATCCGAAGGGAAAGTAGATCAGCAAATAGAAACTCTCCTAAAGCATGATTGCTTCAGCAAATTTCCTTCTTCAACACCATTTTCATTCTACTGAACTTTTGGTTATTCGTAAATAATCACCCAAGTGATCTTTGACTTTTGTTTGGAAGTTATTAAATGGAAATTCCATTTGAAACATTATTTTTGTATCGGCACCCAAGAGAGAAGCAAAAAATGCAGATATAAATAATGAGTATTAAGAAATAGCAAATAGAGATAGAGTGATAATTCTGCAAGCATAGTATGTCTGAACATGTAAGCAAAAAATTAAATTTATTGTTTTGATAGCTATTAATTTGCTTTTGAAAAGTAGCTGACTTCCTAGTAATAAGTAGAGAAAACCAGTGTAACTAAGCCTCTCGGAACCCAGCTAAATCCAAATTTTGAGATTTATTATAATAGGGTCAGGGAAAGGGGAAGTAAACATCGTGAGACAGTTTGGGCTTTAGATTACCTATAATGCTGCCTACATTCACCTCCTACTCCTCATTTTTGGACCAAGACGAATGCCCTCTATAGAGCCTCTACAAGATATGGGAACTAATGGACTAGCTCAGAGGGCTCTTTTCTGAATATATTTTAATACTCTGTGTAGTCGGCATTCCTCATTCATTTGGTTTTGCTAATCTGACCTCTTTCAAGTGACCATGTTTCTCATTGGAGAGCTCAGTATAATCAATACAATGTCATCTTCAAACAGCACTAAACCTTATAATCTATAGGGGATAGCTCATCCATTTGGACTTCATATGGAACATCCATGAGAGCCCTACGTATCTTCGATGTGCACATGTCTCCATGTTTTATGTCCTACTTGCTAATGGTAATGAGACAATTGTATTGTGGTTGTTCAGTTAAGTCATGTCTGGCTCTTCAAAATCCCATTTGGGGTTTTCTTGGCAAAGATACTATTTTGCCATTTCCTTCTCCAGTTCATTTTTGTAGATGAGGAAACCGATGTAAACAGGGTTAAGTGACTTGCCCAGGGTCACACAGCTAGTAAGTTTCTGAAGCTAGATTTGAACTCAGGTCTTCCTAACTCCAGGCCTGGCACTCCATCCACTGCACCAACTAGCTACCCTGTAGCAACACAATAAAATAGCAACAACGAAAATTTCCAGTAACTTACAGAATCTTGAACATGTTAGATACTTAATAAATGCATTGAATTGAATTGAATTGAAATCGACTGTCTTGAGAACCAGTCCTTGAAAACTACATCACTTTCAGTACTGTTTTCTTCTATAGGTACCTGGCCAGGTCTAGCTATACTTCCTGATTTCATTTTCTTCAATGTAATTTTCACTTCCTTACCATACTGTTATCAATGATGAGAGATTAAGGTAGCAACTATTTTATTTTATGTTTCATATTTCTCTAGGTTGTTGTTCCAGTTTTGTTTATTAATGATCTCAGAGCAAGGTTGCTTGATTGGGTCTCATTCCAAGCCTTCTACAGGCTCATTTCCTTTGTTTTGGTTTTTGGTTTTGGCTTTTGCTGTTTTGTGAGGTAATCTGCTAATAATATTCAATTTTCCTCCTCACTGACATTTTTTCCCAAGTGATCTTATATCCTAAATTGGTGCTACCTTTGGCTGCTATGTCTTTTTAGTAGGCAAGAAGATTGTGTTGGTTAGTTAAGGTGGCTTTGGGATGTTTTTAGTCTCCTTGTTGTGGCAATTATTTATACCAGTTAAACTTATTTAAAAAATGACCATAACCAGAGTCCAGTTCTTTGTCTTTCACTTTTTTCAGCATCAACAGAATATTTAAACAAGTTTTATTTGGAACTGTAACTTCATGCAATGTCTCATATCAAGAATTCATATCTCTTGTCTCTTTTCTAATTTAATTTTAATTTTTACCTTTTTTCGAACCAGTTGATGATCTGAATATGTATATGCAGCTAATCCAAAAATGACTTCCATTTGATTATCAGTTGTTTTTTGTCCAACAAGACAGTCTCATTTTTTCAGATGGCACATTTTTGAGTTTGGCACTTGCCGAGTCTATGACCTTCCAAATCTCTTCTTGAGAAAATTATTCATAATATAGAGATGTAGGACTCCTTGCTAATCTATAAGCTTTCAGCTGCTTTCCTTTCTTGATCCCAAACCACATTTTCCATTGCATTTTTTCCTCTCTTTCTTTGTGCCCACTTCTGAATCAAATACAAGGCTTGGATTTGATGGCCTTCAAGGACCCTTCTGGCTTAAATCTCTGATTCTATGATTAACTGACTTGTTCCAGGAACAAGTTGCTAATAAGAGTCTCATCTTCCTTTTTTCCCCTATTTTTAATAGTTTTGGTGCATTTACTATAAGGAATAGAATGATGATAAATAGCACAGTATCAAGACTCCTCAATCCACAGCTTAACACTCAGGGAAAAGGTTCAGCTTTGTGCTTCATTGGTCTTGCTTTTAGTTCCTTGAATTTACACATTTATTTCTCCACGGGGAAGGTAAGAGGTTGCCCTTCCCCAGATCCCTTCCCTCCTTACTTTCATGCCTTCAACACTTATAATCAAGAGATCTCTAAGTGCTTTATTGAGGAAAGCGAGGGATTTTCTTTTTTTTCATTTTTATTTTATTTTAATTTATTTTTGAGATGTTTGGTTTTCAGCATTGATTTTCACAGGCGTTTGAATTACAAATTTTCTCCCCATTTCCTCCCCCCCC
>CM053626.1:225354818-225425926 GCA_028646595.1 Phalanger gymnotis
AGTTAGAGCAGAATAGAGGTTAAGATATGTTCTCTAAGCCACTTGGAATTTCTGCATCAGTCATCAATATTCAGTGCATATAATCATGTTCTACATACTAAAAGAAGTATTAACTAAAGTGGACCATGCTGATGAAAATATAGAATGGTTAGATTATGAATTATTAAGCCTTCATCTTACAGTAGTGTTTTTTTTAATAAAATTGAGAGATGAAACTACGTGGAGGTCTTTGTTGGTTTATGAACCACCACACATTAACTTGGCATATCTCCTAAACTACAACATCCTTTAAAGCCTGATTGAACTGGCACCTCTTCTGTGACACCTATTTTCCATTCCTGGCCCCCCACCCCAGTTTGTAAAATATTTCCCCTCAGACTACAGAAAGCATTTTCTTTGCAACTCTCAGATATACTTAATTTTTAAAAAAAGTTTCATTAATATGTTTTAAACCTTGCTTCTTTCATTTTCCAGTGACTCTCACTGCACACACACACACACACACACACACACACACACACACACACCCCTCTTCATTGTAGCAACGAAGTACAATCTAGCAAAAACAAATCAGTATGTTAGTCATATCTGCCAATGCATGACTCATTCTTACCTATATTCCATGATCTCTCCAAGGAAAAGAGAAAAGTTGCTTCACAAAGTTCACAGTCAGCCCTCAGAAGTCACAACTGGTCATTGAATAGACTTGAATTTTGAAGTTTTTCATTGTTGTTTTATTATGATTATCATGTGAATTGTTTTCCTGGTTCTGCTTATTTCATTCACCACACATCAATTCATACATCCTTCCATGTTTCTATAAATTCCTTATATTTATCATGTTATAGGTTGGGCAGTTGTTTTTCAGTCTTGTCCAATTCTTTGTCACCCCATCTGGGGTTTTCTTGGGAAAGATACTGGAGTAGTTTTCCATTTCCTTCTCCAGCTCATTTGAGAGATGAGGAAACTGAGGCAAACCAGGTTAAGTGACTTGCCCAGGGTCACACAGCTAGTGTCTGAGGCCAGATTTCAACTCAGAAAGAGGAGTCTTCCTGATTCGAGGCCCAGCACTCTATCTATTGTGCCACCTAGTTGCCCTTTATCATTTTTTTTGAGGGAGAAGACAGGGCAATTTGGGTTAAGTGACTTGCCCAAGGTCACACAGCTAGTAAGTGTGTCAAGTGTCTGAGGCCGGATTTGAACTCAGGCCCTCCTGACTCCAGGGCTAGTGCTGTACTCACTGTGCCACCTTGCTGCCCCTGCCCTTGAACATTTTATAGCCTAATGCTATTCCATTAATTCATTTGCTACAGTTATTCGACCATGTCCTCAATTAGTAGACATCTACTTTCCTTTGAGTCCTTTGCTATTATTGGGAAAAAAGTAAGATTGTTATAAATATTCCTGTACACATGACATCTTTTTTCTGTCTTTGACTTCTTTCGGGTTCATACCTAGCAGTTATATTGTTTTGTTAAAGAACACACAGGTTAATGACTCATCTGCTATAATTCCAAATTGTTTTCCAGAATGATTGGATGAAATCCCAGCTGCACCGGTACATTCGTGTACCTGTCTTCTCACAGCCCTTCCAACATTTACCATCTTTGTCTTTTGTTATCTTTGCCAATTTGATGAGAGTGAGGTGAAACCTCAAGGTTGTTTCATTTTCATATCTCATTTTTAGTAGCATTCTTTATCATTGTTGATAGCTTGCTTTTAATGTACTTTTCGTGGGTGATCTTATAGTATAATACACTGTTTATATTTAGATATCAGGTTTAGATATCAGGCTTCATATTTAGATATCTATGTTTTAAATCTTCTCTAGTACTAAACTTAGTGATATCTGGTGTCAGGCCAGTAGCTGTCACTTTCAGTTGGAGGAGTTTGAGCAAGTGCTTTATAACTTTCTATTGTAAATAGGGAATCATCCCCTTTTGTGTGTGGGTAGGGTTTGGGGAAAGGAATCTGCACACACTGGATAATTAGTAAATATTGTTGAATTGAATGTCTCAAAATGTGGGCACCTAAATCAATCAAATAACCACCTAATGCTAGCCAGGCACAATTAGGTCTTTTTTGTGTTATATCATTTCAGTCATGTCTGATTCTTCATGACCCCAGTTTGGAGTTTTCTTGGCAAAGATACTCGAGTGGTTTGCTATTTTCTTCTCCAGTTCATTTTACAGATGTGGAAACTGAGGTAATCAAGGTTAAGTGACTTGCCCCGGGTCAAACAGCTAGTAAATATCTGAGGCTGGATTTGAACTCACGAAGATGAGTGTTCCTGATTCCAAGCTGAGTGTTGTATCTACTGTGCCACCAAGATGCCCTAATTGTTAGGTCCAGGGGTTGCCAAGATTCCTTGCCATCAAGGAGCTTCTATTCTATCAAGTGTATCAGGTAGAAACAACTTTTTAATCACCAAAGTCAATAAATCAGCATATCATCAAGCATTTATTAAGTGTCTACTATGTGCCAGGCAAGTGGGGCGGGAGGAAGCTTTTCTCCTCAAGGAATTATGAGTATTGTGATGGCATTTACTGTTTACAAATCACTTTTACGTGCATAATCACATTTTATCTTCACAATAACTCTGAGAAATCTCTGGATTGAAAATCACTGCCGAAGGGAACATGAGTCTCCAAAAGTCACAGGGGACTAGATTTGTCCTAACCATCCACATCATTTTCACTGTTGGGAAAAGCCTTCCATCATCAATCTTTGATTTAGTGAAGGGGTGGGAGGGCTGAGAGAATAATGAGACCTGGTAAAGAAGACCACTGACTACATGCTAATGACACTCCCATACCAAACCCTTAATTATCTTTTCTGCTAGCCTCTTCCACGATTGTAAAAGAAACAGAGAAAAACAAAACTCTGAAGTAGTTCACAGAAAAGAATCCTTCTATATGGGTGAGAAATTAAATTGCCAAGCAGTAGCCCTGGGTGCTAATGGGGAGAACAGAAGGAAACATAAATGATTATATAACAATTTAAATGCCCTTAAATGATACTACTGCATAAAGATACCCTAGAACAAACTTCCACTTTGCATACCTATCTACTACTGCTATGCTGGATGCCATGGTTAATTCTGGGCAGAATGTACCTATGTTACCAATTCACAAGGAATGAAGAAGTGCTATTTCTCTTTCTCAAAAAACAAAGCAGCTCAAACTAGGTTTGTTTTCCCCAGTAATATTTTGTACTTTTTCCTCACCAAAAGCATCAGGTCAATAGCTGTTACACTTAGAGGGATTTGAGCAAGACTTCCATAATTCCCTGTTGTGACCAGAGGGTGATTCCCTATCCTTTGTAGGTGAGAAGGTGGGGAAGAGGCCCTGGATCTTACACACAAGGTACACCACTGGCAGGCAGCAGCCTCTCTTGAAGGCCCCTTTAGCTAAGGAGTCTGCTGCTGTTTCTAATCAACGTGGGTGTTGTAAGTAACTGAAATTCTCACTGTGTTATAGCATGATGGTAAAAATAATAAAGACAGTTTTCCCTCATGCAGCACTTAAGGATTACAAAATGCTTGATGAACATTTTACAGATTATGAAATTAAAACTGTACAAAGTTAAGTGTTTGGCCCAAATTTAAATAGCTAATTAAAGGCAGAAGTGGGACATAAACCCAGATCTGATTATTTCAAGTCCAATGTATTTTCCAGTGATATCCACATAGTCATTTCCAAATTAACATACCTAAAACAGAACTCATTATCTTTCCTCCTAAACCCACCCCTCATTATAACTTTATTACTTATGTTATCCTTGAGTCACCTGGGTTTGTAACCATGGAGTCATCTTCAACTCTGTCTTCTTCCTCACTCTTCATATGTAATCATTTGCCAAATCAAGTTAACATGTCAAGGAGTATTTTTAAAACACTTACTATGGCAGGCACTCTGCTAAGCACTGGGGATACAATGAAAGGAGAAAAAAATTCCTGCCCTCAAAGAGCTTACATTTTAACAAGGAAGACAGCCTGCAAACAACTATACACATAAAATATACCTGCATGCATGTATACCTATATAGATATATACATACACACGTATACATAGTAAATTGAAGATAACCTCAGAGGGAAGGTACTAGCATTAAGGGGGATTGGGAAAGTTTTCTTAGCAAAAGATGAGATTTTATCAGAGGATTGAAAAAAACCAGTGAATCCAGAAGGTATGGGTGAGGAGGGAAAACATTCCAGACATACGAGATACCAATGAAATGCTTAGAGTCAGGAAATGGCAAGTCTTGTGCAAGGTACTAAAAGGAGGCCAGTATCGCTGGATTGTAGAGGATATAGAAGTGAGTAAACAGGTGTAGGAAGGGGCCATGATGTGAAGGGCTTTAAAAGCTAGACAGAGGACTTTATATTTGATCCTTGAGCTATTAGAGTTTATTGAGTGGAGGAGTGTCATGTTCCAGCCTAAGCTTTAGGGTTTTGGCTCCTGAATGGAAGAGAGATGGGAGAGGGAAGATATTTGAGGGAGAGAGATCAACCAGAAAGCTTTTGTAATAGTCCAGGAGTAATGGGGTCCTTCATCAGGATGGTAGTCATGTCAGAGAAGAGAACAGGAAATATATAAAGTATATTATGAAGATAGAACCAATGGGACTTGGTAACAGATTGCAAGTTAGAGGAGAGGTGAGAGTAAGGAGTTAAAGATCAACTTTTTTTTAAAAGCTTAGGTAACTGGGGGGAAGATGGTGCCATTGACATTAAAAGGGGAATTTGGAAAAGGGGAGGCTGGGGGGAAGAGGTAACGGTAATGAGTTCAGTTTTGGACTTGCTAACTATAAGACCTTTACAGGACATGCACTTTGAAATATCCAACAAGGAGTTGGAGATTCAAGTCTGAAGGTCAGGGATGGGGTTAGGGCTAGATTAATAAATTAAGATCATCTGTATAGAGATTATAATTGGTGGGAGCTGATGAGATAAACCAGTGAAATTGCATAGAGAGAGAAGAGAAGAGGGCCCAAGACAAAACCTTCAGGGATACCCCTAGACTGCAGGCATGACCTGGATCAAGATCTATTAAAGGAGTTATAAAGAAATGTTCAGACCAGTAGGAGGAGAACCAAGAGGGAGCAATGTCGTGAAGCTTAGAAAGAAGAGAATCTCAAGGAGAAAAGGGTAGAGATAGTGTCAAAGGCTTCAGATAACTAGAGAAGACTGAGGATTGAAAGGAGGCCATTATTTTTGGCAGTTAAGAAATCATTGGAAACACATTCCTCTCTCTACAATCTCTCTTGCATCTCTCCCCTTCTTTTCACTCACACTGCCACCAAATTACTTGAGAGTCATTATCACCTCTTTCCTAGACTATTGTGATAGCCCTCTAATTGGTTTCCCTGCCTCCAGTCTTTCTCTTTACCAGTCCAAACTACACACAGCTGCCAAATGAGTATTTCTAAGGCACAGTTCTGCCTTAGAACACAGTTCAATGTTCAAGAATTTTTACTGATTCCCCACTGCCTCTAGAAAAAAGAAAACTCCTAAACTTGGCATTTAAAACTATTTACAGTCTGACTCTGGCTACCCTTTCCAGGCTACCTTCACATAACACTCCCTCACAAACTGTATTCCAGCCCATTGGGCTATTTGATAGCCCCCATACATCATTTTCCTTCCCCCATGCCTTTTCATGTGCTGGAGTATAGCTCACACACTTCCTACTTGCCAAGGTCTATGGATGTATTCAGGGCTTCTTTTAAAAGAAAGGTATACTAACCTATTACTTTCTGACTCAGTCTCTAATCATACAAGTTCATTTGTGGGAGCACCTACAGATTCTAGTTCTCCTTCCTCCACATCTCATTTCTAGTGGTTAAGATGTGGTTGGCTGTATTGCCCCAGAGTAAGCAGAGATGAGGAGTTCCCACAACTGCCTTCTGTTATTTTAGCTTAGTTTGAATGACCACAGGCTTGAAAGTGTGATGCCACTACTAAAACAGTCCCTTGCCATCCAAAAAAAAAAAAAACCTTGTGTGCTAAACAGAGCTCAGAGTTCCATGACACTTTACATTGATCAGACCACATCTGAAGTAATCTTTCCAGTTCGTAACAAATTAGGATATAATCAGAGGAGACTCGATAGTTTGATTAGGAGTCTCAAAGTCATATTATATGAGACAACTGAGGAAATTCAGAGAATTATGGATTTTAGAAATGAAGAAAACTATCAAACAATAATATCTAATATTTATGTCATATGCTAAGATGTGCAAAGAGATTTACATACATTATCTCATTTGTTCTCATATATTATCATGTGTACATTTCTAGTCTTCCCATGTATTTTTTAAATGAGGCCATTGAGTCTCAGAGAGGCTTAGGGATTTTGTTCAAGGTCAAGTAGCTATTTAGTGGTTCAGCCAGGGTCAGAATCCAGATCCCCTAACTCATTCAGCACTATTTTCATTATGCTTCCTCTTAAAGCTATTCAGAGACTTAGTCAGTCAGATATTTGGTGACCTATTATATGTATTATTACATATGTGTGTAGCACTGGAGCTGCAAAGTAAGGCAAAAAACAAAACAAACAGGAAAAAATACATACTCAAGGAGCTCACAATCAAATGGGGGGTGACAACATGCTTACAACTATGTACAAATGAGATATACAGAACAAATTGCAAGTAATCTGAGACAAAAGGCCCTAAGACAGGTCTATACAACCTGTAGGCGGCCAAAGGATTTTGGGCAACCTGTGAAAAATGTAGGGGAAAGCAGCCTTTATGTTTTTCACAGTCCAATCAAAATCTTTTGCCATGCCTGCAGCCCATGGACTGCAGGTTGTGAAGGCATGCTCTAAGATAAGAGGCCTGGGAAAGGCTTCTTGTAGGAGGTGGGACTTCAATTGAGATTTAAGAGAAATCAGGGAAGCCAGGAGGTAAGTACATGGGTGACATGGTCAGGCTTGAAATGTAAGATAGTTTTGACAGCGGAATTGAGGATGGAATGGAATGGAGAGAGACTTGAGGCACAGAGACCAACCAATGGGCTATTTCAACAGTCTAGATGTGAAGTAATGAGGGCCTACATCAGAATGAAGGTAGTGTCAGAGGAAGGAAAACAATGTACGTGAGAGATGTTCATATATAATGAAAAGACTTGACAACTACTTGGATATGGAAGGTAAGAATGAGGGAGAAGTTAAAGATGGTACCTAGGTTGAGAACCTGGGTGACAGGTATCACTCTCAATGATAATATATGAGTCTTAGGAGAGTGAAGGGATAGTTGAAATAGTGGCTAGAACTCTGGACTTGGAGTCTAGAAGATCTGAATTCAAATCTTGATTAAGATGCTTACTGGCTTTGTGACCCTAGGCAAGTCACTTAACCTCTTTCAGTCTCAGTTTCCTCATTTGCAAAATGGGGATGATAATAGTACCTAGTCACAGGGTTGTTTTAGGGACCAGATGATATATTTAAAGCACTTTGCAAACCTTAAAATGGTATATAAAAGCTGGCTGTCATTATCCTCATCATTATTATATACAACATTTATCAAATATTTGAAGTAGTATAATGTAAAGGAAATTGATTTTCTTTGTGTACTAAAGAGAGCAGTACTAGGACCAATAGGTTGGAGTTACAGAATAGCAGATTTCAGTTTGAGGTAAGAAGAAGCTTTCTGGAAAGAAATGTGATGAAACCAAAATGTTTTTTATTCATCCTCCAAAAGTATATCAGCAATCTCACTGATTCCATCCACCAGCCTACTTCTCTCTCATAAAAAAGAATCTCCTTTAGTTTCATAACTCTATGATGACGGAAACACTCCTATAATGAGTGTCAAGTCCATGACACACACAATCAACACAGCTAATTATACAGTGCATTGAAGTCACTTGACCATAGAGTCTGAAGTTAATTTTTGGTGCTTTTCTTCAGTTTGCAAAATAGTCTTTCCTCAAGCTGAAGGGACAGAGCGATCCCATATCCTTAAGTTTGGAGTCCTAAGTCATTCTCCTAGAAAACAGCACACATTTCTGACATGCTGTATCTGCCCACCAGGGCTTTGGAGGGTCTCCAGGGCTTCAGTGGAAAATTAAGAAAATTACTTCTTCTACAGGAGGAATGTACATTTAGTCATTTGGACCCTCCAAGTTCATCATTAAGTCACAATATTTGCCTTTGATGATCTCACCAAACATATAAACATTACCCTATGACTTCATTCTCACCTACTAATCATATTACAGTCCCTAAAGTCTAGTTCTATCCTGAAGCCTTTTCTGATCCCAGAGGAAGTTCTCAAGACTTTTTATTGCAAAGCTGGAAAATGTGTCCAAGAGCTAGACCTACTCCTTGCTAGCCATGTGATTTTTAGTATATAATTTAACCTCCTTGAACCTTGGTTTTCCTATTTATAAAATGGAGATAGTAATACTAGCATGTCCACCTCTACAGTTTTGTTGTGAGGAAAATGCTTATTGTATAGAAAGTACTTTATGAATTTAAAATTATATGTATATGTACATATATATACACATATGTGCATGTATTTATATATACACATGTATGATACGCATGTGCTTAAGTGTATCTTGTCCCTGTCCCTCTCTATCTCATCTTCTCCATCAAGTGATATGTTTAAGCAACCAGATCCAAAGTATGTTGATTAATTAATTGATATCGACTTGGAAGGAGGTTGATTTCTAGTTCAGTGTAATAGGCCTCTGTCCTTGGCCCTATTCTATTCAGAAGTTTTGAAGTTACTTATATGAAGTCATAAGTGGCTTGCTTAACAAATTTGCTAGTAACACAAAGCCAAAGAAGATAGATAATATGTTAGACGACAGATTTGGCAATCAAAAGGGGCCTGACAGGATAGATGGGATTGAATTTAAAACAGATAAGATGAAATTTAACAGCAATAAATGTTAAACTTTCACTTATGTTAAAAATTTGACATTACAGATACACAAAGAGGGAGACATGGTAGATAGCCTTTTGATTTTGAGGTTTGATGGAATGAAAGACCAATATTATTCAACAGTGTCATATTGCAGACAAAAAAAAGTTAATGTCAGACTACATGAGAAGGGTAGTTTTTAGAAATAAGGTAATAGTCTAAATGTACTCTGCTCTGGTAAGTTCACAATCTGGAGATCTATGTTTAGTTAAAGACACTAAAATGTGGGAAGAACATTGCCTCAAGATAATGTCAGACAGAATTGTACAGAGCCATAAATTCTTTCATAGGTAAGGATCATTTGATGGAGCTTGGTATGTTTAGCAAAAAATAAGAGATATAAGGAAAAAAGAAAGAGAAGAGGAAGAGGAAGGAGAAGAAACATAATAGATACCTTCAAGTATTTAAAGGGTTATCATTTGGAAGAAGGGTAAGACTTGGTCTTGGCCACAAAGAACAGAATTAGGCTCAAAGAGTAGAAATTATATAGCAGTAAATTTAAGATTGATATCAGGAAGAACTTACTAGTAATTAGAGCTATATACAAATGGATTGGTTGCCTTGGGAGATAGTGGATTTCTCTCATTAGAGGTCTTGAAAAAAACTAGATGTTCACTGTTCATAGATGTTGTAGTGAGTCAGAAACTAAATTAGATGACCATCTGAACTTGTAATTCATCAAGGCTAGATTTACAAAATGAAATTTAACAAAGATCAATACTTAGATTAAATACTTACCAACACTTAAATTTTAAGAATCAACTACATAATTATAGGAAATGAAGGAAATATAGCTAAACAGCAATTCATCTGAACAAGATAATGGAGTTTTAGTAGACTAAAAGTTCAATATGGGCCAACAATGAGACATGTCATATGATCATAATCTATATTAATGGAAGTATAGGATAGGGAGGGAGACTGCACTTATAATTTGTTCATAAGGGAGGAAAAGCTTGCCTGTAGATATTGGTGGTAGCCTCTCTGTGGAGGTCTTCAAGCAGAAGCTGGATGACCACTTATTAGATATACTATAGTGAGGATTCCTTTTGTGTATGGGTTGGGTTAGATAGCTGCTAATGCCATGGATGACCCTCAAATTCATCTGAATATAATTCTGGACTTCCTTCACCAAAACTGGTTGGTATCTTTTCTGCAACTTATAATCCTAAAACATTGCCTAGAGCAGGGCCTATTAAACTTTTTCCACTTTCCACCCATAGGATCATGACCCACAGTTTAAGAAGTGCTGGAGAGCACTAAGCAATTAATTTACTAAATGTCCCATATTAGGTATGTGTCAGAATCAGGACTTGAACTGAGGTCTTGTTGGTTTCAAGGTTGGCTCTACCCAATATGCAAGAATGTCTCTCTGAAAGAGAGAATGGCATAATAGCAGTATAGTATTTAGAATAAGGAAGGTTACAGGCCTTCCTAATAGTATTCCAGACTACATCTGGAATATTGTGGTCACTTCTGTGGGACATATTTTAGGAAAACATTGACAAAGAAGAGCATGTGCTTAGGACTGTGATGTGATTCAAAACTAGGACAAGCAAGAATTATTCAAAGGGAAATTTAATAATTCAAGTTTTTGAAGGGTTTTCACATGTTACCTTGACCCTTGTGGGGGAAGTTAGAAATAATAGGTTTCTGAGAAACAGAGTTTGGCTACATATAAGAAAAAAAATTAGAACTTTTCAAAAATGGAATTGGCCGAATGAACATTAGCCAAGGAAATTATAGAGCAGAAGTGTCGAACTTCCAGCTAACCAGATTAAATTCTGCCCTAACCAGATTAAAACACAATTGGAAAATACAAAAATAAATAATGTAACATATATAATGTTAATTTGTGGTTTTCTAAGTCAATATGTGGCCTACAAATCCATTTCTATTTGATTTTGATACCACTGTTAGAGAGGATATCCCTGCTTAAGTAGGGATTAAACCAGATGACCTCTGAGGTCCCATGTACTATGAGATTCTATAATTGTATTAATCCTTCTTCAACTAGAGTTCAAGCTCATGTCATGGAAATACTATTTCTTACTCTTAAATACCTCGCATCGTATTCAATAGCATGTAGTTGTTTAAAATATGTTGATCAATGTCTTAAAATATTTCTGGAAATGAGGACAAAAGGGAGATTCTATGGGACGTGAAGGGATGTGTATAAACCATGTATTTAGCTCTCTTCTTATTGACTGTTTCTATAAATTATTTTCTATGCAGATTAGGTCATTTGGAGCTTTTAAATGGAAATTATATTAAGTCATTGTGCTTGTTTCCATTTTTCTGACAGCTCAGCAGTCTTTATCATTAGTGAGTCATTTCTTGGCCTTTACGACTGGTTCTTCTAGTCTGGTTAGGACAAAACCACCTGTATGAAGTGTCACTAGGCAGATTCACAGAATGGAAGGAGGCTGTAGTCCCTGAACAGAAGGAGTTGATCTTCAAAAGAAAAGAAATACAAAAGTATGCAAGCGTAACAAAAAACTAATAGGTTCTGTTTCCTTCTGAAAATAAATCGGTACACAGATATAATTCCATGTAAATATATTATTTTTCACATGCTTACATGAAATTATTGGTAGTTGTGAAGAGGTTGCTAGTCTGTTTAATAAACAGATTGTGATTCTCTACATGAGTAGAATTACACTTGATCAGACAGGAAGGACAGCTGAAACTTTGTGTGCTAGTTTCCTGTGCAGGCTTTCAATTAAGTCATATGATAAGGATTAATATTGTTTGTTGAGTGTCAGCAATATAGTTGGTGGTATGCTGGACACATGACACCAGTCTTTTCTGGGAACACAAAACAGACAAACCATTCAAACATGAAATGGATCAGCTGAGAAAAAATGGCAAAATCTCAGAGGTGAGAGGTTTCTGGGCATTTCTATTTGTAGATTTTGGATTCCTCCCTTTCCCCTTCCCTGCCCCTGTACCTAGGCTGGTATTCTGGGAAGGCAAAGGGGACTCCTCCGTGACCCAAATTCAATATTTGTATGTTTTTTAATGTTTCTGAGTTAATAGCAAGAACTATCAACCATATAGTTCTTAGCATTAAATTGTGGGTGCCTGTCTAACTTTCACAGAAAGGAACGACTTTAAGGAGACCCTGTTTTTCATGTGGGCTGTCCCAAAAGTGTTAATGCAATTCTAAAGTATGTAAAGTTTAGATTTTTGGAACACCCGGTATATTTCCACTGAAGCATGGACAGAAGGAGATATCACCTATGTAAGGCGTGTTTATGCTCTAGTTTTGATTCATATTACATTCATAAGTTTTAACCTAAGGCACACCTGATGGAGTATCAGCAGTGTAGTTGGCAATATGCTGGACACATGACACCAAACTTTTCTGGGAATACAAAACAGACAAACCATTCGAATACAAAATGGATCAGCTGAGAAAAAAAGACAAAATCTCAGAGGTGAGAGGGTTCTGGGCATTTCTATTTGCAGATTTTGTATTGCTGTCTCTCCCCCTTCTCTGCTCCTGTACTTAGGCTGGTATCCTGGGAAGGCAAAGGGGACTACCCCATGGCCCAAATTCAATGTTGGATGGTTTTTTTTAGTATTTCTGAGTTAATAGCAAGAACTATCAACAATATAGTTCTTAGCATTAAATTGTGTGGGTCTCACTTTCATAGAAAGGAACTCCTTTGAGGAGATCCTGCTCTTCATGTGGGCTATCCCAAAAGTGTTAATGCAATTCCGAGGTATTTAAAGCTTAGATTTTTGGAACACCCTGTATATTTCTACTGAAGCACAGAAAGAGGGAGAGCTCATTTATGTAAGGTGTGTTTATATTCTTGTTTACTTGACAGCTACAGGTTATTTCTAGTGGGGGGGGGATAAAAAGACAACAAATTAAGAGGTGTTTTTTCTCAGCTTTTAAGGGAAGGAGTGGGCAGAGAGAGAAAAAAAACAAATAACAATTGTAGCCATAGATAATATGTTGAACTTCTTAAGCAATGCTGACATTGTGGACTCAATAGGGAGCAGTCATACTTTCTGTTCTTTCCACTATAATGGTAACTGGTTGTGCTAAATCAATGGCATAAACACATTGCACATCCAGAGGGATGCAAAATACTATAGAGAAATGAACTTTGGGCATTATGATAGCACATAAACAAATAACTTCATAGATAAAGCAAATGTATGGGGCTGAGCTATGTTGGCAAGCTGGAGAACAGTCTGTGGAAAGGTTAACGTTGAGGTGTTTTGGTGGCATTTTTTATTTTTGCCTGGGAATAATTTCTCAAGTAAACCTAGCTATGAAGAAGTGCTTGTTGGCTTCCCCTTTTTATCTTACCTGACTCTGTGGAATTTCCAATTAGAAAATTTGTTTATGTGAAAATAATAACGGTAACAATAGTTGACATACATTTGGTGCTTTATAATTCACAAAATACTTTATATTTGTTATCTCACTGGATTCTCACAATGGCTCTGTGAAGGAGAGAATGCAAGCATTACTGTGCTCATCTTACACTGGAGAAAACTCAGGCCAAAAGGAGTTTGGTGACTTATGGAAAGGAAGTGGCAAAACTGAGATTTGAATCCAGGTCTTTTACGCAAAATTATGGAGATCCTTAGAGGCTCCAGTTCTGTGATTTGTGTCACCGATTACTACGAAATCAGTGAACCTCAGAGTAACCAGCCTCTTTTCCTCATCATTATCAAGTCCCAAAGACAAGGCGAAAAACACTTAATAAATAGAATCATAGACTCATAGATCTTAGAGGTATAAGCAACCTCAAGCAACCATCAGGCCCAGCTTCTACCTTGAGAGTTTATATATTATCCTTAATATTATTATTAGATGAAGTAACTAAGACCTGAAGGAGGTAAATATCTTGTACAGGGTCACATGGCTTGTCAAAAGTACGTTGTGGGGCAGACTTCTGGTCTCTAGCTTCCTAGCACTATACCCTTTCCACTATAACAATATACTTCTTTTCCTTAGTTGAAAAAGTGAGAAAGTATGAAATTGATTAACACCATCCATTTATGTTGTCCTTTCTACATTTAAGTATCCCTAAAACCAATTTAAGAGGTTACTTTAAGTGGTTTTGAGGGATGGGGAAACAATGGAGCGCTGGGTGCCAGTGATAGGCTTGGGATAGAATGAGCAAAGGAGAGTAGATGGAGAATAGAGGGCAGAAAGGGATAGAAAAATGGGAAGAAGAAAAGAAATAAGCAAATATGGTACAGTAAGGTAGTATGCCATCAATAACAGATCAAAGTACCACCTTGTAGCCTGAATGACTCCAGATACCTAACCTTATCCTAAAGATTGTCACTTAACCAGACTTAAGAGTAGGTGTAAATTGTACTATAGGTGTTTTCTATAACAAGCATGATAAGTAAGTATTTTTAAAGCCTATTCTGTACTTCTTTTAAATAGCAAACAGAAACCAAAAACCTTCTTAAAAGCAGTATGTATATATATATGTAATATACATACACACATGTCCACATATGTGTGGAAGCATACATGTGAATATGGGCATATATATTAAACATACATATTATATTTAATATTACACACATTTACCCATTACATATATGTGTATATTTTACATATGTGTATAATATTATATCTTTAATTTACCATATGTCAACAATAGAATAGCACTTTACTAGGGCAGAAAATTGTTGTGTTAATGGACCAGAGTAGTCCTATATGTTGTATTACTTTTTTCATCAGGCTAAGTTCATAATTCAAGCTTAAGAAACAAAATGAAAAGATTTGAAGAGATCTCCTTTAAATTTATAAAATATGAATGAATAATGACACTCCTAACATAAGTCATTTTGTCACTTTTTTTCTGTCTGCTCTTTCAGACAGCAGAAGCCTTTTGAGGAGGAATATGAGAGAGATAAGGAATACATCCAGACATATTTAATTTATACTCTCAGAGGGAATTTAGTCACATAATTCTAACACTCAAGCCAGTTTGGTGACAAGCCTCTCTGACCTGAGCTAGGCAGACACAACCTATCACTGAAACTGAACTTCACACCTGTGAAGCATCACAAAACCTTCCAGAGCTTATGCATTCTGCTGCTATGGCCTTTGAGAACCCAGGAGCACCTCCATGCCATGAAGAATGACTTTGGGAAGATGTAGAACTATCTTGCCTGTATAAATATTGCCAGTTATCTTCCCATTTGAATAGGTCCAGTGTGGCTTTAATATTACATTTGAATAGTGTATTATACTTGAATAGGGAAGATTCTTAAAGGGTCAGGAAGAATAATAGGTCACATTTCTATAACACTTTAAGGTCTACAAGAGCCTTTATTCGCAATAGCCTTGTAAGAGGGGCATTGCAAATGTGATTATCCCCATTTTACAGATGAAAAAGCTGTCCAGTGTCATGCCACTACTGGATATCAGAGCTTGGACTAGAATCCAGTTATCTTGAAAGAGAGCAAGCATTTAAAACTTACAAAACATTTCCTCAGGACAATATTCTGAGTCACACAGTGTATTATTATCTTCATTTATCATATAAAAAAAAGCTGAGGCAAAAAGAGGTAACACGACGTTTTCATAATCACACCTATAGAAAGTGTTAGACACAGGATTCCTACTCATGTCTTCCACCTCCAAAACTTGTGCCCTCTCTGGTGCTCTCCCAAGATCTTAATTGTCAAGTGGACATACTTTACATTGAGTACATAGAAATTTAAAAAAAAACTCTTTTGAAGACAGAGATAGATACTGGACCTCTGATTTTATTATTATGGGGAACTCCTGGTTATGGAAACTCCCTAGAACAAGAGTTCTTAAGCTAGGGTCCATTAAGTGTTTTTTCTTCAATATTTTGATAATTATATTTTGATATAATTGGTTTCTTATGTATTTTATTTTATGCATTTAAAATATATTCTGAGAATGGATCATAGGCTCCACCAGATATTCAAGGGTCTAGGACACACACACACAAAAGAGCTTAATAGCTACTTTCCTAGACCAATGCTTGTCAATACCTTCTCTGCAATTTATACTCTTAGAGTTGCCTGGCACTAAACGGTTAATGAACTTACCTAGGATCATATAACCAGTATGTGTCTGAGGCAGGATTTGAACCCAGGTTACCTTTTCTTCAAGGCCAGTTCTCTGTCTACTGTATCTTTCTACCTCTCACTGAAGATAGCAAATAGAAAAAGGATAAATCTCACAAGTTCAGAGCTGACCCCAGTAAGTGGCCGGCCCTATGCCTTGCTCCATTTGATACCTACTTCTCCAGACAAAAAGAAAACATTGATTAAACATTGGAGATTGTGACAATTCCCAAATGTCAGCAGGAAGTATAAAAATGAGGATATAACATCCTGACAGCCTGCAGTAATGCTAGACTGTGGAATATTTTTAGGGTAGTGTGTATTTTTTAAAAAATAATGTACATGCTGCGAAAGATGTCATGAGCAGTTCTAAAAAAATCAGCAGGGTTTGTTTCCCTTGGAACACAAAGGCACCTGCAAAAAAAAGTATTAGTCAAAGTCCTTTTTGTTTGGTTTAAAACTTTGTAACACCACACTCCTATGCTTTTTTTATTTTTCACTCTTCAACCACATGCTAAGTTTGGGACCATGAAAGTGTTTTTCTAACAGAAATTAATCTTACATTGGCCACTGCAACAGATTTACCCCAAAATGATTCAAATATTTCATCCAATAGCACAAAATTTTTCAAAAGTATTATTAAGTCAGTTATTAGAATATTTATCTCTGTAGCTCTCTGTACATGTTTCCTAAGGAATATTGTTCTAGAGTCTAGGCTAGAGCTGCAGTGAATCTAAAAGTCTTATTGAGCATGGTTTGTATATAACTGTATCCTATTTTTTAAAAATGGCAATGGTTTCCCAGTGGTCATTAAGCAATCTAGAAATTCTATTCAAGGTCTTCAATAGTTAAGCCCCCTCTACCAACCTCTGCATTTATCTCTCCTTACTCCACCATTTGACTTTTTGCCCTGTGTTTGATTCTGCCGTGATTGTGGCAGAATAGTGTGATAGAGAGGAAACGGGGCAAAGAATCACAAGACTTTTTAAACCATTTCTAGACATCATCCTAGCTGTTGATACTCTAAATGTGAGATCCTTGTGCAGTGATAACAGGATATATTACTGAAGAAGTTGAATAGTTTTGTAACTTGAGATGCTTGCTAGAAATGAAACCAAAAAACAAAAGGAAGTGGTAGCTATAAAGGAAGGAGCTAATAAAAGAGGTGATAGAAGTGGTTTTATCACAAATCCAAAGGCAATAAGAAATATCATTTCTTGGGACATTGGTTGCCATATATACATATACTTTGATATTTGGTAACTTCAATGCAAACATGAGCATAGGAGAAGGTGAAAATATATTGGAAAATATGTTTTAGAGCTAAGGAATGAGAGAGGCCATAAATTGGTGGTCCACATGGAAATCTCACATCTGTACATCATGATTACTTTTTTTTAGAAAAGAATTGGAAAGTGCTAGACATAGCAAATGTAATTGACTATTTTTTAACGGAAGGAAAACAAGTCCTTACTGGTACAGAAGTCACTCTAGAATCTGTGAATAATCAGATCACCAATTTTTAAGGGGGAAAAAGGGAGAATAAGGAATAAAAATGAGGAAAAATACACCATGGACAGTTAAAACAACTCCAAAATAACCTTTATAAAGGAGTGGCCAATCTCCCCTAAAATAAGAAATGTAGAGAAAAGTATATAAATAGTGATTTTAAGAATTTCAGACTGGAGTTTAGCCAATATAAATTAATGGCCATAACAAGAAGAGCAAAAGAATGTAGATACTAATTCAATCAGCAAGTATTTATCCCCTTGGCAGATGGAGATATATGGGAAAATACTTGTTTATAATTCAAATGTATTTGTCAAACATTATGAATAAAGTTGATAAAATTGATAAAAAATTAGAAGGAATATCTCTTCACAAAATAATGAGGAGTAGTAGAGGTACAAAGAAGCTTAAATATCTGGTTAACAGTTCAAATCCTGACTCAGGCTCTTAGATAGCTAGTTAAAAGATGGTATTTAAGAATAAGATTTGGATTTCTGACTGGCACTTTAAAATATAAGAATGATGAAATGCTGACAATTGCTAGAGTAGGCTAAACAAGTACTGGCAAAAATATATTTGTGTAAAGCCTTTCAGATGTAGTCGATAGGGCTTTAAACATTTTTTTTTAAATGTAGGAGCTAGATAACATGGAGTTTAACTACAATGAAAGAAGAATTGCAGCTGAGATATGCAAAGAAGTTCACAGCACAGAAAATTCAAGAAAAGAGCCAGCGGTAAAATCCATGGTCCCTACTGTTTATACTTACATGCTCAAACTTTAAGCACAAGCAATGTTCAGACATCATAACTAGCAAAGTTAACTTCGCAGTTATCACTAAGACTTGGTGAGTTCTAGGGTATCCCAAGGACCTGGGATGTTCTCTTTTTTACTACCATCTGTTCCAGCTCCCACTTTCTGTTTCACCCATATTGAAGAACAAAGGGTATTGACTTCAAAAATATTGCAAAGTTCTCTTAGTATCACAGAAGCCTTCTTTCTCCTATACTACCTTGGTCCCTGGTGGGGAGTAGGCTCAAAACTTAGCTCAGTCCCTACATGGCTTTGGTTTCACCAAATCCATGCACAGAAGCAGCATGATTACCAGATGAGTACTTGTCTCAACTTTGACTGCCCTGGATTTAGAAATCTGCCTTGGAATGCGTGGGCCCTAGAGGTCTCCTTTGACATTTCATTCTCAATAGGTTGGTGACTTTAATCTCTTTCACCTTAAAGAGAAAAGAACAAATGCAGAGGGCAACAACCAAGGCATGGGGCTGTGGGGGGAGGAGAAGTCCGCATGTCCTCTCCTTATGGAACTATGACTCACCAGACCCTGTGAGAGAGGTAGGCACCGAATGAGACAAAGAGAGCAGTGAAGCTGCCAGGCCTTTTGAATATTTACGGAGCAAACTAAACACCCTCTTATTCAGATGATTAAAATCAGATACAGAATATCTATACATCCTCTACAGTATCTCTAAGTCACTTCCATTATATATCACTTAAACGCTCTTGCAAGCAAGATCTCTAAGGAAGATGGAGAGATATAGTTTAAGGCACTCTGCACATGTGCCAGACCCTATTACAATGGTGTTACCTTTAAATGAAATAGGAAAGAGTAGAGAATGGGCAGGCTGGAGGTAGGAGGACAGGGAAAAAGATAATGAGTTCCATTGTACATATATTGAGCCTAAGATATCAATGAACCTGACATGGAGTTCAGGCAAATTGTCCAATAGGCTCTTGGGATGTGGAACTGGAGATCAGAAGTATACCTAGGGCTGAAGATAGATAGGTGATAGATAGATAGATAGATAGATAGATAGATAGATAGATAGATAGATAGATAGATAGAAGATAGATAGATACATAGATAGATAGATTTGAGATGAATAGAGGTGATTATTGATCCCATGAGGGCAAGGATTGTTTCATTTTTGTATTTGTGTCCCTATTACCTGGCACAGTCTCTGGCACGTAATAGGTGCATAGCAATCTTTGATTGATTGGTTGATGAGTCAGAATTAGGAGAGAGAGGAAAAGAGAAGAAGGAGAGGACCCAAGACAAGAAAACCATAGTCTGGATATCAAGGAACAGTAGATCACACCAGAGGAAAATATGGTCAAAAAGCAAGAGATTGTTTCAAGAATTTGACCTTTGAGGAAATAGCCTTTAGATTTATCAGTTTAGAGACTACACAATTATGGATTTAGAACTAGGAGAGAATACAGAGGCCATCTTGTCCAAAGCCCTCATTTTTTACAGTTGGAAACTGAGACCCAGAGAGGTTAAGTGACTTGCCCCACATCACCCTGGTAATAAGAAGCAGAGGTGGAATTTGAACCTGGGTCCTTTGATTCTGTACTTAATCCTTCTGCTATACCATGATGCCTACTAACTATTAGGCTTCACGTGACAATCTGTGATAACCTTTGAAATAGATGTTTCAGTGGAGTGGTAATCAGATGCCTGGTTGCAAGGGGCTGAGATATGATTGCATGATAAGTAAGTAGAAACATATTTAGTCAAACAATTATAGGTAGGCTTCCTAAGAATTTGACAGTAGAAGAGAATATATGACAATGGTTTTAGATACTGTAGGATCAAGGGGCATTTTTTCAAGAATGAGAGAAATTTAGGCATGTTCTTAGGCAAGTAGGAAAGGAGCCAGCAGAGAGCAAGACATTGAACGTGAGAAACAATGATCAAAGGGGCAAACTCCCAGAAGAGATGAGAGCATGTGGCATAGGTACAGCCGTTAGCAGGTGAAAGACCACCTCTTCCTTAGAAAATGAAACGTTGAGTGGAAGAAATGGGTCAAGGTTTAGATTTCCATTGTGTGACTTACATAAAATAAAGGAGAGCCAGATTAATTGCCTCAATTTTATCAGTTAAATAGAAGATTGGGTCTTTTTCTGGCAGAAAGAAGAAGAAAAAAGAGCAAAAGAGAAAGAAAGAGAAGGAAGAAGAAGAAATAGAAGAAGAAGGAAAAGAAGAAGAAGAAGGAAATAAAGAAGAAAGAGAAGAAGCAGGAGGAGGAGCAGGAGCAGGAGGAGGAGTAGGAACAGGAGGAGGAGCAAGAGCAGGGGCAGGAGGAGAAGCCTTTATTAAGCATTTACTATGTGCCAGCACTTACAATTTGTGTTATCCTTAGAAAAGAAAGGAATAGAAACATGTACTATGTATTTACAGTATAGACCACTCTGCTAGGTCTCCAGGAAGATACCAAGTTTAGAGAAGATATAGTTCTTGTCCTCAAGGAGATTACAGTTTAGTAGAGAGTACTTGGTCAGTCACCAAGGTGGTAGACAAAGCTTTTCTAGCTTCTAAGAACTTATCAGAGTTTATGTTCTCCCGGAATAGGCTTTCAGAAGCCAAGGTCATCCTAAATACCGTGATAAGGCATTAGATTCGAGAGAGTAAGACTGTAGTAGAAGGGGAAAATAGATAATAATGCTAATAAGAATAAAAATGGCAAGTCACATGTACTTAGTCTTTTGATAATTATATTAATACAGTTTTCTCACGTTTTGGTCTTGTCTGTGTGATATTTCTATGTATTAATATTGACTTTGTTGGGTCTTTAGTTGAGGAAATCAATCTTCATTTTTGTTATCCTGTATTCCTTTTTTGATTATGTTACAAAATACGTTCCTGGAGTGTGTCTGTTCAGCATTCATTTTCAGATACTCACATTTATTAGCTTAGCTTGCTGGTTCACCCAAGGCTTTTCACCCAGGTAAGCACAATTGCAAGACACCATTTGCTGATTTGAAAAGACTCTGGGTGAAAGACATAAATGTCATTTTTCACCTTCCATGAGACGTAGTTTTGTTCTCAGTGAGGGAGGCAAATGGAAAATGTCTGGAACAATTCTTCATTAAAAGATGCTTAGAGGTTACTCTTGAGACCTACATGCCAAGGTAAGAAGAAATCAGAATGTTTCCTGCAATTTGATTTTTATTTACTTCTCTCAGATAGATTGGATTGCAAGTGTAGATTCAGAGAAATTGTGGGGGATACTTTCTTTCAAAACCCAGTGGGAATATTTAAGATAGCAATTTGATTTTGATGAGATATGTTCCTCACTCCGCCTTAGTGGCCATATAGAGGATTCAAGCTAACCCTTACAGTGCCGAAAACTCAAGCCAAGTTGTTGCGCCTATTTGCTCTTATATGAAAACTAGAAGATTCTGTATGGAATTATAAACAGAATATAGTTTATAGAATTCTAATTGAATAAAGAGAATATAACCAAAATTTCAGTTCTGAGCATCCAAGTAGTTAGTTATTGAGCATCTTAGATAGGGTTTTTTAATTACCTTTTGATATTTATAGAATTTTATTACTCCACATCTTTGAATTTAATTTTTCTTCTTATGTTCCTCTTCTATTTGCTTTTATTTAAATTACATTTTACATTGCTGGATGCTTTTCAAATAAAACACCATGAACTCTGGACTCTGTTCAACAAAAGAGGAGTTATCACTCCTTGATTCGATCTATGATCAACTTTTTTCAGTCAGATCAGTGTGGTATCTATCTCCATGTATTATAGCCAATACCAGCACTAAATTCCTTATGATTATAAAGGTCTATGCCTCCTAGATTTCTTTTGCAAACTGAAAAATCCTTAGAAAGAGAGTCAGAGAGACTGAAACAGTCAATAGCAGAGAGAAAGAGAGAAACCAAAGCTTTCATTTTTCACTCTCAAATTATCTGGTTGGCCAAATGACAGAGTAACTAACTTTCAGCTTCCTGGAGAGCAGATAAGAGTGCCAACAACAAAGACTCAATGGCAGGAGAGACAAGGGAGGCGTAGTACGGTTCCCTTATTCTTTCCTTTTTTCTGATTACCTTCTTTCTGTGGAAGAATCTGTAGGTTTTAGTGATTGTTTCTTCATTATTAATTTTAGAATAATAGCCAGTATTATTTTTAATTGCCTTTTGATATTTATAGAATTTTGTTACTCTACAACTTTGAATTTAGTTTTTCTAGTTTCCTAGTTTTCAGAATTAGGCAGAGTGTTAAGTGACTTTTACCCAGGGTTTTACTGCTAATCAGTTTGTAAGAATGGATTTGAACTCAGATCTTCCTGATGCCAGCCAATATGAATGTACTGCTTCAAGGCTAGTAAAACACTTTATATATTTTATCTCACTGGATACTAATAACTACTCTGTGAAGTACTATTACTATGCCCATTTTACATATTTAGAAACTAAGATGCTTAATTCCTTTGCTAATAACAGCTACAATTATATAACATGACCTTTTGCAAACCATAAGCCTTTATTTAAATAAGTTGTTATCCACTGGTTTATAGAACTCCTGGGTGTGGAAATTCCCTCTACTAGTAGTCTTCTCTTCTACTTATAGAGGGTTACCTGGAACCCTGAAAGTTTAAGTGACATATAAGATGACACAGCTAATATCTGCCAGAGATGGAAAATGTACACAGATCTTCCTGGCTCAAAGACATCATGCTCTGTCCTCTGTATAACAGCTATTTCCAAGTGCTCCAAATGACATAATTTCAGGAATTGATTTGATTCATGCATTCTTACAATATTCCTTAGAGGTTGGAACAAGTAGCAAGCAAGGTATGGATCCTTTGTAGCTGAGGAAACTGAGTCAAAGTAGCTAAGTAGTCACAAAGTCAGAGTGACTGCTCCAATCAAGATCACTTCATTGGGATGCCATAGTGGCTAGACCCCTGGACTGGAATTTGAGAACCTAGGTTTAACTCCCAGCCCTGATTTTTGCTACCAATGAGATTTTGGGCAAGTTTCTTGATGTTTCTTGATCCATCTGTAAGATCAAAGTGTTAGATTCTTCCATCTGATCTCCAAACAGATTGCCCCTTCTGTCATCCCTACTCACTTATTTTGGATCTCCCCATCTCCTGCCTCCTTCCCTATTGCCTGCAAACATGCTCATATCTCCCTTGTCCTCATAAAACCTGCACATGATTTTCTCATCCCTGCTATTGTCTTATATCTCTTCTGCCTTTTTTGGTTGAATTCCTTGCGAAGGTTGTCTGTAATAGATGCTTCTACTTCCTCCCCTCTCATTCTTTTCTTAATGCTCTACAATCTGGCTTCCACCTTAATTTCACCAAAACCAATCTCTCCAAAGTCACCAATGATCTCCTAAATACCAAATACAAACTTTGCTCAATTTTCATTCTTCTTGACCTCTTTGTATCCTGTGACACTGTTGGTCACTTTAATTCTCCTTGGTACTACTCTCTTCTCTCTAGGTTTTTGAAACACCACTCTTTCCTGCTTCTCCTCCTGCATATTTGACCACTTCTCCTCAGTCTCTTTTTCTGGATGCTCATTCAGGTCACACCCACTAACTTTGGGCATCTCACAGGGACTTATTCTCGGCCCTCTTCTATTCTCCCTCCAAAATACTTCACTTATCGCTAAATACTTAGTGATTTCGTTAACTCTCAGGGATTCAATTATCATCTCTATGCTGATGATTCTCAAATCCAGCTACTCAGACCTAGCCTCTCTTCTGACCTCCCGTCTTGCATCTCCAACTACCTTTCAGACATCTTGAACTGGATTCCAATAGACATCTTAAACTCAATATGTCTATAACTGAACTCATTATCTCCCTCTACAAACTTCCCTATTACTAGTGTGAGCAACACCATCTTCCTAGGCCTCGAAAGGCTCACAGTCTGTGAGTCATTCTCAACTCCTCATTGTCTCTCACACATACCCCCACCCCCTACTCCATAGAAAATCTGTTGCCAAGATCTGTCGATTTGATTATTGCAACATCTCAGGAATACATCCCCCTTTTCTCCTGTGATATTGCCACCACTCTAGTGCACATCATCATTGCCTCACACTTAGATTATTTCAACAGCCTACCAGTTGGTCTGCCTGCCACTTGTCTCTCCTCACTCCAGTCCATCCTCCCATTCGGTTGCCAAAATGGGATTTTAGTTTAGACTTAAAGCAAACCAGTAGGTGGAGATGAGAAGGAAGAGCATTCTAGGCATAGAGGACAGTGAGAGAAAGTACCTGGAGCCAAAAGATGGAGTGACTTGTTCCAGGAACAGCAAGAAGGCCAGTGTCTCTGGATGCCATTACACTGGGTTATTTGAAGTTCCTTGAGGAAGACAGACCATTCCTTGTCTTTGTGCCTTTGTCTTGGTTGTCCCCCATGTTCTGGAATGCTCTGCCTCCTCATATATGCTTCTAAGTTTCCCTGAAAACTTAACTCAAATACTACCTTCTGTAGGAGGCTTTTCCTTGTTCCTCCTCCCAGCTGCTAGCCCCATTTCCTCTCAGATTACTTTCAATCTATTGTGGATATATTGTTTATTTAGCTAATTATTTATAGGCTGTTTCCCGCATTAGGATGTCAGCTCCTTTGGGACAGCAACTGTTTTCCTTAGTATCCACAGTGCTTAGCATAGTGCTTGGCATATATTAAGCGCTAAATAAATGATTGTTAATTTTGTTTCATTAATTAAACTAGATTTGGGGGATTAGGAGGGAGGAATGATCATTTTAAAGTGCCTAGTATGTGCTGAACACTGGCTTTACAAGCAGTAAGTGATTTACAAATATCTCATGTAAGCTACCCAACAACCTTGACAGATAGGAGATATTATTATTCTCATGTTATGGTTGAGGAAACAGAATTAGGCAGAGTGTTGAATGACTTTTACTCAGTAATACAACTAATCAGTTCGTGAGACTGGATTTGAACTCAGATCTTCATGATGCCAGGTCCAGCACTAGTTGCCTCAGCTAGAGGCTCATTAAAAGAGAGTTAGCTACTAGGTGAGGATTTTTTTTAGCCCCAGCAACTAAAGAAAAACCTGTCTTAGGGTGGTACTCTGTCATGTTGTTAGGAGTTTGGAACACTAGATTTGGAATCCACAAGGCCTAGGTTCAAATCTTGCCTTAGGTATGTCCTAGCAGTATATTCATTCCTAAGCAAATCACTTTAGCTTTCTGAGCTCAGTTTCCTGATATGTAAAAGGAGTAAAACAGCAGCACCAACCTCCTAGTGTAGTTGTATGTATCAAATGTGTCAGTGCATGTAAAATGCTTTGCACAGCATAAAGTCCTATTGAAATGTGAGCCTTTACCATTATGGCCCACCCTGATAAAACCACAGATTCTGAGATCTCAGAGTCAATAGGGTCCTCAGAGGACTTGTAGCCAACCCCAGCAACTGAATTAGATTGTCCAAATCAAGAGAATCAAGTTAAAAATCAAGTCAAGCTCAATGGCCTAGAGTTTCAAGAACTGGGACAGCATGTGCTCTGTAGGCTTGTAACATCTTTCTCATTCACCACAACTTTTCAGATATTGCCCATAGCAACACAGCAGTAAAATCAAGCAGTTCGTTCAATATCCACACATGTAGATCATGTTGGCTTGACTTGAAAACATTGAAGGCGGTTGGACACTGTCTTACTATATTGACTTAGCAATCTTAAGTTTTACTCCTTGATAAACATTTTTATTCTTTCTTTCCTATTCCCAAGATAATTTCCTTACATTAAAAAAGAAGAAAACTAGTGATTAAATAATTTTCTTTTCACTCTGTTGTCTATTGCCATCTTCTTTCCCACACTAAACACCTTCCCCTTTCTTTGAATTTCATCTTTTTTTTTCATGATGTGGCATCAAAATATCGCAGAAGATAGAGTAGGAAGGAAACCAAGAGACCATCTACTAGCCAATCAATCAATAAATATTTATTATGCACCTACTATGTGCCAGACACTGGGTTAAGCACATGACAAAACTGATGCCAGGCTAGAGAAGCTAAGCAATTTGCCGAAGGGTATATGTCTGTCCTGGGGAAATTTGAAAGGACAAAAGAACTATAGGATGGATAAGTTAGAGTGAACAAAGGGAATTTTCCTCTTTTGTATCCCTAGCACTTTTCTGGTACATGGTAGGCACTTAATAAATGTTGACTGATTGACAGTAAGAATTTGCCAGTATTTATCCAGCATTGTCCAGGGAAAAGAGTGCACCAACAGGGTAGTCCACATAGCCAATATAGCCCATGCAGTGGATATATATGCATTAGGTTACCATGGCTTGATACCAATATCCATTAATATCACCCGAGTTCCTTTACACTCGTTCTAGGCTTACTAGGCAAACATCTTACATTACATAAATCTCCCTAATGAAAATAACCTATTTACCAATGAGCGTAACAAAAAGAACCATTTCCCAGAATCACAGAAGCTCAGAGTTGGAAGGTAACTCATGAAGGAGGAGACACAAACTGAGTCTTGGAGGAAACTAGGGATTCTTTGAGAAAGAGGTGAGAAGGGAGTGCATTGCAAATGTGGTGAATGGCCAGCACAGAGGTAGAGAGACAGAAGATGGAACAGAATGCTCCAGAAATAGTAAGTAGCTGGTTATTGAGTTCACTGAGTTAGTGAAATCACTGAGAGAGAATGTAAAAAGAAAAGAAAAGGCTCATGACAGAGTCCTGGGGTCATCCAGACATAGAGGATAGGGCATGGATATTGATCTATCAAAGAAGACTGAGAAGGAACAGACTGCTAGGAAGAGAAGGGAATAGTATCTCAAGCCCAGAGAGTAGAGAATTTTTGTAAGAAAGTGGTGCTTAACGGTGTCAGAAGTTGTAGAGAGGTGAAGAAAGATGAGGACTGAGAAAATACCATGATATGTGACAGTTAAGTGGTAACCTTGGATTGAATGATGACTGAAGCCAGATTTCAAGATGTAGAGAAGGTAAGAAGAAAAAAAATGGAGACAAAGAGAATTAGATTTTTCTCTGTTTGAAAAGAAAAACTGTAGAATGATATGAAGAGAAAGCAGGGTCAAGTTTGCTTTTTTAAATGTATCACAAATGTAACCATTTTATTTTATTAGGTTCAGGCCAGATTTGTCATATTCTGAGATCTTTTTGAATTGGCATTCTATCATCTAGTGGGTTTGTTGTCCTTCCCAACTTTGTGTCACATCCAAATATAATAAGCATATATTTGTCCAAGTCCTTATTTAAAAATATCAAATAATACCAAGCCAAGCACAGGCCCCTGGACCATTCTGGTAGAAATCTCCTTCCAAGCTGAAATTCAGCCATGAATATAATTAATCAGAAGTTAGTATGTGTATCTGGTTCCTATAAATAAAATTTGCCACTTTGATGAATATAATTTACCCAGAGGTTGATAAAATCTGGATGTTTTGCTGAAATTAAAGTACTAAAATATTTCCCACTCCTGTGATGTGACTTTTACCTTTGTTTCATGCTCATATGTGGCGGGAAAAGTGAATGATAAAATTGTAGACATGCATAGTAGGCAGTACCAGTAGGGCAAACAATAATGAAAATGTCCATTGATTTATACTCTGAAATGTACAGTGAGTCATCAGTGTTTTTTTCATGATTGCTACTACGGTGCTAGGTACACTATGGTCCCTCAATAAACATTAATTGATGATTATAATTTATTGTTCAAATAGCCACTTTAAAATCACTTCGCTCTCTACCCTCCCTCCCACCACCCTGAAATTTTTTTTAAAAAATCTCATTTATATAAAATAAAGTACCTCATGTAATTTTCACAATCCATTTCTGAATATTTACTCCCCAGGGGCAAAGAAACATCTTTTTGAATAGGGTCTTTTCTACAGATTAATAGATCATAGGATTTTAGGATTATAGTATCATAGATTTAGTCTGGGAAGAGATCTTGTACCGATTCTAATTTGCTCATTTTTAGATGAGGAACCTGAGATCCAGAGGTGACTTTCCCACTGTCACACAGCTAATAAGTGGGAGAACTGGGATTTGATCAGGTCTCCTCTCATTAGATTCCCTCATTTTATAGCTGAGGAAACTAATCTTCAGAGAGATTAAATGATTTTTCCAGTGTTACACACTGAAACTGAATTTTTAATCTAAGTCTCCTGAGTCCTAATTCAGTTCTTTTTTCCTAGAGGCAGCTGGGTACTCAGGAAGACCTGAGTTCAAATCCCACCCTAGACATTTGCTAGCTAGGTGATCCTGGTCAAGTCACTTAACCGCTGTCTTCCTCAGTTTCCTCAGCTGCAAAATGAGGATAACCATAAAACCTACTTCTCCGAATTCTTATGAAGGTCAATAAGATATCTGTAAAGCGCTTAGCACCTGATACATACTAGTAGGTTTTTAATAAATGCTTGTTTCTTTCCCTCTTTCCTTCCCTCCTTCACTACCTGCCTCCCTTTACTAGAACTGGCTGGTGCTTATGTTGCCAGATTTCCTTAATCCCTCACTCAAGGTCTATCAGAAATTTAAAAAAAGACATAATGTAATTCTGTTTTTCGCCTCTCCCTTGTCTTTAACCCCTGTGTAAACTTATCAGTTGTTATTGATAGGAGAAATTAAAACCAGCATTTTCCAGAGAATGTGAAGAAACAAAGAAAAGAATAAGTCTCTCACCTATCAGTTTTCTCTATCCAGTTAACAACACACTCCCCTTTGTTGTTCATTTTTAGGAAGGCTAGAAAGAAATCTTCTCATTTCAAAATAATCCTGTACATTTAAAGCTCAGCAAGCTTGAAACGGGGAGGAAAAGAACTGAAGAGGGAATATATTCATGGCAGGAAGCCTCCATCCAATAAACAAATACTCTCATGTCTTAAACTTAATTTCTTTAGCTTCAGTCTCAAAAGGTCACTTAAAAACTCAGTGCGTGTCATGTTACGCTGACACCTTCAGACTGCACTAACTGCTTCATCTTCATTTCATTATTGGAGCTTTTTGGGGGATTGGTTTTGTTGACCTCTACCTTGCCAATAAAAGACACTACCTCCTGACATTAAAGGATAGAGGGAAAGAATTGATTTCATAAACATCATCATAGCTTGTCCTTTAGTTACTTTTAAATAGTATAATATTATTAAATTTATGTTGCAATTATGTAATTATGTATTATAATTATATTTTATATACATATTATACTTGTATGATAATATTTTAATTTTAATATTCTGCAGCTACACCTATAATTGGCTTTTTGTATATAATACTCAGAATAAACTTAGCAGTAGTTTTTTTTTAATCTATCATTAATCAATCAATAAATATTGTCCTATGCCTTCTATGTTCCTATGAGGAAGCAGAGGCAGACATAATAAGTGACTTGCCCAGGGTCACACAACAGCTACTAAGTATCTAAGTTAGATTTGAACTCAGGTTTTTCTTTGTCCAGGCCCTGTGCTCTAGCACTGTCACCTAGCCGTAAGCAAGAAAACCAGCTTGTTTGGATCATGGAGTGAGGAAGGAGAGTAATATAGACATACGCATGTATGTATGTAACTATGCATGCATGTATGTATGTATGTATGTATGTATATATGATACAATTATAAATAACAATGAAGTTAGCATAGTAAATTATAATAATAAAATTAGAAAGGTAGCCAGATTATAAAGGGTTTTAAATGCCAAATGGAGGAGTCTGTATTTGTGTTAATAGGGAAACAAGGTGGAGGAAATGGAAAGGAGTATAGATATAGTTCAGCTATAATTTTTTTCTCAAAATGTTTTTCTTATTTCTGTTTCCTCACCTAGATTCAGTTTCCTAACCTTAAGGTTAGTGGACCACAGTTTGACATTTGTCTTATATTCACTCAACAAATACCTAATATGTATGTGTGTGTATACATACATACATATACATAACACCATATTGTCATTAATTAGCACAAAACACTTCCTTCCCCCAGGGAAGTTATAATTTAACCTGGTATTTAGAATCAGCCTTATAAGGATAAGTAGAAATGCTTGCATCCCAAGGAGATTTTTTTTTTTTAGAGATAGAGGAATTTGAAAAAGAGAAGTTATTGGAGAAAAGGGAAAACAGAGTCCTAAATTACTAAGATCCTTCAGGATTGGTGGGGGCGGTGGGTATGTATCATTTGCTGCAGCTAAAAATTAGGCATCATAGCAAAATCCATTTAATAAGCTGCATTTAAAAAATACTACCTAATTGTCATCCTACCTCCTTCCTGATGAATCTCTGTTAAAATTGTTTGTTTAGTGATAGTTACATAGGATCACTGATTACATCGTGAGAACAAAGCCACTATACAGTTTATGCTAAATTTATGTTAATTTTTAAAACAGCAAGTGTGTTTATTTGATTATAGGCTATTTGCAAGGAACAAAGTAATTGTTCCACTACTATCTTCTATGGCAACAAGGTTGTTCTCTAACGAAGCAGTGGACACACCTGCTTCTTTGCTTCCTGGACATTCTCTGGCTAATCCATTACTCTTCCACAAATCTTCAAACCTGCATTGGCTTTTTCTTCAAATGTCTGATAGGGCACCTTTACTCAATATTATGACCATTTTAATGGAGTGGCATGGTGCTGCCAGGTCAAGCACCTAGCTAACTAAACCAAGGTAGTGTGAACTCTGAGTTTTTGTGAGGGTCGTACTTCATCCTTGAGCTGAAGAAATCAGTTTCTCACAAGTTTCTTTTCACAAGGTTATGGGAAATGGTTAATTAAAATGATCTTCTAGACATTTCTAAATGATAAAGTCTGGCCTGAATGCTATCTGTATAAATTGTCTAAATTATGTCTCATGACTTTCTGCATGTAGTAATCCACATGTCCCCAATAAGGAAGATGAAGGTAGTAAAAATTCATGTTTTTATATCACTTTAAGTTTTGCAAAGTATAAGGATTCTATGAGGTAGGTAATGGAAGCATTATTACTCTCCCAGTTTTAGAGTTGAGAAACCTGAGGATCTGAGAGGTTAAATTACTATGTGGACTGACTTATACAGCAGGTCATATAGGAAGCAAGTGTTTAAGGTAGGATGTGAACACAGGTGGCCTGACTCTAGAACAGCATTCTTCTCACTCTATCATATTGCCTTAGAGACACATCCCTGGTCTCAAAGCTAGTAAGTATTGGATTTTGAGTTCAGATCATAGTATTTAAGAGCCAGAAGGAACCTTTGAGGATATCTAATTCAGTCTCTTATTTTACATAATAAGGAAACAGAAGCCCAACAAGGTTTAGTAACTTGTCCCAAATTAGTAGCAAAGGGACTCAGATCCTCATATACTTGCAACCTATGTTGCCTCTCAGAATAGAAGACAAGGTGAAAACGAGGAGACTCATGATCATAGATTAGGTTTTAGCACCAGTAAATAGACCACCTTAGGTTCCACAAAGAACATCATTCTAGTAGGCAGAGCAATTAAAAAGTGGAACAGACTGCCCCAGGGAATGGGGTTTTGCCCATCACTGGAAGTTTGTAAACTAATACTGTTGCAGAGAGTATTTCTGTACTGTCACTGGTTAGATTACTTGATCTCTGACATTACCTCTAATTTCAAGATTGTTACCTTCATAGCTTTTTGCCTATATTTCTCACTTATTTTGTATTATAGGTCTGTGTGTGTGTGTGTGTGTGTGCGTGCGTGCGTGCGTGCGTGCGTGTGTGTGTGCGTGATCTTTTCTCCCCTATCGGACTGCTGGATTGTCGAGGGAAGGGGACATATTTTATTTCTCTTTCCATTCCATTCCGTTCCTAGTTTGTTCAGTTCCTATTTCCTATAATGCCCCATACATTATAGATACTTTAGACATATGTTTAGTATTGAACAACATTCATTTAACAAATGGTTCTCATTTAATATTCAGATATATAACTAGATATAAAATTTCACTGGGGAAGGCAAGTCTATGAATACTTATGTTGGGTGACCTTTTACAATGCTCAGCTATCCTTTCTCTACATTATTTAACAGTTTTTGGCAGCATGGACCTCTTTGGCAATCTGGTGAAGCCTATGAATCTTTTCTTAGAATAATGTTTAAATGCATAAAATAAAATACATAAGATTATCAAGAAAACCAGTTATATTGAAAGATAGTTATCAATTTTTAAAAAGTTTATGGCACTCAGGTTAATAACCCCTGCTCAAGATCATCTAAAATCCCTCTACTTTTAATTTGCCTGATTCTATTATTTGTCTTCATTCTGCAGTGGCCTGTACAGCATCTGGTTAGAACTTTCCACTTACTAACCATTCGTACGCTTGAAGACAGATCCATCTATTTTCATACCTCTATTTTGACTTGCACTAGCTACAAATTTAATATCATGTGTAAAATTTCATTAACATTCACTTAGAGATCTCTAATTAATATTTCAAAGTCTGCTGGACCAAACATTCCTTCAGGAACCCAGTGGGTACCTGTCTGCAACTGGATGTGCTACAATCAGTCATTACCCTTGCTAATTGCATTCCAGCCAGTTTCCAATCAATTTGACTATGCTTCTCTCCAAGTTAAACTGGGCTAATTTTGCAAGAAAAATTCCCCCAAACCCTGTTAGTATTTTTTTTTAAACCAGAGTCATACCCTCTGTACTACTAGGGAAAAAAACAAACAAACCCTGTTAGGCATGCCTATTCCATTTTGGTCTCTTTAAATAAGGGCTGCATGTGAATTACATAGCCTTGGTGTTTCCTATGTTTATAGATCAATCTCCTTGTTCTGGGCTCAGTGTTGAATCAAGCTGCCAGTTCTGAAATTTCTTTATTCCATCGTTTTCTTGAAAATGAAAAAAGAAAAAAGACAACCCGGTGTTAATCATTGAGGATTTCATCAGTTCACAAAGAATTTTTAAAACTAACTGAAAGTTCAGGAACTTGATTACCCTGGTGCCCTGGTATACTAATCACCTGAATATGCTAAATTGTATTCTGCACAGTGTTACAATTTCCAGGAAGCCCCTTAACATGCTTTTATTAAGACATTTTAATAGCTCTTCATTATTTCCTATTTTTTTTAGTTTTTATTATTCTGTGGGAAAAGTGTATCATGTAAGAAAAAAGCTTTTAATAGTTCAGGTATGTTTTAATCATTAATTTATGAAACTTTCTTTTACCGAAGCTTTTTTATTAGAATATATTTTCATTAATACATATTTTAAAAGCTTTCATATTTATTTTCCTACTTTATTGTTATAAAAGTCTTTCAGAGAACAAGTTAGCTATGACACCGTTTTCTAGATCCCTTGTTGCATATTTAAGCCTGGTTATATAAAATAGCCTTAATAACACTTGAGTCACATTGGGGTACAATCTGTTTCTGATACAATTTGCTGCACATGTAGTAGTCATGTGAGATCTCAATGAGCTCCACTGAACAACAAAAATTCATTGGTAAACAAGGACTGCTTATTATTTCAGAATAGTGGAAAGAAGATTGGATTTGGTGTCCAAAGACATAGGCTCAAACTCTGTCTCTGATACTGACTACTGGTGTGACTGACTTGGGGCAAGTCTTTTAATCACTTTGAGATTCATATTTAAAATAAGGGGTATGGACTAAATGATTTTTAAGCTTCCTTCTAACTCTAAATTCATTTAATCTATGAGCCTTCCATGAAGTCAAGGAATAGAGTATAAGGTTCCTAAAGTTTTCTGTATTTTTCCTTCACAATGTCCAATTTCATGGGATGCAAAGGCAGTTGAGCTGAATGCTTAGTACAGATTGATTCTACCTTCACTACTATCTTGCCAACAATAAAGCATAATGAAATGCTTCAGTAATTGTCACAAGGTCTATACTTTAAGCTTATTTATTCTCTATGAGATTCATCAGTTTCCATGAAGTGCCATTTCCCCACATATTATTAACCTTACACACACACACACACACACACACACGCACGCACGCACACACGCACACACGCACACGCACACTCACCAAATCCGTAGTAGCTTTTCTTCCAGAAGTATTCTATTTCAGATGTTCATTACCTGCCTTGGAAATTGCACTAAAAGATAAACAATACAGGCCAACAAAGACAATGCCTGGTGAATAACACAGGCAGTAAGTGCTACCAGAATTCAGATGAGGGAGTGGTTTCTGAAGACTTGGTCGGAAGAAGAGGCTTTGTTGAGTAGGTTATACTAAGATGGGCCTTCCATTATGGTATTCAGTAATTCCAAGTACTAGGCACCAATAGTTTGCCTGTATGTAGTATTTTGCTTCTATTCTGAAACCTTTGTCTCATTCGTTTTCTTCTGATCTCCAGAATTATTGTTTTTGTGCATTTTCTGTTGATGTTTTTCAGTCATTCAGCTGCGTCTGACTGTACATGACCCCATGGACTTTTGTTTTCTTGGCAAAGATGCCGGAAGAGTTTGCCATCTCCTCCATTTCCTTCTCGTGGCAGGCATGAATAGATTGCAATCTGCATTATTGAAAAGAATGTTCCCGTCAGTGAGATCACAGATTATCCATTTGAGTACTAAGAGCATTCATATTATTAGTTTTCATTGGAATGTTCTTATTTCTTGCATGATTTTGAGCAGTGCTTTATTTGTTTTGTTTGACTCACCATTGCTTGAACCTCTATACCTTTGTACCGTGTAGGCAGCTAGATGGTGCAATAGATAGAACACTAGACTGGGAGTTAGGAAGACTTGAATTTAAACCCTGTCTCAGACACTTCTTAGATGTCCTGACCCTAGGACTCAGTTTCCTCATCTGTGAAATGAGATTAATAATAAAACCACCAATAACATCAAATAATCACAGGACTGTTGTTTGGTTTGAATGAGGCAACATATGTAAAGTGCTTTGAAAACCTTAAAGTGCTTTATAAATGATAGCTATTAAATGTCAGTTATTATTATTATTGCTTATTGATCCCATAGTGTCAAGGTTAGTACTGATATATGTTTTATTTTCCAGTTATTTAACTGAAATCCAAAATGAGAAATCATTTTCTAGTATTTAATTAGAAAGCACACAAAATATGTTTCCATTGTTGCTTTTCTTTATTCTTCACTATTTATAAACACTTATTGTTTTGTTTCAGTGATCTCTGAGTGATAACTATATCTGATATTTATACCACAAAGTTAGAGATTAATTTAGACTAAAAAATAAGAGCAAAGTTTTGGGCATCTTTTCATTCTAATGTTTTGAAAACATCATCTTTAAGAAGTCTTCAAATAGAGTTCCTTCCATTTTACATATTGGGAAACCAAGGTCTAAAATGTTTATATCACTCATCTAACATGTTATACAGTCAATGGCAAACATGGAACAAATTTAGAAATGTTTTATTTTTTGTCTTCAACCCATAGTCTCTCCAAATGCATTTGTATTTCTTTGGGCTATATATTTCATTTTAACCCAGAATTTGCAGTGTTGGGTGTTTGTACCCTTTCTTGATGCATCTGGATTTGATTTTAAAGTATTTCCTTAACAGATATTCTTATACTGGAGAAGTTAATGAGATCAAAAATCTACATAGCTCTTATGACATGATATTGCTCATATTTAGAATAATTTTTTAAAAGTACCTAGAAAAATATTTCTAAAAATAAAAACAGTATGAAACATAAACAATGCTCCACTGCCTTATCATCCCCATTTAGCTTCCTCCCCTTAATGTTTTTAATCTCGTATCCGTATTGTTAACTTTTTAAAATGTACTTTTATTTATTTAGTTAAATATTTACCAATTACATTTAAAATTTTTATATTCACATTTTAAAATCTTGAGTTCCAAATTTTCTCTCTTATAACCCTCTCTACCGTTTGAGAAGGCAAGCTATATTATGTCAATTATCCTTGTCAAGTCACACAAAATATGTTTCTCTATTAGCTATGTTACAAAAGAAAACATACAGTGTGTTTTTATTTAAAATCCCAGGGCCAAATTGCTTCATTTTCCCTTTGCTCTACTGATGTTTTTCTCTGCCTCTGTTAGAGAAAATGCATTTTACCCCTTTTCTCGTGTTGGTTTGTTTTCAGATTTTTTTAAAGAAACGAAAGGATTATATGTTTTTTTTCCTTCCTGCTTTGAGTGACAAGTGGTCTGTTTGACATTACATTAATCAAACAAATATCCATTGAGTATGTATAATAAGCGAAATACTTTGATAGTTACTGTGGGGTGTACAGAGAATTTTAAAATAGACTCCATGCCCTTTAAGTACTGACAGCCTAGTAATAGGGAAAAAAGATATAGCATACATGTGAAGCCAACAATACAGTATCATTTGATGCAGATCTAGATGCAACTAGATGGTATAATAGATAGAACTCTGGGCATTAAGTCAGAAAGATTTATCTCCCTAAATTAAAATCTGGCCTCAGACACTTACTGGCTGTGTGACCCTGAGCAAGTCACTTAAACCTATTTGGCTCATCTGTAAAATGAGCTGGAGAAAGAAATGGTAAATCATTCCAGCATCTCTGCCAAGGAAATGCCAAATGGGGTCACGAAGAGTTGGGCATCACTGAAATGACTGAACAACAAAATGTGATTTGTTGTATCAAATGAGTCGCTTGGATTACTTCAGAGGAAGGCTAGAAAAATTTTTTAAAATGGTATTTGTTTTGATATACATTGCATGTGCCTGTCACTAACTTATTTTAGGTTCATTCTGAGGTGGATACTTTCTTTAAAAAAAGCACTTCATTATTTAAGAACCCACCCTTAATTTCTCTAGAATAGTAAAGAATATTTGCACTTTCTAATTGGAGAGACTAGAATGCAATCTTTATCATTTATAGAAATATCTCTAATGGAACTAGGGTGTTTTCTGTCTTTAAAATAAGGCTACCATCAGTCTCTTTCCTTGCAGTTCATTAAAAAATACCAGTTCTCTCTATTCACAAAACAGCCTTTCTCCCCTTCTTTCACATTAGTCTTTCAAGCTTCCAAACCATCACCTTCATTGCATTATATTTAAGGTCATTAAATGCACCCCCTGTACCTGCTCCTTCCATTCTCTATCTTCCAACCATTTTCCATGAGTATTTCTGGTGTGACTGTTACTCTTAGCATTCTACCATAATTGCCCTTATGCAGCTACAATAATTTAATATCCTCCTCCTGCTTGTCTTAGCTTTATCTCTATCCCACCACATTTTCCCCTCAGGATTTGACCTTTCCCCTCACATAACTACGATGACATTGGATTTCTTGGCTTAAGAGTCTTAACTCTTAATTATGATCTAGGCATGACTGGCATCACTAAGCAGAGGGAAAAAACGTACTGGTCATCAACCAGGATCATTAAAGTTAGAAGAAGCAGACGCTAGAGATCATCTAGTTTAACCCCTTTTGATGAGGAAGGTGAGGCCCAGGACTTGCCCATAGTCACATAGTTTATGAGTGGAAGATGCTAGATTAAGACTTTAATCCCTGTTCTACAATGTCTCAGCTAGTACTGTTTGAAACATATTAATTGCTGAACATTGTTCTCTATTGCTTGTTGAGTAGTATGTTTGATAGGATATCATTTTTGATTTATTTTTATTCATAGCATTTTGTAATGATAGTTAATGTTGTTTCTTTCATCTTTTGCTTGGTCATTAATTGGGGTGTTAACCTAAGTAGCAGCTTTGAGCTTCCAATTATTCTCTTTCTACATATACTTACTATAATCCACTTCACGGCCTCTCTTTGGGAGAGTTTTCTGACTTTAGTCCAACCATACTCCTTTCATAAAGAAAGACACTCAAAGTGCACTAAGTTAATTTCAAATAAATTAGATTACCATTTCCAGGTTTTTATTATTAGGCCTGAGAGTACAGAAGAGTAGTGAAAATGTTCTTCATTTTTTTACCTGTAAAAAGATCCTGCTTTTATAATAACATAGATTTATTGCAGGAAGGGACCTTGAAGAACATCTAGTTCAATTCCTTTAGTTTATAAATTACCAGGGAGATTAAATGCCTTGCCAAAGGCACATAGTGGTAGAAACAACCTAGAATCCAGAGCTCCTGAGTCCTTCCTGTACATCTTTAGACATAGAAGCAACTACAAGGCTCAGTGGATTTGAAGTCAGAAAGTCAAGTCATTGGACTTGGAATCAGGAAGACCTGAGTTCAAATCCAGTCTCAGACACTAGGTGTGTGATCCTGGGCAAATCACTTAATCTCTGTCTGCTTCAGTTTCCTCAACTGTAAAATAGGTGCTAATAATAGCACTACTTCCCAGGATTGTTGTGAAGACCAAATGAGATAATTATATAAAGCACTTAACACAGTGCCTGGTACATAGTAGGTACTTAATAAATCTTATTCCTTTCTCCCCTTCCGCTTTATGACAGGGATTTTTAGTCAACAGGCATTTATTATTGTTTTCAGTCGTTTCAGTCCTGTCCTACTCTTCATGATAGCATTTGGGGTTTTCTTGACAAAGACACTGGAGTAGTTTGTCATTTCCTTCTTCAGCTCATTTTATAGATGAGGAACCAAAGCAAACAGGGTTAAGAGACTTGGCCAGGGTCACATAGCTAGTAAGTGTGTGAGTTCAGATTTAGACTCAGGAAAATGAGACTTTCTGCGTTCACTCTATCCACTGCATCACCTAGCTGCCTCACACATTAATTAAATACCTATTTGCCAGTCACAGTGCTAAGTACTAGGGATACAAAGAAAGGCAAAAGACAGTCCCAGTCTCAAGGATATCACAGTCTAATGGGAAAGACAAAATGAAACAACTATATACAAACAAGATGTACACAGGTTAAATTGTTGATAATCAGTAGACGAAAGTCACTAACATTAAGGGATTGGGAAAGGTTTTTTTATATGAATTGAGATGTTTGTTGGGAATGGAAGGAAACCACTGGAGCCATGAGATAGAGATGAAGAGGGAGACAACTTCAGGCATTGGAGACAGCTTCTCTCTCCTTTCTATTCTCTTCCCATCCTGCCTACTCCTACTGTGTCACTGTGTTTTATTTTCCTTTTATCAATATGTTTTATACCTTCGTATATGTAATTAGCTAGTTTAGATTTAAGTAAACGTAGAAAAGTTCTGATACATATGGGTTGAGGTTCAGAGGTTCAGAAAAGGATTAGGTATGTGCAGGGCAGCCCTGGTGGCACATGTATACCACTAATTCAATCATAACTGATCCATATCATAGGAGTTTTAAAGAATCAACCTTCCCACTACCTCCCACCCCTCACCAGGAATTCCTGAATAATTGACACTTGGGAAATATTTTGTCCCATGGTTCTTGAAAAAGAACCTGAAAGTTTATCAGTTCAAATAATTTCTGCACCTACACAACTAGCTCTCCCCTATGTTCAATGGCGTAAGCATTGAAATCGTTACAGAAAATCACATGGAATTGAACTCAGTCAAAGGTTTGCAGTTAGAAATACAGGTTATCCTTTCCTTTTCATCATAAACTTTAGCTCCCAAATAAATCACCTCTTGAATCCTTTGGGTCTTGTGATAACTGAAAGAATCCATAAATGCCATCCTGGAGCCTTGAAGTATAGACTGCCCTCAGGGACAAATGGGCAAGGAGGGAAATTTTGCAGAGGTAGCCTTACCTTTTGGTTTTGTTGTTGCTTGTCATTTATTTGTTTGGGTTGGTTTTTGGTTTTGGTTTTGTTTTTGAAATGAATTGTTTCACAGTTTTTCTATGGATCAGGAAAATAAAAGGTTTTCAGGCTTGAGAGAACTAATGCAGACAATCATTAGTCCAATTTAGTTCCTTGTTTTAAAGGCAAAACTGTGCTATTTTGATGGTAGCAGCTATGCATAATCAATCCTGATGTAATTACGTTTCCAAGCATCCTTCATTTTTGTTGTCAGATTCAATCAAACCTACAAAAAGAAGCAACAAAGAGAGACAGTATAATGCATCATTTTTTTGACAAATAAACATATTTTCTTTTTCTTTGAAAAGGGGATTTTATTTCAGTTTGGGTGTTCTGGGGGGAAAATGTTCTATTCAGAGCATAAACAATCCTGCCAAATCAGGACACATTTCCTCACTTACATCCAACAATGAATAATAATAGCATAGTTCTTGGAGTTTGTTTCTGACTATTCAACCTCTGGAAAGTTCGAATTCCTTTAAAGATACTTTTGATTGGAATGGGCTTTGTTGATTCCATATGATATCATTTAAGAACTGCACATGACTCAAGTTCAAATTCCCTGCTCCTCAGAGGAGACAGTCACCTACAACTATTCATGAGCTGTGATGCAGCAATAAGACTATTTTTTGAGTTGACTTCGCCATCTAGTGGGCAGATTCTTATATTTCTTTTCATCTGACCAGTTCTCTTGCTTCTCTTGCAGAAAAGCCATTCTAACTGTCCCCTTCAGTCATGAATGCTCTCAACAAAATGGACCCTGGAAAAGAAACCTTGACAGTTGTGCAAGCTAGATACCAGATGGGGGAGGGGAAAAATTAGCACCGTGTGAAGATAGTTCTGTTCCACGCCGAATTGTTCTCCAATTCTCATGATAAAAACAGAGGCACGGTTAAATTCAGGCTTTTAATATACAGTTTTTGAAACTGTTTTCCTAGTGCATTCTTGGATGACTTAATTCTGAGTGAGAATTAAGAATTGCTGAGCCTGGATGACTCTGTAGATGGTATATCAGTGTTACTAACATAATATACTTGTCCTTTGCTTTTCATTGGATGGGGAGGTGGGGTTGGATTTGAGGACTCTGGGAAAAGATAGTTGAAACCCATGTAAAAGAAACTCGGTTTTGATTTGTGAGAGGAGACTAAGTTCCAAATATCAGAAGAAATGGGTCTACCCTACTTCCCAAGTATCTATTGCAGGGCCTTCAAGCCAACAAGAGAAGGGAGCCTCAACTCCTTCTGCCCTCAATTTGCTCTTCTCACATAAATGTACCATGCATGACAGTCCCACCTGGCATCTCTATAGCATTTTGTATTTTTCTCATTGGTTTCTCATTCATCAGCTCATTTGATCTTTATATATTTTTGGTAATGATTTATAACAGAGATATATCTACAGAGTACCAATATTTTCAACCCTTTAACCATCAGAAAAAAACCTCATGATTTCTGCAAACATTACATTCAGGCTTCTCAACATTTATCAGTACTCTCAAATTTAATTTGAGTTTAATTTCTTCTTGACTGATTTTCTCTTCCCTTCTCTTCAACAAGTTTTGTTGTTCTGGCCATTCTTCTCCAAACTGGCACTTTTTAAAAATTGAGATCTGTACTTTCATTCCTGCACAAAGCTCCAGGCGAAGAACAGTCTCTACCAATACACATCAACACCTGCTCTGCAGCTATTGTCCTAAAGTTGTTTGAGGCACTGAGAAGTAAGGTAACTTAGCTAAGGTCACCCAGTTAGTTTGAGTGTGAGGTAAGATTTGAAATCTTCCTGACTTGAAGGCCAGCTCCCTGTCCCCTATACTATCCTGAATTCCTTTAGTTTATCCATTTATTATATTTTTTATTTCATTCTGAATTTAAGAAATAAAATAAGCATTTCTATGACAGTAGAATAGATTGTTCATGAAACCGCAAATCTATTATGTACAACTTGCTGTTGCTTTTAAATATATAATAAAGTTATCATGTAACTTTCTTTTTTCCCTTTTTTTCTTCCCTCCCCCTTCCACCCTAGAAATGTCTACCATTAGACACAAATATGTATGTCTGTGTATAGAAATATTTATATATATATATATATATACATATATATATGTAAAACCATTCTATTCTTTCTTCTCTTTATCAGTTCTTTCTTTCTCTGGATGCAAATAATGTCTTCCTTCATATGTCCTTTGTAGCTAATTCGGATATTTACAATAATCAAAATGACTTAGTCACTCAAAGTTGTTCTTAAAACAATACCGTTGTTACTGAATACAAACAAATATTTCTGCTACCCTGGAAAGTCCTAGAGTCTTGGAGTTGCGGTGGGAGAAGACCTCAAAGGTCATGATTCTGAACTCCCAAATGCCTCTTTTCAACATCCCTAACAACTAGTTGCCAGAACCAATCACCTAACCTCTTTGAACCTCAGTTCCTTAAAATGGAAAATGGAAAAAAATTATAGCACTTAACTCATAGAATTGTAGTAAGGGTGTGTGTGTACATATGTGTGTGTGTGCACGCATGTGTAGGTGCATGCATGTGTGTATCACTTTACAAACCTTAAAATACTGTATATGTTAGTAATTATTCTATATTTCAGACTGATTCTAAATATTTTCATTTCATAGATTATTTTGTTTCTAGTGCTATCGCCTTTCCTAAAAAGGAAGCTGAAATTCCTTCCCAATATTACCCTTCTGGTGGTCCATAGAAAAAGCAAATAACATTAAAGAAATTTCTGCTTTCATGTGGCTTTTGTGGGGCTTAAACATTTGTAGATCTGATTGTTTTCCCTATTCAGTACACATATATTATCCATATTTTGTGCTTAATAAAATCTCCTCCATATGATTCTCTTCATCCACTGAAGAATGCAAAGGGCCCCAAACCTAGTCCCTTTGTTCTCGATATTTTACTTTTTATATTATCCCTTATTTTTTGTCTTGAAAGTACATCACTTCTGTCCTTTCTCACCCTTGCAAGATGCTTTCTAGCTTTCTGCATTCTTTTACTATTTTTATTACAAGTTCACATAATAACTTGTGCTTTCTCCTGACTTGAAGGATATTATTGAGTCCTTTGTGAACTCCCTTCCCTCCCTCCCTCCCTCTCCCCCTTTAACTTTGAATATTCACATTCTATGGATTCCACTTATCTCAAGCTCAATGGATTTTTTACTGTCTCTTTCCTGTGTTCTTCCTCCTTTTGAGACTTGGGTTTCATCTATAGAAGGCCTATTATTCCCATTTTCTTTGTATTTTGCCCAAAATAATTAACCTGATCTTGCTAAGTAGAATTATTACCAAGTTGTATCAGCACTGTCTCGTGGTAGATTTGATTCTAAAACAAGTCAATAAGCATTTATTAAGTACTTACTATGTATCAGACACTGTATTAAGCACTGGGGACATAAAGGAAGGTAAAAAATAGTCCCTACTGTCAAGGAGCTCAGAATCTAATGAGGGAAACAATTTGCAAAACAATGATATACAAAAAAAAAAGGATACATGCCAGATAAATTGCAGATAATTTCATCGGGAAGGCACTAACATTGAAGTCCAAGAAAAGCTTCTTGCAGAAAAGATTTTAGCTATGGAGATGAAGAGGGAGAGCATTCCAGGCACGGAAAACAGCCAGAGCAGAGAGATGGTGTATCTTGTGCAAGGAATAGAAAGGATTCCATTGTCAGTAGGTAGAGTACATGGAAGAAGTAAACATAAGAAAGTTAGAATGGTAGAACGCACAAGGACCACTTTATGAAGGTTTTTTAAAGCTAAACAGTGAGTTTTAAATTTAATTCTAGAGTAATCCACCAGTTTATTGAATGGGAGTGGTGGTGTCTGTGCCATGGTCAGAACTTCACTGTAATAAGATGACTTTGATAGCTGAATAGAGGATGAACTAGAGTAGGGAGAGACTTGAATCTGGGAGGCCAAATAATAGGCTATAGAAATAATCTAGGCAATGCTCCACTCCCCTCCATACCCCACTCCAGGTACAGGGGTGGTGTCGGTGTTGGAGCAAAGAAGTGGACAAATGGGACAAAATGTTCTTTCCCTTTGTCTGTTCTTGGGTAAATCTTCAGCTCAGTTTCATTGAGAATACAGGGAGAATTTTGTCTACTGGCAGATCCATATGGTTGGAGAGCAAATTGAAAGTCAAATTGAAAAGGAATTTATTCTCATGCTAAGGAAATCTCCTTGGGTTGGTTGTAGCTTCAACCTACCGTGGCTCGGATTTGGCTTGTATAGCTTCTTCAAGCCTCCATAGCCAATATGCCTCACATCAATGAACCAATGGAATGCACTTTGTCTCTATAGGAAAGTATATCTGGAAAGTCTCCAGTTGTGTGTTAGGTACCATTTGTGGGTTCATGTACAGCTAAAGAATGCTATGTACAGCAGGTTTTTATGGTTTTTAGCCTAAGGAGGACGGAGGTAGTTTAGTCCACTTTTATTATTCAGTTTATAGCAGAAAAGGCAGTAATTCAATAAGGTTGTGTTATTAAGAGTGCAGCAAAATGAGGTATAATTAAAATAGCACATTGGGATAATAAAGTTATTTTTTTCTTCCACACCAATAGAAAACTGAAGAATGTTTTCTCCCTCATTTAATGTGAGGCCAGTTATCTAAACCTCACACTGAACATTTACATATTGAAAGAAGAAAACAAAAATCAAATATTTTATTTCAAGTTTATCAGCATGAAAACAACCATTTTCTAAATATAGTTAATTTTCATTTTCTTAGGTTTATATAAAATGTAGTTTTTTTCTTGGTCAAAGGAATTCCCAATGAGGAATTTTTAAATTGACACCTGCTCTTCAACACAGAGAGTTGTCTGAGGCATTGAGAGGTTAAATTAATTGCTAGGTATCATCCAGTCAGCAGTTTTCAAAGACCAGACTCGAACGTATTGTTTGTGATTACAAGTCCAGGCCAGCTTAATATCCACTGTTACCCATTGTTGTTATCCAGTCGTTTTCAGTTGTGTTTGACTCTTTCTGAATCCATTTGGAGTTTTCTTGGCGAAGATACTGGAGTGGTTTGCCATTTCCTCCGCCAGCTCATTTTACAAATAAGAAACTGAGACAAACAGTTTGAGACAAATTTGCTCAGGGCTACAGAGCTAATAAGTCCAAGGCTGCATTTGAACTCAGGTCTTCCTGACTCTGGGCCTGGTGCTCTGTCCACTGCACCACCTAGCTGTCCTATGTCTCCCATAGTGCCTCTTAATTCTCTTGCTCCCTCCATAATACTAAAACATTTTATGTGTTACCACAAATTACTTTAAAAAACATTTCTAAAGCAGATAAACGGTGATAACTTCTTGAATCTTAAGTGCTCTCAACTAACTAGCACATCTTTGTGAACTTCATTGAAAATTAACTTTGGAGAGATATCCCCAGGAGATTAAAAAATACATATTTATGGAGTACCCACTTGACCATGCATATGGTTTTTGGCATCTAGGAATTCACTGAATAAGCCATTGTAGTAGTCACATGCATGCATACAAAGATAACATAGTTTGTATAGCAGGAGCTCTTAACCATCTTTTTATCATGAACCACTTTGGCAATTTGGCAAAATTTGTGAATCCTGTCCGATTTTTTTGTGAAGGCAAAGTAGGCCATCTTTTACCTCAATTCCTAGCTAGCCTTTACCTACTGAATGGGTGTTGCCTCAGACAAACCGAGACCTAGGAAAGACCTTAGCTTAAAAAATGCAGGGTCTCTGACTGCATCTGGGACCATCGCAGTCGTCCTGACCTAAGTCTTGCCATTGGACTCCAATGATTGGAGGAGAGAGTGAGGCTGATGACTTTGCACAGCCCTGCCTCACTTAAAATCCACTTCACTTGCAAGTCAAGACATCACCCTCCTGATGTCATTGGTCTCCAGAATAAAGGACAAACAACAACATGAATCCCTTCTCAAAATATTGTTTTTAAATGAATAAAATAATATTCATGGGATGACAAAGGAAACCAGTATATTGAAGTGCAGTTATGAGAATATTTGTTTTAAAAAGTTCACAGATCCCAGGTTAAGAATCTCTACTTTATCATATTTTGAGAAGTTTAATACTAACTTGCTTTGTTTCTATTTTTTCCCCTGCTATAGATTGTAGAGGTGTTTATTCTCATCCCTATGAAGCTCATCTGGCAGATACCTTGTAAAATTTGTCTTTATCTCAAGTTTTATAAATTTTATTTGAAATGTTATTTTTAGGAAATGAAAATATCGAGAACAGTGGTGATGAAAAAAATATACTGGATAAGTACTGCATAACTTGGACTCACTCTACATTTTAAGAAATAACCCAGAAGAAGAAAGATGAAATATTATGAGCATATTATGGTATATAATAAAAAATATATCCAGAGCTGGGAGTTGGTAGTCCTGGGTCCTAGACTTGAGCACACAACCACTCCCTATTTGACCTTGGATAAATTATTTAATTTTGAGGGTCCTATCTTCTTCATCTGCAAAATGAGGAGGTTGAACTAGAGAGTTTCACAGGTGCCTGCCAGTGGTAACAGTCTATGATTCAGGGATGGCCTTTTAATTTCTTTTTAAATGCGCAATGCTGAGGACATGCCAAAATAAAGCAACATTCTCCCTGATTTCTTTTCTTCTCTCTCTTTTTCTCTCTCTTTTCTAGACTATGCCAGAGAGCCACGATGACCCTGCACAGTAACAATACAACTTCTTCCTTATTTGTTAACATCAGCACTTCCTGGAACCAAGGCACCTCAGGCCCAGGTCTTCCCCCTCGCTATGGCAGCTACAACGTCTCTCAAGCCTCTGAGACTTTTTCCAACAATGCTACAAACAATGACCCTCTTGGTGGTCACACCATCTGGCAAGTGGTCTTCATCGCCTTGTTGACTGGCATCCTAGCCTTGGTGACCATCATTGGTAACATCCTGGTGATCGTGGCATTTAAAGTTAATAAGCAGCTAAAGACGGTCAACAACTACTTCCTCTTGAGCCTGGCTTGTGCTGATCTGATCATTGGTGTTATTTCAATGAACCTTTTTACTACATACATCATCATGAACCGCTGGGCTTTGGGGAACTTAGCTTGTGACCTCTGGCTCTCTATCGACTATGTGGCCAGCAATGCTTCAGTCATGAACCTTCTGGTCATCAGCTTTGATCGGTACTTTTCCATTACCAGGCCACTCACATACCGAGCTAAACGAACAACCAAAAGGGCTGGTATGATGATTGGCCTTGCTTGGATCATCTCCTTTATCCTTTGGGCTCCTGCCATATTGTTCTGGCAGTACTTTGTTGGGAAAAGAACTGTTCCCCCAGGGGAGTGTTTCATCCAGTTCCTCACTGAACCTACCATTACCTTTGGCACTGCCATAGCTGCCTTTTATATGCCTGTGACTATTATGACTATTTTATACTGGAGGATTTACAAGGAGACTGAGAAACGTACCAAAGAGCTTGCAGGACTGCAGGCCTCAGGGAGTGAAGCAGAGGCTGCCCACTTTGTTAATCCAACGGGCAGCTCCAGGAGCTGCAGTAGTTATGAGCTCCAACAACAGACCCTAAAACGCTCAACCAGGAGGAAGTATGGCCGCTGTCATTTCTGGTTCACGACCAAGAGCTGGAAACCCAGTGCCGAGCAGATGGATCAGGAGCACAGCAGCAGCGATAGCTGGAACAACAATGATGCTGCTGCCTCTCTTGAAAACTCTGCCTCATCTGATGAGGAAGACATTGGCTCAGAGACGAGGGCCATTTACTCCATTGTGCTGAAGCTCCCAGGTCACAGCACTATCCTGAACTCCACCAAATTACCCTCATCAGAGGACCTGCAAGGATCGGAGGAGGAGCTGCAAAAAGCTGACTTGGAGAAGAAAACCAGCAAGCTACAAGCCCAGAAGAGTATGGAGGACGGAGGCAGCTTTAGGAAGAGTTTTGCCAAGCTTCCCATTCAATTAGAGTCAGCTGTGGAGACTGCCAAGACACCTGAGGCCATTTCTTCTGTTGCTAAGACAACAGCAGCTCTGCCTCTTTCCTTCAAGGAGGCCACGCTGGCCAAAAGGTTTGCCCTGAAGACCAGAAGTCAGATCACTAAACGGAAGAGGATGTCCCTCATCAAGGAGAAGAAAGCAGCACAGACCCTCAGTGCAATTTTACTTGCCTTTATCATCACCTGGACTCCATACAACATCATGGTCCTGGTGAATACCTTTTGTGAGAGCTGCATCCCTAAGACCTATTGGAACCTGGGGTACTGGCTTTGTTACATCAACAGCACCGTGAACCCCATGTGCTATGCACTGTGTAACAAAACATTCAGAACCACATTCAAGATGTTGCTGCTGTGTCAGTGTGATAAAAGGAAGAGACGCAAACAGCAGTATCAGCAAAGGCAGTCAGTTATTTTTCACAAGAGGGTACCACAGGAGGCTTCATAAAATGAAATATTTTTTAAACAACAGCAGCGACCAAACACACATGCACTTCGACCCCATAGACCTTGAGAAAGGGAGAGGGGGATGATTTTTTTTCTGGTATTGATATTAGACATTTCAATGTCCAGATGTGAAAGCCGCTGCCTGGCTGATGTATCCTTTTAATAAACCTATTTTAATATAAAAAGTCAAATGCACATTAAGCAAAAGAAAAAATATACTACTGAATGGTAAAACATTAACTCCGAAGTTGTTACTTTACCACTTTAAATGGTTTTCCTAAAAAGGGAGGAAAACAAAGCTGTACAGTAGTTACAAACTCATTATTGACCTGCCCTGGTCCATTGACTCATATCAGCTCTGGGATCTCAGGTAAGCACATCTAGCTGGCCTAATTTCCATCTTCTTTCCAAGGATCCTGCAAGTATTGATCCAGGCTCTTGGACAGAGGAGGCCAGCAAGAAGATGGTTGTGAAAAGTTTTAACATGTTACAAGGTGGCATCTTGTTGTCCCGATAGAGCTTCCTGTCTTCTCTTTGGTGTATCCTTGTTAAACCCTACCTACCTGTGGACTTGATCCTCCATCCTTACGGAGTACTGTTTTGTGCAGCTAAAGTTTCATGTATATGAAAATAATTACATATATATGTGTGGGTACAGAGCTGGCACACACATGTATATAATATACTGGGAAACAACAAAACTGGCAAATTATTCCTGCAATACATGATTTCAGTATTTTGGCAACTAAAGTTCTCTGGAAACCTAACACAACAGAAATGTACAACATGATCCAGATGAAACAGGCCTCATTTAATGCTTTTAAATCAAGGTTGCTTTTAGGGGCCACTCAGAGAACAGCAGAATTCTATCCAAAGTACACCCAGATGAGGCCAGCACTGTACAGCTGTGCCTATTAGAAGCCCACATGTTCAGTCTGAGCAGCTAAGTGACATCAGCAGATCTGTGGAGATTAGTGGTCTCAAGACCATCTGAGTCCAGATCAGCCAGGAAAATCAACCTCTTCTGGGCTGTAGCACCCCACACTGAGGACTGGGTAGCCAACTTCATTGGTTTAAAGCTTTCTGTACCTGTACTAAGGCCCAGGCCCCTTGGATCTCAGAGAATGAATTGCAACAAAGTGTTTTTGAATTCTCCACAGTCTCAAATCTGAGCTTGCGGCTAAACAAAATTCCTGTGATATGCTTGAAACTCGACATTAGTGACATGGCTGTCTGGGTCTCATCATTTGCAATATATATGGTAATAATAAAAGGAATTTTTAAAAAAAAAGAAGAGGAAAAAGAATGAAAAAATGAAATTGTTTTGATTTTGTTACCTGGCATTTTCTGATGAAAATTTATTAAATAAATTAAAGGGCTTAAATCTGTCACTTAGACATTGCCAGTGTTTCCTGGGCTTGAGCATGTGATCAGCACCCAAATAATGGGTGGGCTCTATACAAGTTAAGTGTCCTCTGAGGAAAAGACTATATTTTGAAAAGTATTGCTTCTAATCTGATTTACTTACATTTTGAGAAATAATTTTGTATTTTCCTTTGACCAAAATTATATGTTTCATTTTGGGGTGGTTTTTTGTTTGTATGTTAATTGTTGTTCAATTTTCTGCCTTCCTTTCTCTCTCTTTCTTTTTCTTTTGTTCTCTCTCTCTCTCTCTCTGTCTCTCTCTCTGTGTCTCTCTCTCTCTGTCTCTCTCTCTCTCTCTCTCTCTCTCCTTCTCTTTCCTATTTTTGGCTAGGGGTGGGGGAGGGCATTACGGGTGGGGGGAGGGGGGAGGAAAACCTTACCTTTGTTTGGGGCATCAGTGTTGTGAACACAGAGCTGGTGTAAAAGCTGCTTTTGTATTCAGTGTGAGATGGTGTTTACAGATGATTTTGACCACAGTGGAAGTATATTAAATGGTGTCTGTGTATTTGAGCTATTTAATTTGTGTTATGTTTATATGAAGAAATATTTATACATACTTCACCAAATGTTTATTTAATGTTGATAAATATTACTCTTCAATCTTCAGCTGTGGTGTCCTTTTAAAGTGATTCCTAAAGGTCCACTTTAACAATGGATACAGTATATCTAGCTTTCATGTTGCTAAGAAAAAAAGTCATCCTGTTGGCATCAGTGAATATTTAACTCTTTTGTCTGTTAATGAAAAAAACAAACAGTAATTTTAATGTAAGCCACAATTTTGCTGAACCTGATGAAAACAAAACTAGAGAAACCAATATAATTGATAGTTATTTTGTTGACCTTGTTCAACCAAAGAATAAGGAAAATATGACGTTTCCTAAGTTGAATAGAAAATGACAGGTCTCTATACTCTAAAACCAAGTAGCAACCAATTCTCATCCCAGTTCTACCACAAACCAGTTGACCTTGACAAGTCAGTTACCAGTAGTGGCCTTCATTTTCCTCATCTGCAGAATGAAGATGATAGATTAGATTGTCTCTAAGGTCCCTTCTTGTTCTAAAAGCCTATGATTTATGGTTCAGGTGAAACATTTTTTTATTTTTTTTAATTTTTCACTCAAGTTGAATTGGCAAAAAAATATTAAAAGTGTTAATATCTCCCATTAAAACAAGCAATTACTACCCAACATTTTTAAGAGTTGCAATACCCCTTCCTTATTCTGGTTTATCATACCACCTTCTTCCTAAAACTGTTATTTGGTGTGTTTTAGTTATTTATTTTTTTATGTATTTTAGATTAGAGAAAATTAAACTCACTCTGAGTATTGGAGACACTCTGGGCATTGCAAAACCAGGGTTGGTAGTCACTATTCTCTGTAGAGAGAATTGTCTCTTGATTCATGCCTTTATATGATTCTGATAAGCTCAGAGGAAAGAAAAAAAATATGAAACCAGAGAGATTGTAACCCTCCTCTATTATTATTCATTTTGACTACAAACTTTTTTTAAAGTTACCAACTCCCAAAAGCTACTTTCAAAAACTATCTGTTGACTTTGTTTACAGGATAGGGGCAGCAAACCTTGGATCGTTTTCAGAGAAGAAAAAAACAACAAAAAATGAGATTTTACTGTAAAAAAGTTTTGAAAATATACGATATAGTGAGTGTTTATAAAAGTCACTTCATAACATTACACATTCACATCATAATAGGTTCACTGCAAATAAGGTATTCAGTATATCAGTTACAAATGTCCTTTTGCTCAAATTGGGAATTAAATGATTTCATTATGTGCAAGTCAGTGTAGTATGCTCTGTGACTATCTGTTCTATTGGAAAAAGCAGAAAAAACCAAACAGATAAATTACGTATTATCACATACTATCATATGCTATCTAGCTCTGTCACGTACTGTCTCACACTGTCATATCCACACACGCTTATGCCCATACATTCTCCTTTCTGCTTTTCCTCCCGTAAGCTCTCCTTTGGTCACTATTCAGGTCTCCCTTATTTGTAATCTTCTTTCTTTCATCCTTCCCTTTACTCATCAAATCTAGTCTACTTGTATTCCCTCTTTAAATTTGTTTTAGTTCTATCCACCCCATCTCCTGGTAGCTCTAGAGTCTGGCAAAAAGTGAACCAATAAAAATATCCATAAATGCTAAGAAGCTGCCTGCCTCTAGTCCAAATGAGTAAAAGGCATAATTAGATTCCTTTGTTAACTCTTTCAGTGCTTCCAAATGGGCTAGTGTCAGTTAGTTGGGGGTAAGGGAAGCATATCCAGGGGAAAGCTTCTCTACTTTTTATTAAGCATTATTATGGGCATGCTCATTACGTCATTTAAAATATTTATTTGGTACTGATAATATGCATAGCTCCATGCTGTGCTGCTACAGAAATCAGGAGTCATTTAGACAACAAAGAAATTAAGACTAAAAAAGCTGTTCATTAATCTAATGAACCTTTCAAATAGTGTCTAGCTAGGCTGTTAAGAATACATACTAATAGGGAAAGCAAATCCATAATCATCTATAACATGGAAAATCCCAAAGCCATACTGTTTATAATAACTCCAGCCTCCTTTTCCACCAAACCATTTAGCAGAACAAATCTATCAGTTTGAGATTTCCATTTCTTCCCGTTGAAGCTAAGCTCAAGTATTTTCTTACTTCATTTTCTTACATTAAATAAGAGAACTGGTAGGCTACAAACTGAATTGATAAATATACCTGGATAATCTAGAGTTTCCTATATGTATGTTAGGATCATCATTGCATATAATTTTGGTTAGCTTACAAAACTGAGGGAGATTCCAACTTTAGCCTGTGATCCCAACACTGAAGGGAAAGCTCTCACAATCATCACACCATGATATATAATGTTAGTTCCAGACTACTAAGTAGACTTGTTAAAAAAAAACTTTGTGGAAAACCTGTTTTTGCCTGTTCTTAGAGATTTATGGTGCCAACATTTTTTTTAACAAGTGTCACCTTTTTTTCTTACACATTAAAAGCTTCACGAAGTTTGGGGCAGGCTTGAGGGGAATCTTATGGAAACTAGAAATACAAATGTGCAACTTAGTTGTCACACAAATCAATAAATGGGCTTCCAAGATGGTGAAACCAGAGCATTATTTCATTGGGCAGGAAGCTTGAATAGATAAACAAGTGTAAAGACGAATAGGATGTTTGCATCCTTCTCTATAGGGGTGTACAAATATGAATTAACCACTGTCCACATGAGTTGAGTGTATTATTTGCTTTGTAAGCAAAGAACATGTATCATAGCTGTATTTAAAATATCGTCCAAGCCTTAGAGAAAGGTGCCAAATTTTACCTTTTTACTACTTACTGATCAGGCATTTCTTCCAGAGACATGTGGGGGGTTTCAAATATCATTTTCATCTTTTTTTTTCTCCTGAAAACGAGTCAATGGTCTGTATGATAAAATTATGCCTGCAACTTTGTGGTAAATATTACTTCCTTGACTAAGTTTAACGCATAAATAGCTAAATAAATAAAACCCACTACTAAATAAAGATTGTGTCCTTTCATTTTCATCCAAGGTCTAAGACATAACTGTAAGCTTTTCTTTTATATATAGGCAGATTGCATTGCAGGTTTGAATGAGAATGGGAATAAATCTGAAAGAATGATAATGATAACACATTCTGAAATATGGTACCATATCCATTGAATTGTGTCTTGCTTCTACAGAAAGTATGGTTTTCTCCAACATTTGGAAGGACTGAACTTATCATGTTTATTCATTAAGTATGGGTGTTGTAGTAACAGTTAAACCAAATGTAATCTACTCTATCTCTGAGTGTGGATGGATATACAAGCATATGGATATGATTCTTGTCTGCTGAGTATATATAAAACAAATCAATAAACTCTAGACACCAATATTCTAATGCATAGTTCAAAGAGTACTTAGAGTCATAAGACTTAATTTAAATTCCATCTGTGATAACTTCCTACATATGTTACTTTGTGTAAATCACTTAAATTCCTTAGTCTCAGTTTGCTCGTATGTAAAATAAGGAACTTGGGCTAGAAGACCTCTGAGGTACATTCCATCTATAGATCTCTGATCTCTGATTTCATTGTTATGGGTATTATCTCCAGGAATGAAGATCATAATGCATTAATGCCTACCCATCTTCTGCAACTCTAATCCATAGCCTTTCATAAATTTGTCATAGTAGGTATGCCTGAAATGATAGGGACTTATCTTATATCCTCTTGACAATGTATGCATACCAGTGGACCACAGAGACTGTTCATAGTTTGTGCTTGCTATATGACCAACCCATCATTTTTCTGGTCATAAATCTCTCTGATGGCGTATTTCACACTGCTTCTCCATAGAATTCCCATTTACTGTGTGCTATAGCCTTTCCACACCTTCCTTGGGCTTCTTCACTCCCCTTTGCTTGATGCTTAACTTCCGTGCAATCACAAAATATCAGCTAAAAGAATATTGGTGTTAAAAGATTGATCTTTTTTTCATGGTGAAGCTTTTATGATTTATAAGAATTGTGCACTTTCCAAAAGGCAATTCAGCCCATTCTCCCATTTAATTCTGGATCCACTAATGGTACATTTATAAAGACATATGTGCTAAAAAAAAAAAGAGACATAGGTGTGTTTGTGTGTGTGTGTGTGTGTGTGCACGTGTGCTATTTTTAAGAAACGAGAAAACAAATTTTAAAAGGTATTATTTTCTATTTTATGGTTTATCCATAAAAAAATTTTCCTAAAGGAAAACATGTTTATAGTACTCTGTAAGAGTTCCCAGTCTTCTCAGCAAGCAAGGTATGTCTCTCTCAGCAAGATGCAGAGTATTTGCCCAGCTCCATGAAAGGTGCCCTAATCCAGCCCCAATCCTCTGAAAGGCAGTTGGAGATGTAAGAATGGAGTTTAGCACAGAGATTAGGACAGGATAGATAAATTTGAGAATTGTGGTTAAAATTGTCAGTGCTGGAAAAAAAAGAAGCAGAGTTAGAAATTACCCCATTATAGCAGTTCAGAGGTGCTGAGGTGTTGCAACAACAGGATTTATTACTTTAAAAAATTATAATTTTACCTGCCATGGGATAGATTTGCTATGAAAGGGAAAAAGGAGAGACATGATTGAAACAGCATCAAAATTATTCCACCAGGCTTAAGCGTAAGGATACAGAGTAAACTAAATGAGGTGTAACAGAATAAAACAGCCTTATTTCTCTTTTATTTTACATAAGTCATAGTTAACTTTTTTGAAACAGCCAATCATGTAGCAAGTTTCCACATTATTCACTGGGTATCCTAGCCAGGCCCAGAATTTACCAGGTGAGAAACATTCCTTTTCAAAAAGGAAATAATGCAATGGGGAAATTGAGTTAAGATGATTCTAGTTTTGCCTATGCAAGATTGTCTCAACTTTCCCAAACCAGATATCCATCTGTAGTAGTTCTCAGGTTGCACTCCCTTCGTATAGCTTGTGGCATTTCCATCAAATTATGTATACCTAAGTTAATGATAAGTCAGACAATAACTACACACTAGCTGTGTGATCCTGGGCAAATTACTTAATCCTATTTGCCTCAGTTTCCTCATCTATGAAATGAGTTGGAGAAGGAAATGGCAAGCCACTCCTGTACCTCTGCCAAAAAAAACCCAAATAGGGTCACAAAGAGTTGGATAAAACTAAAAAAGACTGAACAACAAACAACAACAAGAAAGCAAAAATAAATCTTTAAGACTGGAATCTGTTGAGACTAAGGCGACTCAAGATGTAATGTCAATATATACTATTCCAGGTATAATTTCATAATTTTAATTATCACTAATCACCATATAAATCACTCCTATAGTACAAGAAAACTTGTCCTCCTCTCCCCCTTTTGGTGGTGTGTTGGAACAGGAGATCCCATTTTCTCAGAAAAGCAATTCATTATCTTAGAATTTCACAACATTTAGCAAGTTCTTCCACAGGGCTAATAAGATTTTATAACTTTACCATAGAAGTTCCCATGGAATCTGGCAAGTCCCACAAAGTAGGTAATTATGATTCTTCCTTTTTAAAATGTATCCAATTAAATATTTCATAGGCTTTAACATTATGACAACAGCCTTTAAAAACTAAATAATTTCACAGCATTCTTATAAAAAGAGTTAAATTTTCCAATGATACAACTGTGTCATTCTCTTAATAGCATTTCTTGTGCAATGTTTTCCCAAAATCCACAATACATGAAGATTTAGGAAAAAAATAAATAAATTATGTCATGTATTTAAAACATGAAACAAAGTTCATTGCCAAATTACATGAATTCAGTTGAATGTATTTTCAAATGATCTTACATGGAAAATCATTTTTTGCCATTTTATACTGATTGCATTCAAGACCAATATAGAGTAATTTTGATCCAGTTATACCTTCAATAAAAATTACTTTTGCAGTTTTTAAACATATTGCCTTAATGCAAAATATTAAATTCTTTTCCATTTAGACCTACTCTATTTATAGAGGGTCACACATCACAATTATCTTAACAGGAGAATATATCTCACTTAATATGAGAGAAAAATAAATTCAGTCACATCTGGATCTACATGTACAAATGGTATCACACAGAATCTCATCAGGTGGTGTCCTGAGAATCATACAGCTGTATAAGAGGAGACTTCTGAACCTTAAATGGACAATTTTAATTTTTTACTGTTTACTTTTTCCCGTTCGCCTTTTATTTGTAAGGTTTGTTTAACAGAGGGGACTGCCTCCTTTGATTTTGTCAATGTGATCAATCTCTTTTCCCTTTTTCCCTCACATTGTTACCCATCATAAGCCTCATAGTTAAGAACCCTTGATGAAGTGTTTGTAATATCAGTTAATGATTCATTGAAGACACTTTGACTCTCAGAATAAAATGGGGGAATGTGAGAAATGAATATTTCTCTCTTCCATTTAATAACTAATTATTAAATCAAGGTCAAAGTTTTTCCCCTTTTCTACTTCCTCATCAAGAAACCAACCAGTGTAGGAAATTTTTCTTAAAGATTTGTCCAGGCCAAGATCTAATCAAACAGTAAAAACAGTTCTAAGTTTGGGCTAATGGGTATATTCCTGCCCACTGTGTTTGCACAGAATGGTCTAGGGAAGTATTGATTCTCTCTTTTGTCATGACAGGTGATATGGAAACTGATGTCTCTTTGACCAAGATTTGGATGACCCAAGTCATGTTTCTGAAGACCTTCATTTTAATATAGTCCACCTCCCATTGTATCGACCAATCAGAGGTGATTGGTACCTGTCAGGAACACCTACCTTCAAAGGGCATATAAACTGTGAGCCCATTGGCATGAGGGGGTCTTTGGTCTAAGAGAGACAGCCAAATGGCTATGCTTTTATTAATAAACATGCTGGTCTTATTAATAAAATGATTACATTTCCCAGAAACTATGTCCCTTAAACCTTTTTAATCACCACACTCTTTTTTCCTTTGGCTGAAAAATTATGTTCAGATTTACCAAGACACAAAACATAGACAATGCTAACAACATACTGGACATTATATAAGTAAACTGAAACAAAGACAAGACAATCACATAGAAGCATGCTTGCTGGTAAAGTCTTTCAAATTAATTCCAGAGAAATCAATTTGTAGACCAGACTAGACCACTCAATTGATCAGGTGTGGGGTAGGGACGTAATTGTTATTTCCAATTCATATGGCATGACATTCCTCCTGCCCAGTGGGTTATCAAAACCTAAGCATAAGGGCTATCTCAAACAGGCAGAACCTGCAGAATTCCTGAAAATTTGATCCATGGGCCATTCCATAGGGGAATCCCAACAATGACTTATTAAGTTATTAAAGGAGCCCCAGCCATGTGAGTCCAGACTCTCTGAAAGAACAAAAGGAGCAAGCTTATATAGGTTTCAGTTTAGGCAGGAGGTGAATTAGGTATGGGGTACCTATGGATTGGACAGGAATTGTTGCTGGGAGCTTGCTGGGTAAGAATGGGGGATGTGGCATCCCTTGATCAGACAGGACCTATTGCTGAGGCTAGTAACTGTAAAGGCTTCAGGTTAGGACTCTTTCTGATATTTGCTGTTTCAGCAGAAAGGAAGGTTGCAGACAGGCTGGGGGTTATAATACAAACAGGGTAAGAAACAAGATAGAGGAACTTCAGACAAAATGGAGTTGCTATAGTTTTGTCCTAAAGAATCATCAACATAGTTGTGGTAGTTAAACATGGGAGCTGATGAGATCACTAAGTAGTAGAGAAGGAGAGAAGCTGACCAAGACAGAAAAGCCTGAGGGATACCCACGGTTAGAGGGTGTGATCTGGATGAAGATCTAGCAATGGAGACTGAGAAGAAGTGCTCTGATAGATAGGAGGAGATTAAAGGCAACTAAAGATCATAGATTTCAAGACTGATAGGAATAGATTATCAGACACTGAGCTCTGGATCCTAAAACAAAAAAAACCCAAAATTTTAGGGACCATCTAGACCAACTCCTTCACTTTAGAGATGAGGAAATTGAGTCCCAGGGAGGTTAATTTACAGTTCTTCTAGTCCAGCCCTCTCTTTAAGAAAACAAACAAGAACAAATGCCAATTTATTGAGAATAAATTTTCAAAATTTGATTTTCAAAGACAAGGCTCAAGAGAAGCATAAAAAGGTATACATGAAAGGAAAATCATAAGGGACTTAATAAGGTTAAACTGTTTGCATATTTACATGGGAAGAGGAAACTCGTAACTCAAAATAATTTTCTCATTATTAGGGCTGATAGAAGGAGTATATATGGACAGAGCACACAAGTGTGAGTTGATTATGAAGGGATAATGTCTAAAAAAAACAAAAGAGTGAAAGAAAAATGTATTGGGATAAAGAGAAAGGGAGAGTTAGAATGGGGTAAATTATTTCTTATAAAAGAGCAAGAAAAAGCTTTTAAAGTGGTGGGGAAGTGTGGGGAGACTACGGGGAGCATGCATTTAGAGTTCTCATCAGAATTGGCTGAAAGAGGAAATAACATATACAGTCATTTGGGTATAGAAATCTATCGTACCCTACAGGAAAGTAGGAGGAGAAGGAGATAAGAGAAGGCGGGGAGGAATCATACAAAGGAGGGCAGATTGGGGGAGGGGATAGTCAGAAGCAAAACACTTGAAGACAGACAGGGTGAAAGGAGAGAGAGAATAAATGGGGTGGGGAATAGAATGGAAGGAACTACAATTAGGTCTATATCCCAAAAGAGATTTAAAAAAAGGAAAAGGACCTATATGTACAAAAATATTTATAGTAGCTCTTTTCTTCTGGCAAAGAATTAGAAATTGAGGGGATGCCCATCAATTTGGGAATGGTTGAACAAGTTGTAGGATATGATTGTTATGGAATATTATTTTGCTATGGGAAATGATGAGCAGAACACTCATAAAATCCTGGAGAAACTTGCATGAGCTGATACAAAGTGAAATATCATGTGTACAAAATAACAGCAACATTGTCACCTGTGAATGACTTGGCTGTTCTCAGCAATACAACGATCCAAGACAACTCTCAAGGACTTATGAAAAATGCTATCCATCTCCAGAGAAAGAATCGATGGTGTCTAAATACAGATTGAAGCATACTTTTTTAACTTTATTTTTCTTGAGGTTTTTTCTATGTTTTCATTCACAACATGACTATTATGGAAATGTTTTACATGACTACACATGTATAACCTATATTGAATTCCTTGCCTTCTCAATGGGCTGTGGGTGGGGAGAGAGAGAGAGGGAGAAAATTTGGAATTCAAAGTCTTAAAAATAAATATTAAAATTTTTTTACTTATAATTGGGGAAAAATAAAATACTAAATGAAAATTTTTTTAAATTTTGAAAAAGAATCAATTTTCAAATGTAGGGATATCATACCAGAAGGACAACCTCTTCTAGGTAGAAATGAATGTAAAAATAAAGACAAGTAAGGGAGGAGTCAAAACTACCTCACTTTATAATAGCCTCGATGGTTCAAATGGGTAAAATAATAGGGTTCATACTAAATATGAAAGCTCCTTTGAACTGGTGTACCATTATACAAAAATGATGTTCAGATAAGCTAAGGAAACTTAACAAACTAGTTAGAACTGAATTCATTCAAAAGATTGAAATAAGCATGACATCTAGTCACACCCTCTGAGAAGGAACTGCTTGAGGGGGAAGTAATGGGAGGTTTGAGCAGTGACTTTTGGCCCCATACTCCTTCCCCACATCTCTTTCATCTGAAGAAAATATTGCCAATTTCTAAGCATCTGGACTATTTTGTGCTTCTCATGCTACCATCAGTGACCTGAATGCATCCCTAAATCAACTAATGGCACTGTTTTAGTTGATAGGCAAGGAGAGACATGATAAAGCTTCAACAGGCTTAAAAGGAACTTTTTGAGCACCCCACAAATGGGAGAAAAGGACTTCCAGAAATTAGGAGATATGAGTTATCTTTTTGTTACATGTACTCTTGAATCTACTTTTCCCTGGACGCTCTATGTAGCATAAAGCGCAGCATAGACTTTTAGGGGTTGTTTTGTACAAATGTTCCCACTTTACCACTTTATTAAATATCTCTTTTAAAAGAAACTTAGAGCTGAATGACTGCAAGCTTCCAAACAGATAATCTTGGAAGGAAGAACAGCTTATATCAGGGGTGACTGGAGCTAATGGCATTAAGGAATCCCTAGGGATATGCTAGAACCCAAAGGAGAAGATGTAGCCAAGCTCTCTGAGTGTCATCTGTGAGAGTGACAGTTAGGGTAGAGATGATCAAGGCTTAAACGAGCTTCAGAAATTGGGTCGATCAGTAGCAATTTGATATGGAAGGGGGAGAAATATTCCTACATCTGTGACATCTTCTTTTGCTGCCTTCTATATAGAAATAGCTTGCCCAGGTGCTGGCATAATAATTTAAAAAATCACAAAAATAAGATGTGCTTAAGTAAATATGGAATTTTGTTTGTTTGTTTGTATGTCATAAAGAAAAGTTCTGTTGTGCCCAGATTTGAACTAAGAACGATGAGTGTTTCTGACTTCAGGCCCCATACTCTATCCACTACATCACCTAGCTTACTCTTAAATATATACCCAGAGCATGGTTATTACATGTCATCAGGGTTCTTGATATATCCCTGAGGGCTTAGGAATGGCTTTTTTTGAGTGACAGCCAATAAGCCTTCACGAGTAAGCTCACCAAACTGTTATAATCAATTACTCAGCCAGACAACTAGCTTTTGGAAGAATTATTTACTAAGATGCTCTAATGAAAATAGTTGGTATAAAACATTCACTATAAAAGCTTATAATTTCCCACACATACAGAGTCCAAGGGAAAGGGTTTTGCATAGAGGAAGAGGAGGAGGCCTCAGCAAGCATCCAGGTTATCCTCTTTCTGACCCAGAATCCCTTCTACATAAAATCCAAGGTATGGGTATCTAAGTCTTTTAAATTGATTATACCAGATGATAGGATCATAGATTTAGACCTGTAAAGAACTTTAGAGGCCATCAAATCCAACCCCATCATTTCATGGATAAAGAACCTTATAAATAGACAAGTGAAGGGACTTGCCTAGAGTCACATAGCAAGTAAGTATTTGAGGTGACATTTGATCCCAGGTCTTCCTGACTCAAAGTCCAATAACTTTTCCACCATGGATCTACTCTAGTGCCTTATTCACTATGCCCTATCACCTCAAGATTATAACTTGTCTTTCAGTTGCTAACAGTCATTAGAGAGCTGTGAAGGTAAAAAATAAAATACAACATAGGTAAGAGTTGGAAGCTATATTTGTAAACCCACGTTAGGGACTGTAGTTCAGTCTTTAAAATGACGAAGACCCTGGAGCCTTGGTTGTTTTCTCTTAGATTCTTTGGCTCAGATGCATATAGTTTGACAACTCCCACTGCCTGATTTCTAAAATGGAACAGCCCTCTAACGGCAATTGTTGAGGTGGTTCTGACCCTTGGAGCAATTGATTTTCTTATAAATAAGCAGTTGTTAGTCCCAGTTAACCTGCTCTGGTGAAAATCGATACAAGTTCAGTACAAGTGTTAAGTAAATACACTAAGGTGACGCAGTGAAATAGACCAGTGCTGCCTAATACCCGTTGTGAGTTTCTTCTTTAGTGGCTGACTGATAAGGGAACAGCTAACTCTTGAATTACTTTTAAGACAATATAAAATTGCCAATCCTTTGCTACTAAGCAGGAGCCAAATATTTTCCTAGGTACTACTGTATAAAATTTTTCCCAACCCTAACCTAGAATCATATGATTTTCTCTTCTATGTCTTAGGCATATATACCTTTGTATATACCTAAAGGTACTTATAGGTATATTTTAAAATTCTGCTAGTGGCATTAAACATTTAAAATGTTCAGTGAGACCTCATCTAGGCATTTCAGTTGACCAGAGACAAAAAATTCAGATGAGCACTTTCGATGCCTTTCAGAACCACAATTCTATCTGCAGAAGGGAGCTGCAAAAATTGGTGATGGGAGCAGTGACAGGAATAGAATGTGAAAGAACTGAAGTATTTCTATCCAACTCCCATCCAACAATTACTTGTTACTTGTTCATTAACAAGCAATTTGTCTTATGGTCGAAGCTGCTTCCTTTATATTCACTCTTGCTCTTTCTCTCCATAATAGTGCGACCAATACAGACATCTGTATTTCCTTGTACCCCTTTGGGGTTTCGGTGAGCTAGCTCTAGGAATTTTAGCTATGCAGAACAAGTGGGGAGTTCCTTCCTTATTGAGCTGGCAAAATCAATCCATGGTACATTGTTAGATAATCTCTTAAATATGGGGCATATATTATGAGCCATTCATTCCTTATTTCCTCATCATGTTGGAGCTCCCCAAAGCAGAATTTTGAAAGAAAATTCCAGGCCATTCCTGATGAAAAGAGCCTAACTTACATGGTTTTTATGACACCTAGTGGCCACATTCATATCCTCAGCACCTATCACATATTAGTTGAATTGTTCTATATTGTCAGATCTAAGTTTGGGGAAAATTGCAAAGTAATTTCTCTGTTTCACTTCCTTCTCTTTTTTGGCTATTTTCTCCTGGTGTCTCATGGGAAAGGGAAGGGAAGGGAAGGGAAGGAAAGGGAAGGGAAGGATGATTCACATTAAAGTGATAGACACTGTTTTACCACTCCATGAAGGTAATGGAAGCTTCAATAGCCCCTCTAACAGGGACTATTGCTATTATTACTGTGTCTTTAAGAGGCCATAATAGAATCTTGAGAGTGAGGAAGTTTACCTGAAATCTGGAGAAACTATTAACTTTCATGCCTGGAGAGAGACAGTTTGAGGACCTAGAGAAAGGACTAAGAGAAGTTTTTTCCCAAGAGATTGAGCTTAACTTTACCACTGTGGACAAACTATTTTAAAGAAAACTCTTGAAAGGTTTTAAATGCCATCCTGAGAGAGCTGAATGATGAGACTGTTTCCAGATTTAAAGAAAAGTCAGCTGTTGTAATTTGCACCATCCTTAATTGTATAAATTAGATACTTGTTTCTTGAAAGAGAGGGAAAGAGACAGAGGCAGAGAAAGATAAATAAAAGAAAGCTTACTGAAAGAGGTTACTCTAGTTTATTTGATAAAATGGGTGGAAGCTTATAGACAAATAATTAATGAATGTTCATTTCTATTAATTATGAGGAAACGGGAGTGAGGCGGATCTCTTGAATTAAAAAAAGGTTTTGTGTAGTTGCTGAAAAGCGTAGTGTACCATACAGTCCATGTGACTATGAAGGTTACTGGAGGGGATCATTATCTCCTACAACTTGTTATTATATTTGCATGTTAAAGGAGAAAGCATGGATCTCCATCGATTGAGTTTAAGGTAATGTGACAGCTGGAGGAGGGATATTTTTGTATGGACATACTTCTCTTCACCCTTAAAATTACAACAAATAAAGAGTCTAGTTGTTTGTTATTCAAGAGCCAGTCTGACTCATTAGGGAAGAGGACTAGAGGGTTGTGGTAGACAGGTAATGAATTTTTTCAGTTACAGCAAGGAGTAGACCATCTAAGCTGAAGAGGTGTTGGGATTTGTCTGAATGGAGGAAGAACACACGGTGAGGAAATCACAGATCATATTGGTGTATTGAAGTAAATAACTGACTACGCATAAATCTAGTCTGGTCTTACTAGAGCAAAATCTTATGTCCGAAAATTGTCTGTAGGATTAATTAACTAGAACTAACAATAGATTTCCCTATTATATGCTCTTCAATGCTTGGGTAAAAATATATTTTCTTTTTCTGTATGTGCCCAAATTTCTAAAAATTCACCGAATCATTGAATTTAAGTTCTTTTTATCTACTTTAGACAAAACTAACAAAGGTGTCAGAGCAGGACCAGCAGCTCAAATTTATATTCTTAGTACATGGAAAAATTCTAGAAAGCTTCTGCTGCCCTTCTTCCCTTCCTCTTCTTCTTCCTCTCCCTTCTCTTCTTTCTCTTTTGTCTTTTTACTATAATCCCTTTTGTAAAAGCTAATTGACAGAACTGGTTGATAAATATTGAAGATCATGACTTGTGAGTAACAATGCTAGACACCCCAGCAACTGAGTAAACCCAACCTAGAACCTCAAAGGAATGAGTTAGCTGCTCTCTGCAGACTCAGTGTTAGTGGGAGTTGGGGTAGTTGTTCCAAAGGAGGTGTTACAAGAGATTTAGATCTGGAGGAGTCCAGTAAGTCCAACCCCCTCATTCTATAGGTAATTAAACTGAGGTTCATGGAGGTGAAATGACTGACTCAAGAATATGAACTTAGTTTACGTTTAAGAGCAAAACAAAATGAGGCACTCATAGTCCATCTAATTAACAAAAAGGAGTGTACTTAACTGTAGCAGGAGGATATTTAGCTAGACTATCCTGTTGATTCAGCTGAATACAGTTCCCCTGCCTCTGAGTTGACCATGCATGATGCTCCATTGATCAAATACTAGGGAACAATGGGAACTCCTCAAAGCTGTTGGTTCTCCAGTGACTAGGAAGTGATGTCAATAGCTTCTGAATAAATTAAATCTCAAAGATAGTTCTAATACAATTTTAAGGAAAATAACCAGCCCAGCCCACAGTAGGCAGATATTGCTAGATATTCTTCCTACCGTAGTCCTCTCTTTGGTGGCAAAGTTCTAAGAATTCATCTAGAAAAAACCCTCTACCACTTAAATGGTTTTAAGGCTGCTAGCAATCCTGACCTTGGAGATCTGAAAAAGTTTAACGGTATCCCTGGAGATATAAAAACTGAACCAGAAACATAACAAAATTAAACTAAAAGATAATAAATTATATAATTTCCCCCAAAAGAGTGACCAAATAAAAGAATACGAACGAGAAATCTCAGGATTAACCTCCCCTTTTTGGAAGGATCAAGTGCTGAATCTAAAAAAACCCGCTCCATGTAGCAACTGATATTAAACTTTTAACAGTGGGTCTCCTGATGTAAAGAGGTGACCAAGAGCAAGAGCAGCACTAGGAACATTAGGTCTACAGTAAGGACAAGTATACCTTTTGCATAGCCACCAATTCTCATAATGTATCAGGGTCACCTGAAGTAAAGTAGCTAAGGCATCTTTCATGTAGCCTGTCCCAGCATTGGAGTCAATACCAAGAATTATGCTATAAACCTCGCCCAAGAAAAAGTATACAGTGATTACTGGTACTCTATTAGCAGCAATGCTGGGGACGGGCTACATTAAAGGCACTACACAAGGCCTTCTTTGCCACTGCCCATCCCAGTATCTATTCTGCTGGGATCCACACCTCTGCCTACTCTACTGTCTCTGGAGTCTGCACTACTTCCCCCAGCCATTGCTACTAGAGCCTCTGCCACTGTCTACTCCACCATCCCAACAGGTAGTTACTGTGGCCTGCCAACTGTAGCTATGACCAAATGCTCTCTCGGACAGGGATTTCCAATGCTACTTTGTTCTGGGGTTCAAGCACTTGACACTGCCCACTTGGGCTAGAGGACTACCACTATTGCAGCAGCTTCCACTGTTAGGATATGACCCACACCCCTATTCCAGGTCAAGAGTGGGCTACTTCATTGTCAATGCCACCCGTGCATCAGCCTATGGCTGATCTACCACTTTGGTAATATCCAAAGAGCTCCACCAAATGGTTTGGGTAACTCAAAGGGGTTTTGGCCAGTCATGCCAGAGTTTGGATTACTCCTGTTGGTCATCTTCCCCATTGCAGGGAATTCCTGCAAACAGCTACCTATCAGGTTGGGAGTTGGAACTCTCCCTATGCCAAATTGAAAGTGATGGGTGAAGAGGGCATGGGCTGTGAAAAATGCCAGGGGGTGAGAGATGGAAGGAATCGATGGTATCTGAGTGAGAAGGGAAACTATCTTTCTTTTTAGATTTTTCATTCAAAAGCAGGCTTCTCTCTTTTAATGGACTTTTGTCCATCCATATACGCAATTCTAGAAAAGTCTTTGGGCTCCTGGGGTGGGGGGATCAAACGCTTTTTTCAAGTGTACTCTCAACAAAATCCAAATTGAACAAAATCCAGTGGCCTTCCAAATCATGTATAAAGTCCCTCTTTTCTTCAGCAGTTTAAAAAAAATGTACTTCTTTCCTTATTCATATGCTAAATTCACAATAAACTCAAAAAAGACTAAAACCATTCTTTTTAAACTTCCAGGATACATTGGTATTAAACTTATATTTATGGTATTAAACTCTCTTAAAACTTGGAGGAGCCACAGCTTTTTGTGTTTCTCTGCTAGAGCAAAAAAAAAAAATCTTATTCCAAAAATTTAAACCCCACCCCCATGATGTTTTAAGGTAAGCTGAGTTTTAAGGCAATGCTTTAGTCAAATCGGGAACTGCTTCAAATAACCAGACTACCAAGTCAAGGGATAACATAGTCTAAAGATTGCTATTACCCCAAAACAGGAAAAAAATTATATGAATTTAACTAACAATAGTTTACTGGAGTTATCCTCAGGGTATAGTTTTTGAAGGTTATATTCTCAGTAGCTTATAGTTGCTGAATGACCACAGGTAGCTTATTCTCCGAGGTTCCAGTAAGCAGCCACTATTTGCCAGAGGCATCACCGGAAACATGGAGGCAAGCAGGGCTCACGTTCTACTGCATTGCCCATTGCCCAATTCAAGGTTCCTTTTGTCCTAAAATTGCCGACAATGCCAATTGTTAAACCGAGGCTGACCAGGCCAGTTTCCAGGTAGTTTAGGTTTATATTTTGAATGAAATGAGAAACTAGTAGTTGTTCATCTAACAGTTAAAAAAGGAAGATTTACCTAGCCTCAGCAAGGGAGTTAGTGAACAAGGATATCCATGTAGATTCAGAAGAGCACAGCTCCCCTTCCTCTCTGTTGCCTGTGTCTTCAGTTGGCCAAATATCAGGTAGAAGCTGCAGCTTCTTATGGCTCTTAATTGTGAGGTGATCAGGCAATGATATCAACATCTTTAGCCTTTAGTCCTCTGAGTCCACAGGAAGTTTTCAATGCCTTTTAAAGAAAAAAAACAGCAGAATCCATGTGGTAGAGGACTCTGGTAACTATTACCACACCAACCTTATTCTACTACACTGACTAGTGGCAGTTTAGGATGATCAAAAGTTTAGAATAATTATTTTGGTGATCAGGGTTCAAACTATTTCTTAGAAAACTGGGATTCCTTGAGAAAATGCTAAGATTCTATGGAATATATCACACAAGTATACCATAGGGCCCAGGGGCAGGGAACCTGCAGCCTTGAGGCCACAAGTGGTCCTCTAGGTTCTCAAGTATAGCCATTTCACTGAATCCAAATGACCACACTGGAGGACCTAGAGGGCCACACATGGCTTTGAGGCTTCAGGTTCCTGACCCCTGTAGGGTATAGGTATATTTTGTAAAATTGTTGATTTTTTACACTAAGTTCACATGCAAATATTATTTTTATCTGAAGTTCCTTGACATTTATTCTCAAATACAATTAAATATCATAACTGAAATTCTATAAATGAAATGGTTCAAATATTTGATTCTATTTTACTCTATAAAAAGAAGACACCAAAGTTGACTTTTTTTTATTTTCTAAAAGTTAAGAAAGAAATTGTATTTGATGTAATTTCTTTGCAAATGAGAGTTATAATAACTTCCTGTAATGGCAGGATAATAATTATAAAATATTTCTTTCTCATAGACATTTTTAGAATAAAATCATAGCTAGTTCTTTCCCTGCTTCTTTATGAAAAGAAAAACCTAAAAACCATCATAATGATTGACCAGCCTCAAGATGGAAAGCAGTGGTCCTCTAACATAGCAGTAAATGCATGTGATCTAGATCTCCCTATTAGGAAATCAAATTACCATATTTTCCACAAAGAAAGCAATTTTGATGTTTCCCTCTGTTGCATTTTGAGAATTTGGCCTAGTTTCATTAAAAGGAGGTAGAGCTTTCCCTTCTTGAATTTGAACAAGTATCATGACTCACTGGATTTTTCGTGCAATTTCAGATGTTAGTGAATAGTTCTGATAATTACCAATTTTCTAAATTTATTACAAAATGCCTCTTCCTAAATAGCAAACTGTGATATTCTCTACATCTGTGCCCATTTTCTATAAATATATCCCATTTCCTTTTGGAGAGCAATTGATTTTAGTGGAAACAATGGTTTCTGATTACTGTGGCCTCACGCAACCCTTCATCCCAAATCAAATGCAATATTGCAAGAGCCAAGAAAATGATTTTGCCATATCAAAAAAGCAAGACAAACCAATAACAACTAGGCTAGCATTTAAATAATGCGGCTATATGTGTCAAAGCTAATGTCTATGAACTAGCTAATGTCCATCAACGACATGAAAATAAACCTTGATTCTCTTGTTACCTGATTTTTGTTTTTCTTAACAAATGGGTTTTCTTTGTGTTAAAAGCCATTTCAATCAATTAGAATGGCATTTATTTGATGGACCTGACAATGTGATAAAACTTGCTTGTGTTTCATCTTATGTCCCCAAGGCTAATTTTAGTATTATTTAAATGCTTAATAAAATTCAAATATGAAGAAATAAATAAACCATCTATTACTTTGAGAGTAGAAATACCAACAAGGAAGAAACATATTAATTTATTGATATTTGATGAGTGCTAACTATTAAGTATATAGGGGAGATTAGCTAAAAGTCATGCTTATCCATAAAATATTCCCCACTGACCTTCCAGAAAATCTAAAATTTTCAACATAAGTATCAGTTCTTTTGATCATAATATTGTCTCTAAGAAGGAGCTATTAAATGCAAATATGTTACCTAGAAGAAGTATCAGTATAAAAGCACTAAAGACCATTGACAGATCTAAAGAGACTGTAGTCTCAAGAGGATTTGAAATGAGTAAATAAATTCATTTCAATTTTAACAAAATATTTATAAAGTGACTTTTCACGGAAAGCAATAATTCAACAAGTATTTATTAAACACTTAACCTGTTATGAACCAGTCATTATGCTAGGTGTTAGGTATATAAAAATAAAGTGAAGCTGTCCCTGCCCTCAATAAGCTTGCATTCTTTGGGGCGGATAACATAAATACATGTAAGTATCTGTAACATATATATACAAAATAAATACAAAGCAATGGAGAAGGGGAGGAATCTTATCTGGGAGAATCAGAAAAGGTCATAATGTGGGAGGTGTCACCTCTCAGCTATGTGTTGAGGGAAACTCTGGAATCTAATAGCAAGGAAATGAGGGAATACATTCTAGTTATGGATGACAGCCTGTGTAAAGTCAGGAAGAAGGAAAATGAAATTCCATAAAGAACAAGAGGGCCCTTTTGATAAACTCTAGAGAATAAAGGAAAGTAATAAAGAATAAGTCTCAAGAATTAGGTTGGGAGAAGGTGCTGCAAGGCTTCAAATGCCAAAAAGAAAAGTTTCTGTTTAATCCTACAAGTAAGAGGGAGTAACTAGAATTTATGGTTAAGGGCAGGAGGCTATGTGATGGATGAATTAGAGAAGGAAGAAATTTAAGACAAAATGACCAAGAAGGAGAGAGGTGCTGAGGACCACTGGGATAAATGATTTTGTAAGTGGAGAGAGGGCCAGATGAGAAAAGATGTTATAGAAGCAGACTCAACAAAACTTGGCAATTGATTCGTTATGTAGGATGAGCAAGACATTTAAGTTGGAAATATAGATGATTAGAAGAATGATAGTTCCTCAACAGTCACAGGAAGTTCAGAAGATAGGTTTTTCAAGAAAGAAAATGAGTTCTGTTTTGGACATGGTGAATTTGATATGCCCATGGGACACTTAGTTTGAAAAGTTCAATAGGCAGCAAGCGGTGAAGGATAAGAGCTTAGGAGAGACGTTTGGGCTGGATCCACACACGTATATCTATTTCTTCGGAGAGGGAATAAATGAACTAATGGTAGTAAGATAAATAATGGAGATACAAAATAAAAAGTGAACCAGCTCCTATCCTCAAGGAGCTAAAAGTCTACGGGGGAAACAAGATATACACAGATTGATAAATGAAGGGTAAGGAGAGAATGGAGAGAGCAGTGAGAATCAAAGGGATCAAGAAAGGCTTTATACAGGACATCGCACTAATTATAATTTGATAGGGCAAGGAGGTCAAAGGAGGATTTGCTTCTCAGTCTCTTTTCATTAAATTACTTATTTAATATTTTTAGTTTTCAGCATGGATTACCACAAGAATTTGAATTACAAATTTTCTCCCTATTTCTACCCTACCGCCCGCTCCAAGATGGCATATATTCTGATTGCCCGGTTCCCCACTCAGCCCTCCCTTCTGTCACCTCACTTCCCCCCCATCCCTGTTTCCCTTACCTTATTGTAGGGCAACATAGATTTCTATGCCCCATTGCCTGTATATCTTATTTCCCAGTTGTATGAAAAAACAACTTTTTTTTTTTGCTTTTAAAACTTTGAGTTACAAATTCTCTCCCCTCTTTCCTCCCCACTCACCCTCCCTAAGGAGGCAAACAATTCAACGGAGGTCACACTGTATCATTATGTAAAACCCTTCCACAATACTCATGTCGTAAAAGATTAACTATGTTATGCTCCCTCCTATCCTGTCCCCCTTTATTCAATTTTCTCCCTTGACTCTGTTCCTTTTCAAAAGTGTTTGCTTTTGATTATGTCCTCCCCCATCTGCCCTCCCTTCTATCATCTTCCCTTTTTTATCTCCTTCCTCCTTCTTTCCTGTAGGGTAAGATACCCAATTGAGTGTGTATGGTATTC
>CM053626.1:225426426-225447067 GCA_028646595.1 Phalanger gymnotis
ATTTATCTTGCCCTACAAGAAAGGAAGGGAAAAGGGGATGGGAGGGGAATGGGGGGACGGAGGGGAGGGCAGACTGGGGAACAGGGCAACCAGAGTGTACGCCATCTTGGAGGGGGGGGGTGGAAATGGGGAGAAAATCTGTAATTCAAACACATGTGAAAATCAATGCTGAAAACTAAACATATTAAAAATAAAATTTTTTAAAAAAAGAAAGTTTAAAAAAAACAACTGGTTTTTAGTTTTGTTTATCATTTCTACAGTCTTCTTGGTTTCCAGTATACCTATTTCTCCTCTAATTTTCAGTATCTATTTTGTGAGTCTTTAGGCTTTGCATATTTGTTGGCTTTCTTATTTTAAATATATATGCAGGTAATTAATCTTATTTTCAATTTGTTATTGCATAATTTTAGGGATTTAATTTTGCTACTGAGAACTGCTTTAGCTGTATCTCAGAAATGTTGGTATGCTACTCAGTCATTACCATTTTTCACAAAACTATTGTTTCTATTATTTATATTTTGTTTTCCTCATTATTTAAAAGTTTGTGTCAGGTCTCCATTTGGGTCTTTTTTTTAAAAAATTCTCCTCCCTGAACTGATTACCATTTTTTAAGCATGATTTCTAAAGGTTGTATTTATGATTTCTGTCTTTTAATATTTATTTGCAGTATCGATTCATAGCCAATTTTTGTAAAACAATTTTCCATTTAGAAAATGTCCTAAGTCTTTAAGCTCTAGTTTCTCTAGCACAGTATCTAATTCTACTTTTTCCCTTTTGTTTAGCTCCAAAACACTAGTCTCCTCCTGTTGTATTACTATTTATGAATTCTTGTAATTCAGTTAAGTTTTCTTTTATAAATTTAGATGCTATGGCCTTTCCAGGCATACAAATTAAATACTAATATTGGACTCCTGTTTATGGTTTCTTTCAATATGATGTAGCTTCCTTGTTTAATTGCATATTTTGTGAATTTTTGTTTTTACTTTAATATATTATGATTGCAACTTAATTTTTTTGCAAATTCACTTGAAACAGTGAATTTTATAAACAGATTATGGGCTTTTTTGGAGATATTCTATGGATTTTTTCTATTTCAATTTTGACTTTCTATCAGTTATAATTTACTGGGACTTTCTACAAATGTAAGATACTATTTTAGCTATCTTCTATAGACAAAGAGTTTCAAATTAACTTAAAAATTAAATGGGCTTTCCTAGCATGAATTTGGATACTTAGTCAAAACTTTTCTGACTGAGTTGATTGTGTCAAAATAAGTTTTCTTGACCAAAAAATTCTTAAAGTCATGAAACAAGTGGTGTCATAGAGAGCCAATCGTTCTTCTATTGACAATGCTTTCAACTGTGATGAATTGTGAGCAGACTGAACAAGTTTTCTGGTGGAATTTTTTCCCCTGAAAAGTAGCTCTCCAACTAATCCTTGGCTTTTGCTAGTAGTTGTTATTGTGGTTGTTCATTCTTTTCAGTTGTGTCCAACTTTCCATTATACCATTTGAGGCTTTCTTGGCAAAGATACTTGAGTGGTTTGCCATTTCCTTATCCAGATCATTTTAGAGATGAGGAACTAAGACAAACAGAGATAAGTGACTTGCCTAGGGTCACCCAGCTAGCAAGTGTCTGAGGCTGGATTTGAACTCAGGAAGATGAGTTTTCCTGGTTCCTAGCCCACTGTGCTATCCATTATGCCACCTCATGGTGCTTAGATCACTATTATTTACCAATTAATTTCAGGCACAAAGTCAGAACTGCTGTTCAATTGTCCAGCCTAACCATGAGCAGAAATTTTGCAAAATTTTTTATCTTGCATATTTTTTATCTTTTATATAAGTAACTGATCACTGCACTAGGTATAAATAAGGATAAGATTCATAAAGTTTTAAGATACTCATATCCCTATCAGAGGCTTATTCGGAATAGCATCTTCTAATCTCAAATGTTAACCTGGCATATTTCCTGCTTTACAGAATAATAAATGAGAATGCCTAACATGTCATTCAGTAAAAAATAATGACTTTTGTGGTTTCAGCAAATTAAGATGAGAGGCACATTATTTTTACGAAAAATATAATCCCTGTAACCAAATTAATTCCCGAATTAAAAAGTTCCAAATAATAAACATATTCAAATGATCAATTTCCTTACTAAGAAGTTCTTGTGGAAAAGATTCCTAGCCAGAATTCACAATTCATATGTAATTCATGACTCAGCCTCAAGCAATGGGCTCAAATTATCATTAATATTTATTCAACAAATATTCATTCAACACCTATCACATGCAAGGTACATACAAAGCATTATAAGTACTTATTGTTATTAATATTATATTCAGTAGTGTAGAGGGAGAAATGAATCCAGGGATGTAGAAATCCCAAACCAAAATTCCCAAGGCAAGGCAGCCTGGAATTAAGGTCCAAGCACAAGTACCCCATCAGTAGGAATCCATATATTGAAACTTCTGATTTCCCTTTCTGTGATATTGACTTTAAAAACCAAGGTTCTGTTTATTTTTTTGGAGGGGGGATGATCTAATAGGGTAGATCAAAGGAATAATGGTAATTTGGCCAAATCTGGTAGTGTACACCTATAATCCCAGCTTCTAGGGAAGCTGAGGTTGTCAGATTTCTGGAGTTCAGAGGTGCTTAGCTTCAGTGGAACCCATTGGGTTTTCACATTAAGTTCAACATTAATATGATGAGTCTCTGGGTTCCATTAGATTGCCTAAGAATAAATCAACAGATTAGGTAAGAAATGAAGCAGGTCAAAGCTTCTGTGCTGTTCAGTAGTGAGATTAGGTCTGAGTAGACCCTGAACTTTCTGCTTGAATGAGATGGAGAGGTCTGGACTTTAAAAAAAATAAAAAAGAATTGTACTATGATTGAAGTAAATGATGCCATTTAGAGAACACTTCCTTGGGAGGCTTTTAACAAGTAAAATTAAGAATTTATTACATTTTTATAAGGACACACAAATCCTAAATGTACAAGAAAAAGAACTTTAATAAGTTCATAAAATTTATGCCTCAGGTCCTTTGATCTACTCTATCATCGCACAACTGGGGAAACTGAGGTCCATTTGGTGACTCAACAAAGATCACAGAGGTGGCAAGTGACAGATCCTCCCTTGGGATTTTCAATCAGTATCTCTTTCATTCTAACTTAAAAAGTATTTATAAAATATGCATATTTTGATTGTTGTGTTTGTCCTTCATTCTCAAAGAGGGAGATGATGACATGACTTAAAGTTGTCTTTGATTTGAGTGAGGGCAGGCTGTGCAAGGTCACCAGCCTCACTTTCTCCTCCAGAGCCGTTTGAGTCCAGTGGCAAGATATTCATCAGGGAGACTGGAGATGACCCATGATGCAATGGGGGACCCTGGCCCTTTTAGGCTAAGGTCTTTCCATATTCTGACTTTGAGTGAGACAACACCAATTCAGTGAATAGGTCTCTTAAGAAGTGAGTCAAGGGATGGCCTCTTTAATTAAAAAAAAATGATCTGGGAGGGGAAGACCCTGAGGGTTGCTGAACAAAAGAGATACAGTTACTATTTACATTCACTCTGAGCCAGGAGGGCCCCCAAAATAGCCATTAAGTGGTGGTTGGGCATGGACCTATTGTCCAATCTATTAGCTCCAGAGTGAATTGGTTTTAAGGTTTGGTCTTTGAGAAAGAAATCTAGCCAGTAAACCCCAAGGGAACTAGGCAGCTTTTGGCCACCAAAATTTACCTTCCTTTGAGTGGAGGAGTGTCACTTTGTTTCAAGTGTGTTTTTTGTAAACAACACATTGTTGGATTCTGCTTTCTAACCTATTTTGCTTTCCACTTCCATTTTATGGGTGAGTTCCTCCCATTCAGTCCATCTTATTTTCTTCTGTTTATCCTTCTCTCTTTTTATCCTATCCCGCCTCTAAAGTCTATTTTGCTTCTGATCACTGCCTTCCTTTATCCACCCTCTCTTTCATCACTCTCCCCTTCCCCTCCTACTTCCTTATTAGATAAGATAGATTGGTATACCAATTGGTCAGTTTATATATTGTTCCATCTTTGAACTAATTCAGATGACAGTGAGGTTCAAGTATTGCCTCCCCCTGCATTTTCCTTCTCACTGTAAAAGTTCTTCCTTATATACCTCTTTTATGTGAAACAATTTTTTCTCATCCTTTCTTTACCTTCACCCTTCTCTCAGTGCATTTCTCTGTCTTGCCTATCCACCTCTTTTTAAAATAATCCCAACATAACTAACTTACTCGCATGCCCTCTGTCTATGTAGAATCTTTCTAACTGCCCTAATAATGATAAAGTTCTTAGGAGTTACATGTATCATCTTCCCATAGAGGAATATAAACAGTTTCACCTTACCAAGTCCCTTATTATTCCTCTTCCATGATTATCTTTTTATGATTCTCTTGAGCTTTATATTGGAAAGTCAAATTTCTCTTCAGTTCTGTCTTTTCCTCAGAAATACTTGAAACTTTTCCATTTCATTAAATATCCATTTTCCCAATGAAGTATTATACACAGTTTTGCTGGTGAGGTTACTCTTGGTTGTAATCCTAGCTTCTTTGCCTTCCATAACATCATATTCCAAGACCTCTGCTCCTTTGATACGGCAGCTGCTAAATCTTGTGTGATCCTATCTGTGGCTCCATGATAATTGAACATTTCTGATTGTTTGAAGAGTTTTTTTTCTTTAACCCCAGGGATTTGGAATTTGGCTATAATATTCCTGGGAATTCACATTTGGGGCCTTCTTTCAGGTGGTAATTGATAAATTTTACCCTTTGATTCTCAGATATTAGGGCAGTTTTCTTTTATAATTTCTAGAAATACGATGTCTAGGCTCATTCTTTTATCATGGCTTACAGTTAGTCCAACAATTTTCAATTATCTCCCCTCAATCTATTTTCCAGCTCAATTATTTCTCCGATGAGAGATTTCACATTTTCTTTTTTTTTTTCCTTCTTTTGACTTTCTCTTATTTTTCATGATGTTTCATGGAGTCATTAGCTTCTCCTTGTCTGAATCTGTTTAAAAAATATTTTCTTCAGTGAGTTTTTGTACCTCTTTTTCCATTTAGCCAATTCTGCTTTTTAAAAAGTTTATTTCCGTCAGTGTAGTTTTGTATCTCCCTTATCATTTGGCCATTTCTGTTTTTTAAGGTATTATTTTCTTCAGTATTTTTTTTTTGCCTTTTTAAGAAAAAACAAAGCTGCTAATTGTCTTTTCCTGTTTTTCTTCTCTGTCTCTGTCTCTCTGTCGATCTCTCCCCCCCCCCCAGATTTTCCTCCCCCACGATTATTTGATTTCACTTTCTTTTCTTTGGGGCTTTGCTCGTAGCTGTTTTGACATCACTGTCTTCTTCTGAGTTTGTGTTTTCACCTTCCTAGTCATCATAGTAGCTTTTTATGCTCAGGTTATATTTTTGTTGTTGTTTGTTCATTTTTCCATCATGATTCTTGACTGAACTTTATGTTAAAGTTGTGCCTTGCTCCCAGTGTGGAGATGGGGGAACTCAGTCTCAGGGTTCAGGCATTTTTCCCATTGCTGTTTTCAGAATTAGTTTTGGGGGTTTGGAAATTTTCAGTGCTGTCAAAATGGTGTGATCTGGGGAGAGGTGTGTTTATTGCTCTTCTGGTCTGTGCTCTAGTCCTTACCCGGGAAGGGGCCCTGCTCCCTTAAGATTGCAACTGATACTGTTCCTTATGGCTCCTGCTCTCTCATGACCAAAAGTCCTCCTCTCTGCCCTTGCACCATGACTTGGAAGTGAATATAGGTGATGGAATTGCCAAATAGTGTTTGGTCCTGCATCTAGGGCTTCGACTGACATCCCCTGCAATCTCTTTCTGACCATTTGCCAGATTCCCTTACTGACCAATTGCTGATACTTACGTGGCTAACACCAAGTTACACCACCAGTATTGCATTCATGTGGGCTCTGAGCCTGCCTATACCCACATATCCCAGATTTCTCATTCCTACCTTCTAAGTTTACTTGGGCTGGAATAATGTCTCACTCAGACCTTTTGTTGTCTCCGTCACTGGTGTTATTTGAAAATGTTTGGAGGGAAATGTTGGGCTAGCTCACCTAATTGCTTCCTCTACTCTGTCATCTCAGCTCTGCCCCTTAAAATCCCCCTTGCTGTATTCTCATTAAGAATAAGTATACCATACACATAGACCCAATGTCTGTACAAGTTCTTGGACCCTGAAATTCCTCCCTGAGTGAGGAATCATAAAACAAACTGGCAGCCAGGTGGAGGAGTCACTTTCACATTATAGTAAGCAATGAGCTACAGTGGGCCTGCCTTCTGCCAGTGCATATGCCAATATCCATTCTTCTTCCACTGTGCATTCTGAGTTGATTTAACCGAGTGAAGCTCCTTTGACTGTAGATATTCATCATGATCTACCAGTCAAGCCTTCAAACACCCCTAAAGCTTTTCATGGCTTCTTTGTATTGAGGAGATGAGGAAATGATGCTGAGAGTCCAAGATACTGATATTTCCCTGAGTCAACCAAGTCTCGAGGAATGCCTCAATCACTACCTTTTAGGGAAAACCTGGCCTAAATTACATTGAGACTTGGGATTAGGCTATTCCTTCTACTCCCCTCATTAAATGAAAACAGAGTAGTTTAGGGTTTAACCTGAGGATTTTGGCATGCCTTTCCTGACAGAGTGAAAAGGTGAGAAGTTTTCATTGGCTTTTTTTGGTGAAATCTGATTTTGTTTACAATATAATATATTCTGTTTGTATACTGATATGCTTTGTCACAAGAAGAAAAAAAACAGTAAATACTTAAGAAGAACACTTAGAATGTTACTTCATATTAAGAGTGCAAAAATCATTTGGTAAGAACTTCTAAGTATCATGGAAGAGTTACCATTTTGTTTTTATTTGATTTAATAGTCTTCATAGATGACAATAAATACATTTTGTTTATTAACAAAAACTTCATGGACCTTTTCTAGAAAAATGTGCATGGATTAAAGACTGAGGCTTTGAATTATAAAATGATTTTTTTAAATCACTTAGATTAAGTTGTTTATTTGCCTATCAATAAGAGCTTGAAAGGGTGGGTTGATGTGTACTTGATAAAGAAACCCACATAACAACTATTAATTAGCCATGTGCAACTATATTTGTACATGGTGTAAGATCCTCAGGAAAGGAAAGAGAAACTGACCTGAAAAGATTGTTTTAGTCTATATGTGAGTGGATTTTTATTGCTCATAAACCTAAATGAAAAGGATAAGCAAGGAGAAGAATTGGGGGTGGTGGAGGGGGCTTGGTTTCTGATCATTGTTACTTCACATGCAGACCCCTACCTAGTGTGCCCAATATGCAGAAGTGATAAGGCCAGAATCTCTGTTCAATAACATTTCAATGCAAAAAAAAACCTATTCTTTTTATTAGTAAGTCAGCAAGCATTTATTAAGCACACATTATGTTCCAGGGCCACTGCATTAAGAACTGGGTATATAAAGATAATTAAAAAAAACAATAACATGACAACAACATACTCCTTACCTTCAAGGAGCCAATATTATAATGGGGAAGACAACAGGCATATAACAATATAATTGTACACACACACACACACACACACACACACACACACACACACACACACATACACACACAGGTATATAGTAGAAGTTTAATTTCAGAAGGAAGATACTAACATTTGAGGGGACAGTAAAGGGCTTACTACAGATGATGGGTTTTGAGGTAAGTTTTGAAGGAAGCCAGGGCAACTAGGAGGCAGAAATAAAGAGGGAAAGCATTCTAGGCATGGTAGAGCGCAGCTAAAGGATAGAGCATCTGGCCTGGAGTCAGGAAGACCTTAGTTCAAATCCAGCCTCAGACACTTACTAACTCTGTGACCCTGGGCAAGTCATTTAACCCTGTTTGCCTCAATTTCCTCATCTGTAAAATGAGCTGGAGAAGGAAATGGCAAATCACTCCAGCATCTTTTCCAAGAAAACCTAAATAGGGTCGCAGAGAGTTGGACGCAACTGAAACAACTGAACAAGAGCAGGGAATGGGAGAGTATGTATAGGGAAGTAAAATGTAAAAGACTGGAAAGGAAGGAAAGGGACAGCTTATGAAGTGCCTTAAAAGACTGAGGATTTTATACTTTTAAAAATTTAGTTACTAATCTAGTTCCTTGAATAAGATCGTAGCATCATAGAATTAGAGTTCAAAGGGACCCAAAAGACCATTTAGAACAAGTGCTTCATTTTAAAAGTGAGGAAACCGAAGCCCAAGGAGTGTAAATGACCTGCTGAAGGTCACATAAGTTACAAGTGTCAGAGGCAATAGCTAAACCCATATCTTTTGACTCCGGAGACAATATTCTTTTGTCTCTGTCATCCTGGCCATTATGCGGATCCTTATATATTGATTTATCCAAGCAAATCTCTTTCATTTGGCTGTAAACTGTTTTGATGAATATTATTAGAAAGCCCTGTATTCTGCGCATTCTTTCTCTCTGAGATGAATCAAGTATGTATTTCGTTTCTGATTTTCAAAGGTTCACGACCTTGAAGCCTATGGAGTCAGGCAATACTTTGATTTGAAAGGGAACTTCTGTCCACGTGAATCATAAACCTGAGAATTCTTAAACTCATTTCATGGCAGACTGAGAGTATGTGAATTATAGCACCATGGTGGCTATTTCCTAGGGGCAATAAGCAATCTCAGTAGCCTTGGTGTAAGTATGTGTGATGGTTTTTCATGGGATGCATGAATAATATCTGTTCCAATACCATTTTTTTGTATTTGACAGATAGACTGTCTCAAGGAAAGAAAGGCTCTTCTATACTCAGTAAGGAAGGATTCTAATCCCTTGTAGTCTTCAGCCCTGGACTGATGCTCTTTATAGTCCTCCCATTCATCATTTTGTTTTTCTGTCTCAGCCTGGCCTTGACTTTTCATTTGAAAGAAGATGCATAAAAAGGAAACCGTTCCCTTATTGTTCACAAGCAGAGCTTATAAAACCCACCAGATGGTCAATGCAAGTTTCTCACAGCCTGATTCTCTGATCTTTATAGAGCAATCCCAGTCAGTGGAAATTTTGCTTCTATGAGCTCTCATCGAACTCTGAGAACTACAAAAATGCTGAAAGAAATGGCCTGGAAAATGTTTGTGTGTGCTGTGGGGGAAAGTAGTTGGTATTAGATTCCTTCTGTTTGGCTTCAGAAGGAAGAACTAGCAGCACTGGGTGGACATTGCAAAGACAATTTTAGGTTTGATGTCAGAAAAAAAACTTTTGAATAATTTTTGCTTTCCAATGGGTGCAATGGATTGCCTCAGCAGAGAATGGGCTAGCCCCTTCTCATCTCTCATCTGCACCCCGCACTGGATGTCTTTTAGCAATTCTGAGTGAGCACTTGGCAAATGTATTATCTAATAAATTCTTTTGGAGGGTATAGATTGGACTAGAGGGACACTGACTGTTGACTTCTCTTGCAACTCTGAAATTCTATGGTTCTATGATGTTATTCTTGGAGATTCTGAGATGTTCTCAATCTCCAAATTAGGCTCCCTCCCTTAAAATTGCAACCTACTAGCTGTTATTACTGTTTCTTGGGGAAAAAAATGCTAGATGAAGAGAGACAGAGACAGAGACAGAGACAGAGAGAGTAGTTGGGTAGCAGATAGAGTTTTTATTAAGTACTTAGTATATGCCATGCACTGTGCTAAGTGTTTGGGACATACGTACATACATACACACACACACATACACACACACACACACACACACACACAAAATAGTAACAGCAACAACAAAAACACAAGGTTCCCAGTCTCAAGGAGCTTTCATTCTAATAGGGGAATGCAAAATATGAGGAACTGCTTTATAGGAGGAAGAGAGCAAAGGAATGTACTTGGAGAGACATAGTGGGTTGGTGTGGAGGTGGAGCAGACCAGAAAGCGAGCAGGACATGATATGAATAGAGTGCCTGGGACTCCTCATGATATGGCAGTTCCAGGCAAAGACTCATCAATCAATCAGTGACTAGGCCTCAGGATTAAATAAGGAAGATAAGGATGTAAGTTTAGGGTCAGAAGTGATTTCAGTGGCCATCTAATGCATCTCATACCTCAAAAAAATTTGCAGCACAACATACACCAAGTTCCTAAGTGATTAGGCACACTTCGATAAGAGACTTCTAGTGAGGAAGAGCCTTCTACCTTCCCAAGGCAGATCTCCCTACCCTATACACATACTCCTAGAGGCTCACCATGTTAATGTTGAACTTAGTGCAGACACCTGATCAGCATAGGCCACTTCGACTCAGAACTCCAGAGCTCTCAAAATCTTCATTTTCCCCAGTAAATGGGATTATATGAAAATACCTGGCCTAATATTAGTCTGTTAAATAAGTCAAGAATTAATAGCTTATGTAAACACATTTTCTTACCTGTCTTTGAGCATTTAGGGGCTATATGCCTAAGTATGGTACCTTTGGATCAAAGTTTAGGAGCATTTTAGTCATTTTTTAAAAAGAATAATTTTAATATACTTTACAGAATGGTTAGACCAGTTCATAGCGCCACCAGTTTGCTAGCGTGCCTGTCTTTCTATAGCTCCTCTATCAATTACTTCTATTAACAACTTTGTACTTTACTGGGTATAATGGTAATGAGGGTGGGACTTTTTTTTAACTGTTTTCTCCTTTGAAGTGCTGAGGTAATCAAGTACCTTTGCTGAGTCTTGTCTTTCAAATGTAATGGCAAGCAGAGTAGGACTTTTTGCTGTTTTTTGTTTGAGTGCTTCTCAGCACTCAGGTAATCAAGTGCCTTTGTTTCAATTGGGAGTCTTTGAAACAAGAGTCTTTAATGACCTGCTCAAGAAACAAGAAGGCCCCAAGTCCCACACCTTTTTGCTGAGTAGGCTCTGAGCCCTCAGGGCCCTGAACAAGGCATAAGAGCTCTGAGGTTAGCATTTTGCTTTTGGGGGCATACTCATTGGAAGAGTGTTGGTGATTTGGCCAGATAGACTCTGGGTAGCTGCTGGAGCCCCCCTCGCTTTGAAAACCCAGATGTTGGTTCCTCTCTCTCTGGTAACTATAATTTCCTGGTCAGACAGCTAGAGCCCTGTCTGTTGATTTCTCTGTGTGTTTGCTCTGTCTATATAGTATATGCTTGTAATTTCTGTTTGTATTTGCTCTGAAGTTCAGAGTGCTGATTTTTTTCCTCTAAACAAAGTGAGTGATATATGTATGTTTAATTAAAGTAAGATGTTAACCCCTTAAAGTTTCTTTCCTTAGAAAAGCAGATCAAAGAATATGTTCCAGCAGCCCTCCTGTGTGCTGGTCTTGTTGGTCTTACATCCCCACAGCAGCTGCAAGCAACATTTTTGTTACACTGGGCTTAATTTGTCGAGATAAATTAAAGACATGTGTGAGATAATAGAATCCACATGACATCACCAGCAGTATTTAAGTATCTAAAGATCTTTTTTACAGCTCAGACCAAAAGCCACCTTTTCAGAATTAACAAAGAAGCATTTGTTAATTGACTACTACGTGCCAGGCACTGAGCTAGATGATGGTGATGCAATATGTGTTTAGACATACACATATACATATACATATGCATACACACACACGCACACACACAAGAAACTAATCCCTACTTACAATACTGTCAGGAGAGACAAGTCACTTAGCACAGTTCCTGGCACATAGTAGGTGCTTACTAAATGTTTAATTGACTGAAGGCCATATACGTCTTTCCTGACATGTGACTCTCTTCTCTTCACTCTCTTCGTTCACTTTAAATTCTCTGCTAGAAATTGCAAGGACATAGAAACATAAATCTCTCAGGTTTTAAATCTATTTTAAGAAAGTTATTATGCATTTTTCATTAACTGCTATTAAAAGCACATTATTAACACTGAATGTAAAGATGGATGATCTCAGAGAATTCTGGGAAACTTCTACCAAAATAGTTGAAGGATTAGACTAGCATAATCTTTTAAAAATAATTTTAACAAAATAACTGGACAGAAGTATAGAAATAGAGTTATCACTTTCCATAGCTATGGAATGAAAACCAAGGAAATGAAGAAAGCAAACAAAAACCAGAATGATCCTCCCTCTTGATAAGCTCCTCAGGGACACTTCGAACCAGAGAGGAGCTGTTGTTGATTTTAGGAGTCCATATTAGCTAAATCTGTACTATTTGTACTGCTTTTCAGAACAATCCACTGTCTGCTTGATAACAATGTCTCTTCGATATCAAAAGCAGTCTACTTTGAGGTTTTGAATTATAACTTCATGAATAAAGAATGTAAATTATTATAAATCATTGGCCAACTATAAATACTAAATAGTAATGAACATTTTCACTTTGGGAGACCTCAGTATTGAAGTGTCATTTAAAGAAAGTATGTAATTACTTTTGGGTACTGCATTGCCAGATAGAAATAATTGTCAAATAGAAATGGTAAACAATCTAGGAACATATTTTTTCATTAACTGTATGAATTATAAATGCAAAATGAAAAGTCAAAATTAAACATATAAAGTGTTAGTTTGGATGATTTGTAGCCAATAAATGTTTAAATTGCATTGTTTATTCTTTTAAATGTTACTGATTTATAAGGCCGGTGACTAAATCTAGATCTTCCTGCCTGCTAGGCCAGCTCTCTATCCATTATGTGATGCTATACTTATTCATAAAAGAGTGAAAATTAAGAGGAATCGAAAGACTGGCCAATATCTAAGTAAATATATAGCAATCAACACTACGTCATTTTGTGACACGTAAAAGTCATTTTCCTAAAGCACAAGGCAGACCATGTAAATTCCAGTGGCTCCCTATCACTTCCAAGATCAAATATAAACTTCTATATCCAGCATTTAAATCCTTTCATGACCTGGTCTCATCTTACCTTATCAAACTTGTTATACATTGCTCCTTTTCATGAAATTTATTCTCCAGCCAAACTGGTTATGTTCTTCACATGTGACACTCCATCTCTTTTCTCTATTTATTTGTATTGTCTGTCTCTCAGATGTGGAAAGTATTCCTTTATCACTTCTGGCTCTTAGATTTTTCCAGTTTCCTTTAAAACTCAGCTCAAAATTCAGCTGGCATTTTCTGCATGAAGACTATCCTGATCCATCCAGCTGCTAATGTCTTACCCACAAAAAGAACAGTATATTTATTCTGTATGTATCTTATCTACATGTGTCTTGACTCCTCTGAGAGACTAAGCTCTTTGAGGGAAAGGACTGTTTGATTTTGGGCTTTGTATTCCCATTACTTCATATAATGCCTGAAATAAGAAGTGATTAATGCAAATTATTTTATTGCCAAACATCAAATTATCCTTTTGCCATAGATTTTTCATGATTTTCTGGTAGCACTCTCATTTCTTCTCCCAATTTTTCCTCTACTTCTCTTACTTGATTTTCAAAATCCTTTTTCACTTCTTTCATGGTCTAAGACCAATTCATATTTTTCTCGGAGGCTTTGAATGTAGGAGTTTTGTCTTTGTTGTCTTTTTCAAGTACATTTTGATCTTCCTTGTCACCAAAGTAAGTTTCTATAGTCAGAGGTTTTTTTATGTTTTTTTTTTTTGCTCATTTTCCCAGCCTATTACTTGACTTTTTAACCCTTTGTTAAGGTAGGGTTCTGTGTGGAGAATGAACTGTTTGTTCCGAGCTACAGGGGTTTTGTGCAGCTGTTTTCAGAGATACTTCTAGAGATCTGCAAGTTTTCAGTTTTTCCAAGGTGGTATGATCTAAGGAGAGGTGTTAACTCCTCTCCTGGACTGTGAGTGACCCTAAGCTCTCTTTTCTGCCCTGGAACTGTGAAGAGGGTTCCCTCTCTACTGTGGCCACAAGCTCTGCTATGGTACTGCTCCTCCTTGCCCTGGGATAGCCACCCAGGACTGTGACTTGGCTCTGAGTGTGGGCAAAGCAACAGAGTCCTGCCTCAGTTGCTAGCAAAGAGAGCCCTGTAATCTCCTGACCAGTTGTTCTAACCCCTTGCTATCTGTGGGATGAGAGCTCAAGAAGCAGTTGTTGCTGCTACCACTGTTGATTCGCTCATGCTCAAGGCCTGCTACTGGTTTGCTGGGGCCAGGACTGTGCTGGTATGGCTTATGCCGGGCTGCACTCCTCTTTCGCCCAGGTCTGACGGACTTTTCCTCTTCACCTTCTAAGTTGTCTTTGGCATCTGTGGGCTGAGAAGTCTGGAAACTGCTGCTGCTGTGAGTGATGCAGTTGCGCTGAGACCTGCTCTGGGTTCGCTGGGGCTGGTCTGTTCTGGCATGGCCTGGCCTGGACTGTACTCCATTCTCAGCCTGGAGCAACAGACCTTTCCTGTCCACCTTCCTGGTTGTCTTGGGCTGCAAATTTGTTTTGCTCCATCTTTTGGTGGGTTCTGCTGCTCTAGAGTTTGTTTAGAGTTATTTTTTATAGGTATTTGGAGGGGTTTGGGTGAGAGCTCAGGTGAATCATCTTGCCTCCATCTTGGCTCCACCTTGCCACAGATTTTTCAATGTGACTACTAAAGGTAAAGAAATAGAGAATATGTACTAATAATGTAATTACTCGATCGTCTGATTTCATAACACTTTGCTTATACTAATTCTATGTACTCATCGTATGCTAACAGACATTATGCATATCTATATCTCTAGGTCTGTATCTATATCTGTTAAGGTAGGACAACTAGGTGATAGAGTGGATAAAGTGCTGGGCTGGGAGACAGGAAGACTTGAGTTCAAATTTGGCCTCAGACTCTTACTAGCTGGATGACTCTGGGTTTAACTTAACCCTATTTACCTTAGTTTCCTCATCTATAAAATGTGCTAGAGAAGGAAATGGCAAACCACTCCAGTGTCTTTACCAAGAAAACCCCAAATGCGGTCACAAAGAGTTAGACATGACAACTGAACAACAAGAAAGTATCCATTAAGGGGCTAGACTAGATGACTTCTAATATCTCTCATAGCTTTAATCCATGATCTTATGATAGATTGTAAGCTCCTTGAGGTAGAGACTGTAACTTATTTATTTTTGCTTTTCCCCTAATGCCTTGAACTAATAAATGTTCCCCAATTTATTGACAAACGAATGCATCTTGCTCCCATGGGACTTGAGCTCAAATCCTGACACATACTAACCATGTAACCTTATATGATAATAACACTAGCAGTTTTATACATCTCCTTAAGGTCTGTAAAGCATCCTACATAAATTATCTCATTTTACCTTCGCAACAACCTAGTGTATAGGTATTATTAATATTCCATTTTATAGATGAGGAAACTGTGACTTAGAGATTAAGCGACTTGCTCATAGTCACATTACTAGTAATTGTTGGAATCAGGATTTCTGACTCCAAGTCTCAGGAACTGTCAAGTATATCATACTGCCTCTTTGTACAAGTCATGACCTTTCTGTTTCCTTACCTGCAAATGAAGGGGGTTAGACTAGTTAACCATAAAGTGCCTCAGAATTCTAAACACATAACCCCATAATCCTTGATAGCCAATCCTGGAGCCAGGAACATAATTTTCTTACTGGCAGGATGAAACCCTATTAGTGTCATTTTGATCCAGTTAATGAGATTTATCTCTTAACTAAGTTGTAGATAAAAGAAACTACAAAGATTAGCAAGGTTAGTCAGAATTTCAAAAGTCATTGATAAGCATGTAAATGGAATGAAAGCCTTATTTTTACAGTGGGATATTATTCACTGCCCCACCCCCCCATTCTTGCCCTCAACCGCTACCCTTCCAAAACTGCCATGGCACTGGTTTGGCCTTGAACCAGAAATTCTACCACTAGAGATTCATTACTTTATATTAATGTATTATGACTTCAGGTGACTGCAAATACTCCTGAGAGAATTAACTCTAACTAAAACATTATAAAGCATTAATATTTTGAAATGAATTGGTTGCATAAAATTTTCCTCACAGTATAGTTAGTCAAATAGTAGATGCTAAATTACATATAATATAGTTGTCTGATTCCCCACTGGTTCTTGGAGGCATTGAATGGGGCATTCAGGTCAGAAATACATAAAATATACTCATACTATCAAGGCAATGTGCCTATATATTGCTATTCTGGTCCTACTTAAAATTTAATTTTAATTTTCAACATGGAGCTTCCAACTCTGAATAACATATTTCCTGACTTTATTCCATATCCTAAAAATCGCACTAAATCTTCATTTAGACTCTCCTGCTTTGCTCCAATCTCAGGGAAAGAGCTGTTGTTGTTGTTGTTGTTGTTGTTGTTATACAGTCATTTAGTTGTGTTGCCTTCTTCATGGTTCTGTGGATCACGCTGTTCATTGGGTTTTCTTGGCAAAGATACTGGAGTAGTTTGCCATTTCCTTCTCCAGCGTATTAAGGCAGAGATTAAGTGATTTGCCCAGGATCACACAGCTAGTGTCTGAGAATGGATTTGAACTTAGGTCTTCCTGACTCTAGGTCCATCACTCTACCCACTGAGCCACCTATCTGCCTCCTGGCTATCCACTTTTTCCAAACTAAAACTTCTACAAGTTGTGCTCTTCATCTTATCCCCTCCTATATTCTTTGAGAGCTTCACACATCAAGCATTCTCACCATCTCAGATTCAATCTTTCCCTGCGTATTTCCCTCTTCCCTGTGGCCTATCAGTTATCTCCACCCATCTACTAAACATTCATTAAATGCCAACAATTTAAAGAACTTAAATTCTAATCAATTAATCAATTTGATTGATTAATAGTTTGATTAATATAATAAATTTGAATCAATTATTAAGGATGGGGATGAAACCACCCCACACCATCTTCACTTAATACCATAAGTGGAGAATGCATCTCGACAAATAAATCAATCACAGACAAGTTGTAACAACAATGTTGCTAGCAACTGTTGTTGGGGTGAAAGCTCAGCACACAGGAGGGCTGCTAGCACAGGTTCTTTGATCTGCTTTTCTAAGGAAAGCAACTTTAAGGGGTTAGCAATTTTACTTTAATTAAACATACATATACTATTCACTTAGTTCAGAGGGAGAAGCCAGAACCCTGAATTTCAGAGCAAATACAAAAAGAAATTACAGAGACAATATAAACAGATCAACATTTCTAACCAAATCACAATACATAGTTACCAGAGAAGCACCAACATCTGGGTTTTCAAAACTGAGGGAGATGGAGTGGGTGGCTGCTTCAACTGCTTACCCAGAATCTTGTCACCAACACTCTTTCAGTGAGTGTGCCCCCAAAGGCAACATGCCAACCTCAGAGGTCTTATACCGGATTCAGGGTCCTAAGGGCTCAGAGCCAACTTAGCAAAAATGTGTGGAGCTTGGGGCCTCATACCTAGATAGTGAAAGGGTGTGGGCCTGCCTCTGATCAGGCCTCCCTTTGTTGGCCCCACTTGAGGCCTATTCAATGGGTGGGAATGATCTTTCACCTATAGATTAGGGGAAAACATTTGTTATTACTATATTTACTAATCTTTTTCATTAAGTAAATATCTTTGCTTTGGATTAATTGAGTTCAATGTCTGACTAATAAATATCCACATTGACAAGGGCTGAGCTATATTTTTTAATGGATGGACCTTAGACCTGATGTAGCTATTCCCTGGGGAAATCTCCTCTTCGAGATGGGGGGAGGCGGGGTGGTATTACCTCCAGGTACTACATTTATTCCTTGCAGTTATTTGCCATTCACCTCTGCTATTGTAGCCCTCTTGTCCCATTGATGAGTGTAATGGTAATCAGGGAAAGATTTTTTGCTGTTCTCCTCTTTTGGGATGCTAAGGCTACCAAGTGCCTTTAATGAGTCTGGCCATTGTTTGAATGGGACAGGTAAAGTGGGATCTTTTTTGTCTTGGGGTGTTTCTCAGTACTAAGACAATTGAGAGTCATTGATTTGTATATGATGTATATGCTGGTGGTTAAGGAACTTTCCCACACCCTGGTTTCCCACACCCTAAATGCTAAGTTGGCCCTAGCCCTTAGGGGTCCTGAACAGGGTATATGTGTTGGAAGGTGAGCATTTGACTTTTGGGGGTACATTCATTGAAAGAGTGATGAGACTCTAGGTAAGCTGTTGAAACAACCCTCCCCGGCTTTGATAACCTAGATATTGGTGCTTCTCTGGTAACTATGTATTGCTATAGACAGACTGGTTTGTGTTATTTGTTCTGTTTATACAATATATGCTTGTAATTTCTGTTTGGATTTGCTCTGAAGTTCAGGGGGCTGATTTTTTCCCCTTGAACTAAGTAAGTGATATATGTATGATTAATTAAATTGTGATTGTTAACCCCTTAAAGCTGATTTCCTTAGAAAAGCAGATGAAAGATCCTATGCTAGCAGCCTTCTATGTGCTCTTGTTGTTGGTCTTTCACCCCTGAACAGCTGCTAGTAACGTTGTTACAATGAGTTTCTTCCAGAGCCTCCCTTCTGAGGATGGGTGCACACCAGCCATCTTCCATTCTTCAGCTTCACCCCTCTCCCACCAATCTCTCTCTCTCTCTCTCTCTCTCTCTCTCTCTCTCTCTCTCTCTCTCTCTCTCTCTCTCTCCTTCATCACTTTTATGCATTGTTTTCCTCCAGTACAGTATAAGCTCCTTGAAAGTAGGGACAATCTTTATTTTTTTTTGTATTTGTATCCCCAGTACATAGTACCAGCACATAGTAAGTTCTTAATAAATGCTTATTGGCTTGGCTTGACTTGACTTGCTACAGAAGCATCAGAACAGAAAATCCAGGGACCTCTCAATCCAACATAGACCAACCTAAACCCCAGGACCATGAGAGACCTATCCTGAAGACAGCAGAAAGCTTGATGACAAACCATTAAGCCAAGGAGGAAGCATGATAAAGTGAAAACAAAACTAGCTATGGAGTTAGAGGACCTGGTTTCAAATCCTGCCTCCAATAATTACTTCTTGTGCAGTGTTAGACAAGTCATTTAAAGGGGGAAGGAGGGGAGAAAGCATGTATTAAATACCTACTATATTCCAGGCAACGTGCTAAATGATTTCCAAATATTTTCTAATATGATCCTCAGAACAGTTGTGTGAGGTAATTTTTATTTTTATCCTCATATTACAGTTGAGGAACTGAGGCAGACAGAGATTAGATTACTTAGCTAGTAACTTAGTAGTAAATAATTTACCTGGATTTGAAATCAAGTCTTCATGATTCCAAGAGAGGACTCTATCTACTAGGCCACCAACCTCATTTCTAAAATAAGAGGGTTGGATTAAATTACCTGTAAGGTCTCTTCTAGTTCTCCATCAAAGATCCTATGATCTTATGGGCTTAGGTATTACCTTTTACTTGGACTGTCACACTGGTCTTTGCTTTGGCCTGATTCAGGCTAGACTGGTAACCTGTCATTGGAAGGAAATGAGACACTTCAATTACTTAACATTTAATAAAATTATTTACTTAACAATAGCATAGAAAGAATATTTTGCAAAGATGCAACACTGATTCAGTTGCGCACAGCTCTTTCATTTATTTCTACTCTTGCCACAATGGCCTGTCAACAAAGAAGTGTTACCAATGACACCAATGTATGTACTGATCCTTTTATGTTTGAAGTGATTGGGAAACTATATCAATGTTCAGGCCTTAATCTCACATAGTAATTAAGACTTTTGGATGGTTTAATTATCTTTATAGTTAAAAGCTAACCTAAATTGTATGGCAAGAACTTTCCAGTCTTTATAAATGTTGCTGCTATTACAGACACCTAATTAATTACTTAATCTCAAATTTCTTCTCTCTCCAATCCAACCTACACAGAGTTGCAAAGTGATTTTCCTAAAATGTTGGAATCATACTTAACAAACTCCAATGGTTCCCTATTAAAATGGAATGAAATATATACTCCTTTGTTTAGCATTTAAAATCCTTCACAACCTGCCCCCCAACTTATCTTTCCAGAAAAGATAAGAGTTGGGGGCAGGTTTTAAATATATATATGCATGTATATGTATATATATGCATGTATAATATATATGTGTGTGTATGCATGTATGTATATATGTCACACACATATACATATATACACACGTACATATATACACATGTACACAAAACACACATACATATACATATAGATATATGTATGTATATATATGTATACACACACACACACACACACACACACACATATATATATATATATATATATATATTCTCTTCACACCTTCTGTGGTTCACCTAATTAATCTTGCTATTCCTCATATATAGCACTTCACCTCCCATGGTTTTATACTGGCTGTCTCCTTCCCTGGAATGCTCTAGCTAGTTCTTCACATCCACCTCTTAAAAATCTTTAGTTTGCTTCAAGGCTCTCTGCTAGTACAATCTTCTACATGGAGCCTTCCTTTATATCTCCAGCTGCTAGTTATTTCCCCTCCAAATTACATTCTATATATTTTGCATATACTTCTATACAGTATATTAATCTTTTCTCCCACAATTGACTACAAACTTTTTGAAGGCAGTGACTGTTTTACTTATATTGTTAAGTCCCAGGTGTCTAGTGTGGGGTGTAGTGAAGTGTAGGCACTTGATAAATGCTTGTTGATTAACTGATTGAGTAAACAGTAACAGGCAATGGCTTTGG
>CM053626.1:225447567-225473193 GCA_028646595.1 Phalanger gymnotis
AAAAATCAAATGCCAAGCTCTCCCCAGTTATATCCAGTTTTTGGAGCCCTGAAGGCTTTGACCTCACCCAGGCTGGGTCAGGGAAAGTTCTCCATCCCCAGGATCACATCATATACAAATCAATGACTCCTTTTTGTCTCAGTGCTGAGAAATGCTCCAAGACAAAAAGATCCCACTTTATCTGCCCCAGAATCATTAAAGGCACTTAAGAGAAGAAAAGCAAAATGTCCCACCTTAATTACTATTACATAATAATGTTAATGTTACACTTAATAGGGATTTGGGCCTGGGGCTTAGCACTTAGCAAGATTCAATGACAAAAGTCAAACTCTTCAAGGGCACCCGCTGAACCAAGTGCCAAGGAGCCCACCTTGCCTTAGCAACACAGCCACAGACATAAAAATGATGAGATTAGAAGAGATCATAGGGCCTCAGATTTAGGGGTGGAAGGAACTTTATGGATCATCTATATAGTCCATTTCCCATGCTTTACAAATGAGAAAATTAGCCCAGAGAATTGACCCAATCCCTTAGTCAAGGTCTTGTAGGTAGTTAAGTAACAAAATCAGAATTTTAACTTAGGTCTCCTCACTCTAAATCCACTTCTGTTTCCATGACAGCGTGCTTCTTGGCCTTCACAGCACTAATATTCTATAATTTTCCTTTTACAAAAGAATTTGAACTTTCCTGGGACATTCATTGATTTCATTTCAGATGAATACCATGGTAAACTTAGTTATGGCAGAATTTTGTCTTTTAGAAAACAATTTAAAACTTTAAAATTGAGATACCAATTCACATTAGAATTCACTATGGAATATATTCCCCATTCCCATCTATGATTCATTCTTCCTTCTCCTTGCCACCCCCTCCAAATCTCTCTTCCTTCCTAGTCAGAAATAGAATTGAGAGTAGGAAATTCTAGTTTTAACTCTCAGAACTTTCTTCCCAATTAGCATAAATATTTGCATGCTAATCCTCAAATGCAGATGTTAGAGCCCTCCCTAAAGGGGACATCCTGATACCCAGTTATTTCTAACAAATCTGAAGGAACCATGAGTGGCCACTTTTTTGTATACCTTGGGGAGCTCTCACAATTCAGCCTGAGGAGACATTCTTTGCACATTTGCTGTGAAATGTGCTTTCTATAGAAAGCTTGGCACTGTGTAAGGAAGAAGTGAATCACTTTAAAAGGGCCGAAAAATGCCGCAGGAGGATAAATCAAACCGCTATTACTTTTAATTACTGTCTTCTTTTTTGGTCCACAGGTGGCAGCAGTTACCAGCTTACATCAAAGATCTCAGTAGCCTTTGACTTGTCAGACTTGGACCCTCTTTCAGGATTCTTTAACAGTTCAAGAATTGTAGTCAACATTTTTTTTTGGTAATTCTATAATAAGAATAGCATCAGTTCTTTAATGTTGTTTATTCAAAGCTTTTTTCATTTTCCCTAATAAAATACTGGGAATGGTATGACTTCTACCCATAAGAAATATCCCCCTACCCCCAAGCTCCTGCAAAAGATAACCCCCAGAAGGAGTTATTGTTTATGAGTGTATGTAGGGCATGTAAAATAACAACTTTCTGCAGCATTCAGTTTTTCTTTTTATCTACTATGTATCTCCCCCAGTTGTTCAGGTCCTTGTTCATTGGACAGAGTAAATGGTCAATAAATGTTTGTTGAATTTAACAGAATTGAATTTGCTACTGTAAGAAAGACTTTGTCTCTCTTTTAACATTTCATTGATGTGCTTTGTTTTTATATCAGAAACATTTCCATATTACCCTATTGCATTTAAGAAGTAACCCAATCCATTTTTATTTTTTTAATTGACAGAAGCATATTTTCTCTCCATCCTACTCCTTAACCCATTGGGGGAAAAAGAAGAAAACCAAATGCCTTATGAAAATATACATAGTATATATATGTATGTATATATGTATATATTTATTTGCATATATACATGCGTATATATACATATACATACATACATGCATACATACATACATAAATATACACACACATACATATAGCAGCTAGGTGACTCAGTGGAAAGAGTGCTGGGCCTGGAGTCAGGAAGACCTAAATCCAAATCCAATCTCGGACACTTATAAGCTGTGTGACCCTGGGTAAGTCATTTAACCTGTGTTTTACTGAATCCATGGAGAAGGAAATGACAAATTATTCCAGTATTTTTGCTAAGAAAATCTTACGGCCCTTGAGGTTACGGTCAACTGAAAAACAAAAACAACAACAGAATACATATATATGTCTATATGCCCATATATGTCTATTGTATGATTGTTCTTTTGGTTTTGTTCATTTCAGTCTAGTTTATTAGTCTTCAGAATCGTTTTTATAATTTTAATGTAAGAATATTATATAATGTTCTGAATCTGCTCACTACACTTTGCTTTTAGTTCGTGTAAATTTTTCCATGCCTTTCAGAAATCATTTATTTCCTTATTTCTTATGGCATAATAGCATTTTATCACGTTCGTATACCATGACTTATTCAGCTATTCCTTAATTGATGAACATTGACTTTAGTTTCCAGTTTTTTTTTTGCTACCACATAGAGTTGCTATAAATATTCTCAAATATAAATAATTTTTTCCTATTTCTTTGATCTCTTTTGGGTATAGGCCTAGAAGAGGTATAGCTGGATCCAAGGGCATATGCTCTTTAGCAACTTTTGGTGTATCATTGCAAATTGCTTAAGACTTTAATAAGATTGCTTGAGTCTAGATAGATGAGATAGACTTGACGGTAAAGGCAGCCTTTAGTTTGCTCATTTTTTTGTTGGTGACTATCAGTACGTCACTGCCATGGGGGTAGGGGGAACAGGTGAGACTAAAGTGAATCAATTTGACTACTTCCGTTGGAAGTTGATAGAGACATTTGAAACAGAGTTAAAGAAAGATGTCCTGATAGATTACTAAAATTATATTTTTGATCATCTCTTATGTCTCTGCCTTCTTTGCCATGGACAATTCTATATGCCCTAGAACTGTCTTCCTGTGGTAGAAACTATAGTCAGTGGGATAGCAAATCGTATTTTTGAAAATCCTCTGTTTTGCTAATTTGCTGTACTGGAAAGCCTTTGCAAAATTGTACTTACTCCAATATCCCAATGCTGCACCATCTGCTTAAGAGGCTCTCTGAGCTTAGCCAGACCAGTCCTCAAATAACAAATATGTAACTTGTCTTTCTAGTTTTTGTATTCCTAGCACACAGGATGATGTCAGGTATATAGCAGGAATTTAACAAATTCTTATGAGGCAGTGGAAATCATGCTACTTTAGGGTCAAAAGACCTGGGTTTTATTGCTGTCTCTATCATTAACTACCTGAATGACTATGGGCATTTGCCATTTAATCTCTCTGGGCCTCATTTTCTGTCATCTCCACTCTCTCACTTAACTTCAATCTCTCTTTGGCCATTAGTTTCTTCTTTACTACCAACAAATGTGCCCATGTTTTGTCTGTCATCAAAAAAATCCCAAATGGATCTATCCATTCCCGCTAACTGCCATCCTGTCTCTTGTCTTTTGTTGCTAAACTCCTTGAGAAGACCATCTACAACAGGGGCCACCACTTCATCTCCTCTCACTCTCTTCTTAACTTTCTACAGTCTGGCTTCTGACCTTGTCACATTTAACTAAAACTGCTGTCTCCAGTTACTAGTGATCTCAGTCACCAAATGCAATGCACTTTCCTTCATCCTCATCCTTCTCAAACTCCCTGCAGCCTTTGACACTGTTGACAAAGCCTGTTCTTGATAACATCTTCTTTATAAATTTTCAAGACATTATTGTCTCACAGTGCTCCTTCTCTATGTCTGATGACTCCTTTGCTGGATCTTCATTCAGCTTCATGCTTGCTAACTTGTCTTTTTCCTGGTCACTCTTTTCTTTTCCCTCTGTACGGTTTTACTTTGTGTTGTTATTAGCAACTATGGATTCAGTTATCTCCTCCATGCTAATGATTGTCCAGTCTCCTTATCCTGTTCTAACCTCTCTGTTGACCTATCATCTTGCATTTCCCACTGCTTATTATGTACCTTGAACTAGATGTCCTGTAGACACCTTAAACTGTACATTTCAAAAATGAAACTCATCTTTCCCCCTAACCCAATCCCCCCCACATACACATTCCAAACTTTTCTATTACTGTAGAGGGCACCACCATCTTCCCAGCCCCCCAGGCTCACAACTTAGCTATCATCCTTGACTCCTCACTGCATGACATCTAATCTGTGGCCAAGGCTTGTTGATGGTACCTTCTTAACATCTCTAGTATATGCTCCCTTTTCTCATTTGATGCTGCCTCAACCCTAGTGCAGGTCCTCATCACTTCATGTTTGGACTGTTGCAATAACCTCATGATAGGTCCACCTATCTCAAATTCTCCGCCCCCCCCCTTTAAATCCATCCTCTAGTCAGCTGCTGAAGTGATTTTTCTAAAGCACAGATCCTACTCAGTTACTCCACCCCATCCCCCAATCAACATACTCCAGTGTTTCTCTATCACCTCCAGGATCAAATAGAAAATCCCATTCCATATGCAAAGCCTTTAACAACCTACCCCCTCCCAGTCTGCTTATATCCTATACCCCACCCCTTGACTCCATATATTCTTTAGTCCTGGGACACTGGCCTCCTTGTTTTCTCTTACACCAGACACTCCTTCTCTCAATTCCAGTCAATTTATCTGACTGATCTCCATGCCCAGAACACTCCTCTTACTCATTTCTACTTTCTGTATTCCCTGGCTTCCTTTAAGTCTCAGCTAAAATCCCACTTCTATAAGCCTGTCCTAATCTCTCTTAATTCTAGTGCTTTTTCTCACTTGATTATTTCCTACTTACCCTATATATAGCTAGTTTTTACATGGTTGTTTATATGTTATTTCCTCCATTAGATTGTGAGCTCCTCAAGGTCAGAGACTGTTTTTTGCCTTTATTCATATCACCAGTCCTTAGCACAGTAGCCCTGGCACATGGTAGGCAATTAGTAAATGCTGATTGGCTGACTGCAAAGTGAGGGAGCTGGACCATGTGACTTGTAAGGTTCCTTCCAGGTCTAAGTCATAGAATTTTAAGTCCTAGAGGGAAGGAAATATTTTATTTTTTAAATTACATCTATAGCGCTTCACATAGTTCCTGGCACCTAATAGATGGTCAACAAAAGTTTATTGATTGATGGAATGATAGATATTGAAAAAAGTGCTGAAATTAGAATGAGAAAACTTAGATTTGAGTTCCAGTTTAGCCATTTATTAGCTGATGACTTTTTATTATTTATTATTTATTTATTTTATATTTTATTTTATTTATTTTATTATTTATTTTATTTTATTATTTATTTTATTTTATTATTTATATTATTATTTTATTTTATTTTGTATTATTTATTTTATTTTATATCATTATTTTATTTATTATTTTATTATTTATTATTTATTATATTTATTAATTGAACAAGTCAATTAATATCTTTGAATTTCAGTTCCCTACATGCAAATGGAGATAATATTTGTAATATCTATCTCAGAACCCTCATGAATATCAAATATTATTATGCATGTAAAGTATTTTCGTAACCACAGGGTTCTATAAAAATGCATTATTATTATTAATATTTAGATGCCCCAATTTTACAAACTTGTTCTCACTTTCACTACAAAGAACACCTACTAGGGCCTGGTTAAGCAGAGGAGAGGGAATAAAACACCTTCGTCAAGTTGAAAGAGCTTTCAAAATTATTTAATTTCATTATTTAGAGAATTCAGATTTTTTTCATCTTCATCTTATAGCAACATCATACAGTCATTTAAATGAAGATTGGGTCTAATTTTTTTAGAAAGAAACTAAATTCTTTAAATTAACATAATCAAAATAAATTATTGTAAGGGGCTTTTAAGAAGTAATTTGGAATATAATATCTATTACACAACACAATGAATTTTTTTAAAAACAAACAGCAAGCATAATTAATATTACTGAATAGTTACCTAAGGAATGGTTGTGTATGTTAATTTAAACTGCCACAGAAATACTTGTGCCAGTCATTTCAACTCTAGTGGGTCTCAGTTTCTTGACCTGCAAAATTAGCGTATTAGTATAGCAACTACTCACTTTAGTAAAATAATATCAGCCTATAATTATATATTGCTTCATAATTACAAAGTACTTCACATTCCTGATTTGATTTGAAACTTAAAACTGTCTTGTAAAGTAGTTGGTACAAACATTCTGTTTTACAGTTCAGAAAATTGAGGTTCATCAAGGGGAGGTAAGATAACTTAAAGTATCAGCTCATGAGGAGTAGTGCCAAGAGTAAAGTTGAGGATTTCTGATTTCAAATCCAGTGCTCTTTACCATACACTGTGCCAGTGCTATATGTGCATAAGGTTTCCTGAATGCCACGTATTGACTTAGAAAACCACATATTAACATAAATCCATTTTCAATTATCTTTTTTATTTATTTTAATACTTTCCAATTACATTTTAATCTGGTTTCAGCAACACTTGGGAGTGTTGTGGTTGCACGTGATATCTCTATACTACACCATCCAAAATCTAGAGTTCCTTGGAGAAATGGATAGAAAAAATAAATATTTTTAATTTATATAATATAATGTATCATTTTAACTATACATGGGACCAGTTGATCAGAAGAGGTCATTCTTCCTAGTATACTTGATTTTGTGATCACATTTGTTCTGCTATAGATTACTGACATGCCCAGTGGCATTTTGTTGAAAGGACAAATAAGGCTTCTTATTGAGTCCTCCTCCTCCTGCTCCTGCTCCTCCTCCTCCTCCTCCTCCTCCTCTTTCTCCTCATTTGTTTTTGCTTCACAATCATTTTGTGAGAGGAAGAGAACCTCTCTCCTTCAAAAGTGTACCCTCCATTGTAACAGTAACAACAAACAGTTAAGTAAGAACACCATACACGATGACCACACCATGAAACATTTTAAAGGAATGGGGCTTGACACTCAGGAGGATAGACAATAGTAGGAGGAAGCACATTTCTGGATTATAGAAGAGAACACAGACTTGCTCTTTGAACTTTTGCCTTTTTCATTTTTGTTCAAAGGATAGATCAAAGTACTGCACAGTGGATCTCTGTTGAAGGGTGGGGAGCTTGAGTGATTGTGTATATAGACCCTCCTCTCCCCCAGCATTACTAATGGCAGTAATAGGACAGAAAGATGCTAGGGTTACATGTGCTGATCCAAAATATGCTCACCTCTATGACCCAAGAGTAGAGTTCTGAGAACAATCTGAGAGCTAGTGGTGGCAAGGGCAGTAAGAGTTACATCAGGAGTATGTAATAATACAGCAGAGATAGATATACTTGCTCATGGATCATTGTGACAGAGGTCACTATGTGTAGGAATAAATGGTGAAGGTTCCCAAATGTAAGAGAGAGATTTTCCCCATGTAGCACTTAGTGGGGGTATGATTCCCTTAAAGCGAAGCACCTGGGGTGCTCCACTTGTAAAAATATGTCCTCTGTTTCCAAGCTTGGCTCTTTTTTGACTGAAGAGCTTATCTCTCTTAGGTCTGGGGGATATATTTAAATCTATTTTTTAATCTCTGATTATAGACTCTCATGTTTGTGGAAATCTGTGCTTATTTAGGAGTGTGATTTCATTATGCTTTCTCACTGAAGTCACTCTGTTTTTCCTCTAGAGAGATGCAAACCTTTTCCCAGTATCTACCCAGTGCGGGACATACCAGATAAAGATCTGGCAACTATCATATTTTGTTTCATATAATAGGAGAAGAATAAAATGATAGCAATAAAGGGAAAGTAAGAAACAGGGGAACACTTTTTTAGGGGAGATAAGAATCCAGAAGTTCACTGCTGATTCAGAGGTAGCATTTCTCTTCTCCTCACAAGAAGGGAGGAAAGAGGAAAACCTAGAAAGGATGAGCAATCAGTGGGAGTTGTTTCCTCTCTCAGCTTTGAGTAGGGGTGATGGTGGATGGAGATGTCTGGCTGAGTTTCTTTCATTGTCGCATTAAACATCACACTCAACTCTCAGTAGTCTCTCTGGGACCTCATCAGTCCAGTCATTCCATCTGGTAATAAGAGCCCCTCAAGGCCTTAGAAGGAAGGATCATGGAAGCAGGCATTCTAACAATAGGTACACCACTTTACCTTGCCCACCCACATGGCACCAAGAAAGAGAACAAACTCTCCTCCTTTTCTTTCCCAGAATTCTTCAAAATAATCCTAGAAATTCATACTGACTGGAGAACTCAAGGATGGCATTTAGTCTTTCACCTATATATCACTGATTTCAATGCAAATCCTCCAGTATAGAGGAGGCAGAATTTTTATTTCCTCTGCAGTGTGATGCCAGATTCTATCCTTCAAGTCAGAGAAGGGAATTGGTGGGAGGGAAGGAGTACAAATCTTAAATGTTGGCTAGAGGTTAATCAAAAGTTTGAGATTTGGGGGACTGCAACTTTTAGATAAAGAAGACGATTTCCTTAAAGGAAAAAAACAAGATAGTCCATATTATCCTGTAGCCAGAGCAGCCATAATGGTTAAAGCTGCATCGTGGAGGGGTAAGGGACAGAGATTGGTATCTTGGTATTTTACCAACCTTGATATTCCATTCCAGACAATGGACCTCTGACAGGAAACAGAGTTGCCTATGGCAGCAACAAAAACAAAACCAATTGGGGAGTCTAAGGTTTTGGACTTGGATCATAAGGCTGAATAAGGGAATCACTGGAATGCCAGGGTATTACTTGTATAGTCCCAAAATACATTTACTGTCTGGGGAAATCTAAACCACAAGATGGCACAATTTCTCTAGGTAGAATCCTGTGGGAGAACTAGGGATTCACAGGTATGTCAAAGAATTAACCCTTCCTGAAATACTACACAGTATCATAGATGTTGGGATGAGCTATTGCTGCTAGATAGAATGATGAAAATCCCAAGTTCAGTTTCTAAAGGAGACTACTGGAGATGTTTTAGGTGTTTTCAGAATATGTTTATTGGTTGCTATGAGACTTGCATCTTAATACTTGCTAGCATTTATATAGTTTTAAGGTTTCCAAAGAGTTTTACATAATTATCTCATTTTATACTCACAACAACTTTGGATTATAGGTGCTATTATTATCCCCATTTAATAGATAGGGAGACTGAGGCTGACAGTCTTGTCCAGAGTCACATACCTAGTAAGTGTCTGAGGTCAGATTTGAATTAAAGTTCTTCTATATGGTTTTAACACATTCATCTTCATTTTTCCTAAAGGGAAAAAAAGACTATCTTCTACCTATATGTATTTATTATCTTGACCACCTGTGAAGGAGCTTGGGACCTCTTTTCCCCACAACTGTGAAAACATAGACACGAGCTACCTCTGGATGGTTGCTGGCAGCAAAGTGCAGATGGGGGCAAGGAACCAAAAAGAAAAAAAATACCCTTTTGTATCAGCCTCCAAAATTGGACAAAGGTCCTTAAGAGCCCAGATGTTTTTTGTTTGTCTGTTTTGCTTTGTTTTGTGGAGGATGTGGCGGGACAGGGTTGATCATAACTTACAGTACACAGAATAGAGTCCAACTTTTCAATACATTTAAAAATAAGTAATACAGATGACAGCTTGTATTTGTCCATATGACCTGCTGTGTTCTTTATCTTGATGAATATGAATCGACTTTGTGTTTTGTTTTAATACTTGTAAAGAGATTTTCATAATGCTCTGCAATATTTCAGCAAGGGTTAAATTATTAGTTTAAATGACAACTTTCTCAACTTAAAATGGAATCTTTGATATTCATTTATAGATACAGCATTTTCTATGTCATATAATATCAGGGCCCTATGACTACTGACAGTCTGGATCTTGTGACCTCTGACAAAAGCACATCTAAGAAAATAAGAAAGGGGAGAGAAAATGCTGTGGTAGTGTTACATTTAAAACTTAAGTGATCACACTTAAATCCTGAATTTCTATAGAAACTTGCGTTTCTTTCAGTAGTTTTATGGTTGATTCATATATGTATATCATGCTTTGCCAGAGTGTTTATTTGCACTTTAAAGGCAAGGATGGTATCTTGTATGCCTCTATAGTACTTAGCATAGTGCAGGCCGTATAATGGACAATAAATATTTGCTAGTTGAATGAATGGATAGATGGAAGGAGGGAGAGATGGATGGATGGATGATCATGGTATCATAGATAGGGTTTAAATACTTTGTCAAGTGTGGAGGTTATCTAAGAATAGCAAATGGACTAGTGAACTGAATCTTGTATAGTAAACAGATAGTCTTTATAAATTCCATGCTCATTCTTATTTGTGCATTACATTTCACATGAGGAAGCTGCAGCTATTGAACTCCATTTGGAATCCAACCAACACCAGGTAAAGAATATTTAAGAATGCATATGAATCTACTTCTTTTAAAGTTGAAAATTTGTGAAACTTCTTAAAGTTTTCTCAACAGTAAAATAAATGTAAATATGGTAATGCAGCTGACCTTTCTCATAGAGAGTTTTCTCAACACTAACCTAGGTGCTAGGGCAAGGAGTGCTATATTCATTTATTCAGTGAATATTTACTGAGTATGTGTTGTGTTAGGGATTAGAGAGAATAATAAGTTTTTTCAAAGTATTTCAGTAATAAGGGGGTAGAAACTGAACTCTGTTCATGTATGCGGAATATGATTCATCAACATTTTAAAAGTACATTACTAACATGATTTTAAACTATTAAATCAAGTCTTAAATATCCATATAGTTTTGTAGATCATGAAAGAGTTCCTTTACTTTGAAACGGCATTATTTATAATTGTCAGAATAACATTACCTGTAATGATAAACTCAGTTTCAGTAAAGGTTTGTCACCGAAGGAATTCTACCATGCTATAAGAAATAATGAGCTGGTTGATTTTAGAAAAAACATGGAAAGACTTGAGGAAATAATGAAGAGCGAAATGGGCAGAACTAAGAAAACATTGTATACAGTAACAGCAATATTGTTCTCAGAACGACTTTGAATGACTAAGTCATTTTGAGTATTATAAATACTCAAATTAACTACAAAGGATCTATGAAGGAAGATGCTATCTTCATGCAGAGAAGACCCAATAAATAGAAGCATGTATAATATTGTTTTATGTGTGTGTGTGTGTGTATGTGTATATGTGTATACACACATTTTTGTATCTAACGGTAGGCTTCCCTAGAGCAGGGTAGAGAATGAGAAAAAAAATACACAGCAGAGAACAAAAGAAAACTTAGAAGGGAGCACAGAAAAGTAGGGTAGCTTTGAAAACAATGTGTAATATTTATTACATAATTTTTCAAAAAAAGTAAACGTACGAAATGGCAATTCATGGTTTTTATATTGAATCCTCTTTTTATGTTATGCTGTGTACATGAAAATGTTCCCTTTTTTGCCTTATTGTATTTAAGTTCAAAATGAATTAAAAAAATTTAAAAGGTTATTCCCTAGAATTTAAATGTATTTCCCTATGGGAAAAGTCAATATTGTGGAACCAGAGTCACAGAGTTTCCAGAAGTAGAAGGTGCCTTAAAGTCCACCTAATCCAGTCCATGCCTGAAATGAAATCCCCTTGTTATGGTGATTAGGGTGGGACTTTTTTTTTTTTTACTGTTTTCTCCTGTGGAATGCTGAAGTAATCAAGTACCTTTATTGAATTTTGCTTTTCAAATGTAATGGCAGGCAAAGTGGACTTTCTGTTGCCTTTGTTTTGGAATGCTTCTCAGCACTAAGGAATCTTTGATGACCTTCTTACATCAAGGGAAGGCCTAGTTCTACCCTCTGAGCCTGAGCAAGGCTTTAAGTCACAAGAAGGCCTAAGTCACGTGGGTCTGAGTTGCATGGTTGTGACACCCTCTGACCCCGAAGAAGTGTATATAAACTCAGAGGTCAGTGGTTTGCCTTTGGGGGCACACTCATTGAAAGACTCTGGGTAGCCATTTAAGCAGCCCCTCCCCCCAGCCCCCACCGTGGCTTTGAAAACCCAGATGTTGGTGTTTCTCTTTTTGGTAACTATATATGTGATGTCTTGATCAGACAAAGCCTGTCTGTTGATCTATTTGTAGTTTCTGTTTGTATTTGCTCTGAAGCTCAGGGTGCTGACTTTTTCCCCTGAACTAACTGAATGATATATGTATATTTAATTAAAGTGAGATTGTTAACCCCTTAAAGTTGCTTTCCTTAAAAAAAGCAGATCAAAGGACCCCTGCTAGCAGCCGTCCCATGTTCTGTTGTTGTTGGTCTTTCACCCCCACAACAGCTGCTGGCAACATTGTTGTTACACCCCTCTACAACATTCCTTTAAAGGAATTCTTTTAAAAATTCCTAAAAAATCCAGATTTGGTTGAAGACCTCCAGTAAGAGGGAACTCACTGCTTCCCAAGGCATTCCATTCCACTTTGGCATAGTTCTAAGTGTTAGAAGTTTTTTGTTTTTGTTTTTCCACCTGAATTGAAACCAAAATTTGCCTCTTTAAAACTTCTACCCACCCATTGCTCCTAGTTCTCCCCTTTTGGAGACTAGCAGAACAGGCAGATAACATGATACATTAGATAGTGCAGTGGTTCCAGAGTCAGAAGCCCTAGGTTCAATCCTGCTTTTGTTACTTAGAACTTGTATGAATTTTTTCAAGTCACCTTCCTCAGTCTTAGTTCCCTCGTCTATAAAATAAAAGGATTGAATTAGATAACAACAGAGCTGCTTTCCAACTCTAGAAACTTCCAGCTGATAGCTTCAACAATTTGATGAGAACTACCTTGTTGCCCCAATATTGCTGTTGCCCCAGCTAAACATCACTTCCATCAACTTCTTTCTTAGCATCTAGGTATTGCAAGTGGATAGTGCCTGGGCCTGGAGTCAGGAAGATTTGAGTTCAAATATGGACTTAGACACCTACCAGCTGTGTGATCTTGGGCAAGTCACTTGACCTTTGCTTGTCATGGTTTCCTTATCTGTCAAATGGGGATAATAATAGCACCTACCTCTCATGATGCTTGTGAGTCTTGAATGAGATAAAAAATTTTAAAGCGCTTACTTAGCACAGGCCTGGCACATAGTAAGTGCTATATAAATGTTAGCTGTTATTATTATTATTTTTTTATAGCATTAATTTCATACCTTCTACCAACCTTACTTCCTCTTTTAGGGACTATCAATATTTTAAATGTCTTTCCTAAAATAAAGAACAAAGAACTAAACAGAATATTCTAGACATAGTCTGACCAGGCCAGAGTACAGCAGGGAACTTACTTTCTTTGCCCAGGCATCACACCTCTTAATGTAGCCTGAGCACATTTGATTTCTTGCCATTTCACACTCTTGACTCATACTGAACTTGCAGTTTACTAAAAAGCCCCACACTTTGTCAGATGAACATCTCTCTAGTCATCCTTCACTTGTGGAGGTGCATTTTTTTTAACACAGGCTTAAGACTTTACATTAATCTTCATTAAATTTCAGCACATTATTTGCTCTAATGATTGAGGAACCTATGAAGATCTATTTTTTTTTATACCTGGCCCTGTTATCTAGTTGACCTTGTCTTCCTACTTTGTGTTATCTGTAAATTTGATAATCATGCCACCTTTCCCTTTATCCTCATCATGGATTAAACTATTAAACAGCACAGGGCCAACTAACCACTCATCCTGAGTTGACATTGAATGATTAATCACTATTCTTTATGTCTGGTATTTTCCTAGTTTCAAATATGACTAAATACACTATAATTTAATTCACATCTCTTCATCTAATTTAAAACAATTGCATGAAAGGTTGTTAAATGCTCTACAAAAATATAAGTAAACTAGATCTGCAGGCTTTGTCCCAACTACAGCAGTTTGTTGGTAAATATTTAACAACCAACTCTTCTAAAAAATGTGCTCACTACCTAATTTGTAACTTGTATGCATTAACATTTTTCTACATAACTTTTTTAAAAATTTATGCAGTAAAGTACAAATCAAGCCCTGATCAGCATCTGCTGATTTCTAAGAGATTTAAAATTTAACCATCCCCTTTGGAGAGATGATTCAAGCCAGTTCCAGAAAACTGCTGCTGATGTACCAGTTCATAACTCCATTCCCCCCATCTGCCTCCCTAAAAAGGAAATAGGCTTAGTATGGAAGCTTTGCTGGCATAGTATGATATTTGTTTCTTTGTTTGTTCATTTTAATTTTCTAATTTCCCCTTTGGGGAGGCAGCATAGTACAGTAGGAAAACCTCATTACTCTGCAAAATCCCACCAGTCTTGGTACTCCACCTCATCTCCACTCTCTGATTGGATGGTGGAGCCATCAACTCCCAAACCTCCATTTAAGGAGAGAGCTCAGCTCAGAACATCTCCTCATTTCTCAGATGGCTATAATACTTTGGGACTTTTCTGACTTTTCTATCATGCCCCCAAGTCAGGCACCTTCCCACTTCCCCCCCCCCCACACACTCCTTTTCAGCTTCTTTTTGTGTGTCATCTTCTTCCATTGTCCTCCTTGAGGGCAGGGACTGTCCTTTTTTTCCTATTTGTATCCTTATTGCTTAGCTCAGTGCCTGACACACAATAAGTTCTTAATAAATGTTTATTGACTAACACTCACTAGTTGTCTGACTCTGGGTAATAACAATAGCTAACTCCCAGAATTGTTGTGAGAATGTAATGTGACAATATTTGTAAAATGGTCTGTAAATCTGAAGGTGCTATATAAATGCTAATTATTGTAATTACTATTATTGTTGTTGTGGTAACTAATTATAAATTCCCCTTTACCCTTCTTTATGTTAAGATGTGAAAAAAGAATCACACAAGAAGATTAAGAGAGCCATGGCTGCAAAGAATAGCTATACCAAAGATTATGGAGCCATCAAAATTTGAATGTAAACGCCATAGCAAAATTATGATAATGATATAACTGCTTACATTTAATGACATAACTGCTAACATTATCTCATTTAAGGCTCACAACAGTCCTGTGAAATAGGTAATACAAGTATTATTATCCACATTTTACAGATGAGGAAACTAAGGCTCAGAAAATTTAAGTGACTTCTCCATGATCACACAGTTAAAATGAAAAATGTCAGTGTAGCGTCTATAACTGCTTCCATAGGTATTCACCATTGTTTTTTCTGTTGTATCACGTAGACTCTGTGTCTCAAATCCATGATTTTTGGAGTCATATCTTATCATAGATGCTTTATAGTCTTTCTACTGGATGTTCTAGAATCCTTCCTTTCTGTAAGTGTCTCAGAGGAGACACTGTATTATTTGGACTCTGCCTATTGTCATTCACATTCCTTTCATATCTATTTCCTTTTCTGGCCAGACATGTCCTTGATTATGTCTTTTATGTTATATCTTTGGTACAACTCATAATTGGTAACAAGTTGTAGTCATTTTATACCTACTGTCCATTTCTACTGATATTTATAATATAGATTCTTCTGAGACTTTTGTGCAACCTGGTTTGACGTGGTTTAATTTCACCAGGAAAACATTGCAGTTTAACTTGCTATGATAAGGATCCTAAAAATATTTTTTTTCCCGCAGAAAGCATGAGAAAAGCCCTAAAATACAAGACAAAACAATAAACAATTTGTCACATTTGATCCTGTATTTTTTGTTTTTGTTTTTAGTTCAACTCAGAAAAATTCTTCATGAACGTATCCTCTTGAATTTCATTCTCTTTCTCTTCTCTCCAAAAAAAAAAAAAGTCCTTTAAAAGCTGGAGATCCAGTTATTTACACCCATTCCCTCTCTAAAAAAGTAGTTCTGGCTTAGTGTGCAGTTCCTCACACAAATTTTGAACAGGGAAAAAATTGTTCAAGATTTTTGCAAGTGGGTGGGAAAGTGGGTGGTTATGAAACTTCTGGCAAAATGTGAAAGCCAGAGAGGAGACAGCTCTGGAGAGAGCTGTGAAATTCTATTAATGGATACCAAGGAGAGATTTTGCGGATACTTTAAATCATCCCAATTCTCTCTAGCTCTTCTTTTAAAAAGAAACATAGTAGATAAAAGATAAGAGAACAACATAGGCAAAGATCCTTTCCAAGTACCCTTTGGAAGGCTTGTGAACTCAGGGATCTAAGTGACCAAGAGAAAAGGATCATGGAGTCACAGAATATTGACCAGCCCATTTATTTATTAAGCACTTATTCTGTGTGTGTTCAGGGAAGACTAACACATCTGGTGTGAGGGCTTGCTGAGCCCTTTTCTAGGTGGCTCATCTATCTACCTTTGGTGCCCACCTTTCATTCAACTCTCTCACCTGTGGCTTCAAGAAGCTGTAGCAAGAGCAGTGGCCACACCCCAGTAAAACCGTCCTGGCAGACAGGCTAAACCAGACTGAGGGTAACTGACAGGCCTCAAACCTGGTAGTGAATTAAAGGAATGTCTACACCAAGCATATGAAGACTCCACACACAGACACACACAGACACACATACACACACACTACTCCAGCCAAAGACTGCTGAAGCAAGTTCGATCATACATTGAAGAGGCAAAAGTCCTTTATGCATCCAAGGCCATCACCAGTTGTCCTGACTATTGTCTTGCCAGATGCTAGATGACTCTGGAAGAGAGGGTGATGCTGACAACTTTGTGCAACTCTGCCTCACTTAAATCCAATTTGTGGGCAAGTCAAAACATTACACCATGATGTCTTTGGGTCTCTTTGAAAATGAAGGATGAACAACTCTATCTCAGACATTTTGCTAAAAGCTGGGAATATGGTGAGAATCCAACTTCTAATCTGTACAAAGGAAGGCATTGGGAGAAGTTTGGAACTCTACCCTCCAACCCTCCAGTCAGAAGGTAGAGGAGGCTGAGGGAGATAGTTTTCAATCTAGGATTAAGTTAGCCCCATGGCAGTAAGTTTAGAAGTGATGAGCTTATCTTGGGAGGGGCATCTCTTTCCATGGAGTTGAAATCAGGCAGAGCAGCAGATGCAAAGTGAAGTAAAAGAGAGAAGGAGAAATTCATCACTCTTTCTCCTACACTGTGAATGTCTAAAGTAACATATGAATGAGATATTATGTTCATTTTGTTTGACCGCAGATGGCAGAATTATGAGGGATGGCCCATTTTTGAAAGTGGTGATTTAGGTTCAATGTGAAGAAAATCCTTCCAAATATCAGAGCTGGCCAAAAACCTGAAATGGGCTGGCTCAGTTCCCCCTTCTGCAATAAGTCCTGCAATAAGTTCTAGATAACCTTGGGAATTTCATAGACAGATTTCTCTTTCAGGTTTAGGTTGAATTAAATGGCCTCTGAGGCATCTTTCAATTGTTAGCTTCTGTGATGATGCAGATGTATTTGTCGTTTACTCTTTCTGCATAGTGATAGTGCAAGAGTCCCACCCTTCCTTCTTCATCATCCTGATTGTCATCATCATCATTATTTACTAATTAAGTGTCTACTATGAGCCAAGCATTATACTCAGCCTATGGGATACAATAATAGGCAAAAAACAAAACAAAAAAAAAGACTCTGTCCCTCGAGGAAGTCATAGTCTAAGGTAGGAGACAAACAAAGCCAACTCCTAAGTAATTTGAATAGGGAAATGTTTCTGGGTTGCTTTTTTCTTCTCTCACTGAGGAAGGTTTAAAAACACATTTTAAAAAAATTTGCCTAGGGGCTCAGAATTTCTAGCTAAGGCTGGTATCTAATATTTATTATCTAGGGAGACAAAGACTAGTAAAGAATAACAGTGCTTCTGTTTGATACAAAAACCATTTGACAGCAATCTAGAATGGGTTCTTATCAGCAAATAGCATCAGTGAATAGTAACATCTTTAATTTAAAGTGACCCAATTCTTGTCATTGCAGGAAGTCTGTCACTGTGATTATTTGTGGACAGTTCCTTCCATCAGTAAGTGACAGCACAGGGCTGAGTAATTCTATTTGCCCTGAAGTCCTACACAGATAATAACACATCTTGTGCAGAGAGTGTGTGTAAAGAATTATTGGTGGTTGGGAAGCCGTAGGAACAGTTACTGTATCTGAATGTAAAAAATTCATAGATATTATAAAGTATTTAGCACACTGATGCATATTAAGTGCCTGGTAAATATTAAGTGCTATATAAATGTTAGCTATTTTTACTTAGTTATGTATGAAAAAGAAACAATTTTATAAATGATGCAAATATTTTAATGGAGATATGAATAATAGCCGAGATTTCTGTAGGGCTCTGAGGTGTGTATAGCACTTTACACATATATCTCTTTTTGTCTTTACAAAATCCTTGTAAAGTAGATGTTTCTATTTTATAAATCAGGAAGATGAGTCTGAGAGAAGATAAGAGATTTACCCTAGGCTCATAAGGCAAAGTAAGTGTGTGAGACAGGATTTGAACTCAGGTCTGTCTGACTCCAGGTCCATCATTCTATCAATTACACCATCTAATTGTTTCGTAGTCATAAGAATATGTGGAAATCTTTTTATTTATCAATTAGCTCTGGTCACTTAAACAAATAAAAAGCCTCAATTTACCCACCTAATTACTCTGTAGGTTCCTCTACCCATAGCTTCTAGCTCTCTATTGCCTTCCGATCTCCACAGTACCAAGCAACCAACCAGTGAAGGTCTTTGCCCTTCCCCAGGATCTCTGGACCTGATTCTCCAGGAAAGCTGACCTTTCCTACTCAATCACCAATCCCTCTCACCCACAGAACAGCTAAAACTCACCTTAAATTAGTGTTAGATGAGCATTTTCCATGACATTTAAAGAGTGTTTTTAGGGCTTGTACTGAATCTGCAAATTCCACTGTTGATACCAATGTTCCTTATAATTTACTATTTTGAAATTAAAATTTTAAACATAGATTTTACAGATCATTTTCTGTTAGATTTCTATTCCCATTCAGTAATCACTATATTTCTACCATATGTAACCTTTTTTTTTTTTTGGCAGGGCAATTGGGGTTAAGTGACTTGCCCAAGGTCACACAGCTAGTGCATGTGTCAAGTGTCTGAGGCCGGATTTGGACTCAAGTCCCCCTGACTCCAGGGCCAGTGCTCTACTCACTGCACCACCTAGCTGCCCCTGTCCTTTATTCTTGAAGAGAACCAATGACACCAGGAAGGTGATGTCTTGAGTTGCAAGTGAATTGGATTTAATTGAGGCAGGACTGTGAAAAGCCACCAGCCTCGTTTTCTCCTCTGGAGCCATCAGGGTTCAGTGGCAAGATATAGATCAGGACAAGTGGAGATAGCCCTAGATGCAGAGGGAGACCTTGGCCTTTATAAACTATGATCTTTCCCAGGTCTCGACTTAAGGATAGGTAAGAAATGAAGCAAAAAAAAAAAATGGTTTCTTTTACCTTGTCAAAAAAAAAAATTAATCTGGGAAGGGAAGACCCTCAGAGTTTCTTGCACAAACAGAAGCAATTGCTATTTACCTCACTTTGAGCCAAATATGCACTTCACATAGTTGGTAATACCTTTCCTTTGCTATTCTTAAAATTTGCTATTTATGTTTTTAGGAGTTTCAAATGCTTTTGCTATTATTACTGTTACTAATATTACTATTACTGCTGCTGTTGCTTTTCTTCAAATAAAAGTAATTTAATTAGTTTTTAATGGTGTTTTTGGATCCAGAATCAGTAATTAGGCTAGGGATAAGTAGGTTTTGAATATATAACTGAAATTGCTTATGAGTGAGAGGGATGTAACTTGTGAAGACTTTACAGGGTAAGAATACAGGGGCTACTCTCTTTTCATATTTCTGGAATAAGAAATGTCTGAATAAGTAGGAGAGGCTTGGAATTTAACCTTGTAGTGACTTACTTAACTTCTAGAAAGTCAGGGCCTGAAACCGTAGGTGCCTCTCCCTTCTGCCTTTCTCAATGCTAGCACAAGAATTTTACCAAATAAGGAGATAACGGGCTACCTGTGAGTTGTTTGTTCTCGGCTCCAGGAAGGTCCCCCTCTCCTTCCTCATTCCTTCTCTTTTACCTTAGCCATATCATCGCCACAGCAGTACCTAAATAAGGAGATATGTCTGGATTGGCTGTGCTTGATTTCCTGGTCCTTTGTCTAGTTTTATGCAACAAGATTGTAAACCCTCCTCCCAGCCAATGGAGAGGAGGGATAGTGGTGGGCGCAAATCTTTTGTGTTAGGGTATGTCTATTGGTGCCTTGCCATCTGTAGCCTACCTCCTTCCACTAGTCCATCCTAGTGGAAGTGACGCTCAAATCAAGGGAGATTTGTCAAATAAAGATTAATTCCTTCTCTGTCCCTACCTGAGAAGACTCTGTGAATTATTGAGGTACTTGGGTGGTCTCGCCACCCCACACACTTATTTCCACACATCTTATAGAAATTAATGCTGAATACAGTTGTGGTTATTTGGAAGATATTAAACACTAAAAAACTCACAACAAATGAAATTGCTCATAGTACCATGCTTCCCCTAATACACACAGAATAACTTTTATTTAATTTTTTTTCCAATTCAATTTATGTTAGGATGATTTAAAGCACATAACAACATGCCATTTTAATGTTTATGTCACGTACTTAGAAGTGTGTAATAGTAATTAAGGTGGAACTTTTTGCTGTTGACCTTTAATGATTCTGGCCTTTGTTTGAATGGGGCAGATAAAGTGGGATGTTTTTGTATTTCTCAGCCCTGAGATAATTAGGAGCCATTGATTTGTATTTGATGTGATGTTGGGGGTGGGGAACTTCTCCACACCCAGCCTGGGTGAGGTCAAGGCCCTCTGGGCCTGAATAGGATATATAAGCGCAAAGGTTAGCATTCTCACTCAGAGCTCTAAGCCGTAGCAGGAGTGGCATGGGACTCTGGGCCAGCTGTTCTAATGAGCTCCCTGGCTGTACACCCAGATGTTGAAAACTACAAATTGTATTTGGTCTGTAATTCAGGGTGCTGGCTCTTTCCCCTGAACTAGGTGGATATTATTTGTATGCTGGATTAAAGTAAGATTGTTAACGTTGCTTTCCTTAAGTAAAGCAGATCAAAAGGACCTGTGTTGGCAGCTTTCTGGGTGCTGGTTATTGGTGAATCTTACACCCCCACAGAAGCTGCTAGCTGCATTGTTGATACAAAGTGCTACTTTTCTTAGTGTTCATTTACCACTGTGTTTTGTGTAAGAATCCTCATCTCAGAACATCTTACCTCTCTCTATATATTTTTTTCAGTGTGGATTAGATATGAAATAATGATTTATTCTCTAATTATTTATGCGTTAATATTACCTCCCCTAGTAAATTGTAAGCGGAGACACCATGTCTTTGACATTTTATATAGTTCAACTGCTTTCTCCCTCCATCTCTGCTTCTCTTTTCTCCCATTGGAGAGATCCTGCCAGAGCTTCTATCTTGAGAAAGGGACCAAACCAACTATCCTTCCAGAGCTTCTATCTTGAGAAAGGGACCAAACCAACTATCCTGCATTCTCTGGTTTCCACCACCATGCCCCTACTTGGGTACCTTTCCCCTCTCTTTATGCAGTGTTTTCTCCCATTAGAATGGGGGAAAGCAGGGATTGTTTTTCTTTTGGCTTCTGTTTATGTCTCCACTGCTTAGCCAATACCTGGCACATATTGCACACGCTTGTTGACTTGACTAGTAGGAATATCAACCTTTGTCATAGCAGCAGAACTTTTTCCTTCCCTCCTCGGTGGCTGATGCAGTTGGTGGGAAGAAGTTTGGGCTCCATTCCTCTCTTACAGAGAAAGTTAGGAGACATGGCCCATCATTACTATTGTGACTTGATCCAAATGCCAAGCAGTTGGGTTTCCAAAGGGATGGTGACTAAGTAGGAGGCACATACCAGAGGGAAGGGAAAAAAATAAATGGGACAGACTCACCCTAACCCAGAAAAGAATGGGTCTGGAGATAGAGAATTTAATCATAGTGGTTCTAGTAGTTGACTAAGAAGACATTTTTTTGTGAAGGGTGGTTTTAGGGAAGTCTGAGTGTAACGAGTAGATCATTTTATGTAGTCTGGAGGCACTCTGGCCCTGGCCATGGAAAAGTTTCAAAAATCCTAGACATCCTAAAAGAATTTTATAATACCAGTTACCAGCTGGTAAATACTATTGTACTTAGCACATAATTTGCAAGAATAATTAAATATAGTCATAAGGTGATTGATAATGTACTTTTCCCCACTGATGACTACATTGCAGGTAAGATTCTCCCTGGCTCAGGCCCATCTGGCTCCTCTCCTCTACTCCCTCCCAAAAAAACAAAAACAAACTAAAAGCCTTATGATATCTTAGAATTTCTGTTTCCCCTTCACAGAATAATATCCCAGGTTTTTTCTACCACCACTCCCACAATGAATTTGTCTTGATGGATTGATTTGTGAGCACTTTTAGGGCTGATTGCCCTAAATTTTCCTTTAAAATGTAAAGTAGAGGAGGATATAGAAAATAAAGATGCTAATTCTTCTTTGAGCTAGAAGCAAACGTAGAAGTAATTGAAAAAAAAAAGTTAGCATGAAGCAAAAAAAAAAGGAAAATAGACAAACTCTATTTAAAAGTCAACCCTACCACTATACTTGGACCAAACATTTCTACAGAGTAAGACCATATGCAAAAATGTACAAAATCAATTATTTTATGTTCTGACAACATGCCACAGGTGCGGTATGTCATAGTAGAGAGCTGACCTTAGAGTCAGCGAAGACCTGGGTTTGCATTCCTCCCACTTCTGACACATAACAGTAGTATGATCATAGGCAAATCACTTAGCATCACAACTCTCCCAAGGCTAGTCGAGATTAAATGTTTCAGAGTAGGAATTGATTGACATTGGTAGGAGGAGTTTTCTCACCAGGAATTTTTTGTATGCAAGCCGTCACTAGACCAGTACAAAAAAATAAATGTGAGAGAAACAGAAGAAATTTCTTATATATATTTGGCATCTGGCAGTTTAATAGGGCATTGAAATGATATTTGAATTATTAGAGCAGTAAATCTCAATCCTCAGGATAGGATTAAGTGTTACACATTGAGATCTCATGATTAAGTGTTGAAAAAAGGATTAGAAGAACCATTGGGAATTATGTGTTGAGGTACCTAACCCCCTAAAAACATTTCACTTATATTTTGAAGATATCTGTGTAGAAAAACATGCAAAAGTATCCCCTATGCTATGTTTCAAGGTTTTTTGCTTTGCCCTGGAAATGATGATATAAAATTAAATTGATTTCTAGGGCAGTGGTGCATACAATTCTTTGCATTAAGGCAGCCAACATCTAACTGGGGCTTTCTAAGGGGATTAAAATTTATTCAAGGAAATATTTAATGTAATAATGTAGATTAGGCCTCGGACAGGTTTTGTTTTATTTTCTTCTACTATAAAAATGCTTAAAACACAAAAACTCAAATATTCATTGACAGATATTTCAAACATGAAATGATAACCCACAACTTCTGTTATATTCTCCCAAGAGGTTCATAATTAATACTAAATCATAAAATACTTTGAGGTTGTACTGAACAAGCATTTTACCTTCATCTCACTCATATTCTGGTAAGCCAGAACATGTCACATAGGCCCATCCTTCTAGCAGTGGTTATCTTTTTGTCTGAGTAGTCACCAAGACTAGAAACACCCATCTTAGGATGGCTTAGGCCACCAGTGCACAAGGCAAGAAACACAGAGCAGAAGATACTACTAGAACCTGGAGATAACACTTCAGGAATACTGAGAGAACATATACCTTGCTGCTAGATGGTGAGGAGCCATCATAGTTATGGAAAAGGAAAGGAAGAATGGGAAGAGATAAATTTCTTCTCTGCCCCCCATGGGAAGTTCAAGGGAAGTTGGAATTTCAATCAAACATTCAGAAAAAAGGGAAAAGAACCAGAGTACAAATTGCCTATTCCTTCAAAATCTGCTGAGTGGAAGGTTCTTTCTGTTCCATGGCTAAATCTCCTTTGGCAGAGTGTAATATTAATTAAGGTGGGACTTTTTTACTGTTTTCTCTTTTAGAGCACTTATTTAATTAAGTGACCTTGATGAGTCCAGCCTTTGTTTCTTTGATTAAATTAAGAGTCTTTGATGACCTCCTTGCCTCAAGGGAAAGCCTGGGTTTGAGTCACATGTTGCGACACCCTTTGACCTTGAACAATGTATATAAACTCAGAGGCTGGCGTTTTCCTTTGGGGACTCTCATTCACTGGAAGAGTGGCATGCGACTCTGGGCAAGCTGCTGTAACTGCCCCCCAGCTTTGCTAACCCAGACCCACTGGTTCTTCTCTGGTAACTGAATTGTGATTTCGTCTGTTTATATTGTATATGTTTGTAATTTCAGTTTGTATTTGCTCTGAAGTTCAGGTTGCTAGCTTTTCCTCCTGAACGAAGTGAATGATATTTGTATGTTGGACTAAAGTGAGATTGTTAACCCCTTAAGTTTATTTTCCTTAGTGAAGCAGATCAAAGAACCTAAGCTGCCAGCTCTTGTTGCTGATCTCATTGGGTCTTACACCTCAGTAGCTGCTGCCAGCCGAATTGTTGTTTCACAGAGTTGCTCCATCATTGGGTGGAGGAGAAGGTAGGCGCACAAAAGCCTCTGATTAGTCATGCCTTTAATCAAGAGATGAACTGGGAAATAGCCAGAGCACAGACCTAGCTCTAGACATGCTCCATGGAATGGCCATTGTTTATAGGGATGCTGTAGATAATAATTAACTCTAGAGTTAGCTTTCGTTTTGTTTCTTTTGTGTTTGGGATTTGGTGCTTGAGCTATCATAAAAATTCATTTATCCCTTAATAAAAATCTATGTTATTAACACAATGGCTTTCTTGCCTCTTCAGATGTTGCATTTTATCTGATTATTTAGAATGAGTGTTGGTACAAGATACAGATATGCACAGTATATATTAATACATATGCATATCTATATATATGAAAACACACACACATATATACATATACATATATACTATATATATATATTTAAAGTACTGAATATATAATTGGAGGCCAGTTATATGCATTCTAGGATAGGCCAATGAGAAACTGCTTCAACAATTCTGAGTATATTCAGTGATAAATTATAAAATGATAGGAAGCCATAAAAATAGTTATATTGTGAGTAATTGACAAAAAAGCAAAGCAGATGGATTGTCAGTGCATTCTTATTCACTGTTGCAGCTAGTATTTACTGCAACTGAACCTAATGCTCAGTGTTTCCTGTCAATTTCTTTCAGAAAAGTGCCTTTGCTATTCTGGCAAATTATAAACACTAATTTTAAAAACAAATTTTTCATGTTTTAAGCAAAGATGTGATGATTTGAGCTATTATATCTAGTAGTGTCCTCAATGACAGAATACTGATCACAAATAATTACAGCTTCCTTATGGAATAAATTGTTATTATTAGATCCATTAGAGCCGGTATTATCCAATATTGTTAGATTATTAGTTTTGAAAGTTATGATTTCAAAATGTCATATGTATTAGTTCTATTAATAGCAGGCATTAAAAAAATTTCAGAAACTTTTTAATGCAAGATTGCCTCTACAATTTTCTTTAAAAAATAAAGGCAATCTTCACTTTAAAAAAATTTAAGTACAAGCAATATAACCAGATTGATATTACGAGCACATA
>CM053626.1:225473693-225504008 GCA_028646595.1 Phalanger gymnotis
TCTCTCTCTCTCTCTCTCTCTCTCTCTCTCTCTCTCTCTCTCTCTCTCTCACACACACACACACACACACACACACACACATACACACACACACAAATAGGGAGCTTAGGGGATTTTCATATCCTTTTTCCTCTTGGTTTCATAAATGTAGCATATTTTAAAGTGATTTAAGTGTATGACATGCAGACTTGTTTGTTCTTATAGTGGAATATGGCCCTAAGCATGAGTTGTCAAATCTCCCAGTATTATGACAGCTTCCAATTTTAGAATGGATCGATACTTAATGAATAGTACATCAGTCTGCCCCAGGCTCAGGAAGTGTCATTATTCTTGAGCTGTGATTATAACAAGTAGGAATACCCCATTTCCTCCATGAGGTTTCCTCTGGTCTACGGAAAGTCCCCTTCTCTCAACTCCTGTTGTACTTTATCATCTATCCTACTCATCTTTATGCTTAATCAGTTACTGCTGTTTTTCCTCCTCATCTAGGTTACAAACTGACTTTTGATTTCTTTTGAATGCCCTTCAGAACCTAGCACAGTGCTATGCATATAGTAAGAGTTCAACAAATATTTAATAAATAAAAATAAGGAATGAATGAATAGCATTTCTGCTGCTTCTCTTGCAAATAGTTCCAAGTCATTAAGCTGTGTTTAGGCTCATTTATACTGGGAAAACATAGTTTGTATAATACTACTATCACCTTAATAAGGAACCCTAAATTTAGACATCAGAATTTTAGATAGTGTTTTTAAAAATCTTTTTTTATATATGGAATAATAACAATTTGCTTTTGCATACTGCTTTACAGACTACAAAGATGCTTTCACGTACGTGATAGTTTTAACTCCCACAACAGTCTTGATAACACACAAATACACACACACACACATATATATATAGAGAGAGATATGTACATATACATAAAACCTTTATATTATATATATGTGAGTGTGTGTGTATTTGTGTGCTATTAAGGCTACATATATATGCATATATAATATATATATATATATAAAGAGAGAGAGAGAGCATTATTTTATGGATAAGGAAACTGAGGCTTAGAGGTTAATTGATTTGTCCAAGTCACAAAACAAATCATGAAGTTGGCAAAATATTGGATTTGGAGAAAAAAATCAGCGTTTAATCAAACTGCTTTGTCAGGATTTTTGTGAATGTGGCCTAGATGGAACAGTGGATAAGATTACTGGACCTGGAGACAGGAAATCCTGAATTCAAATGTGGCCTCAGACATTTACTAGCTGTGTGACCCTGGATAAGTCACTTAACCAATTAACCTGTTTGCTTATCTGTAAAATAAGTATAATAATGGCATTTATCTCCCAGAGTTGTTTTAAGGACAAAATGAGATAATATTTGTAAAGTACTTTGTAAACCTTAAAGTGTTATATAAATGCAAACTCTGACGTGGATGATATCTTCCTAATTAAGATTTTTCCTCCATCTGTCAAATAAGAAAGGTGTACTAAATTCTCAACAAGTCCCTATCACCTCTAAAACGTTAACATTGAAGGCTGTAATCCAGATCTTTCTCATCCAAAGTCTAGTACTTTTCCATTTTGAGTAAACTTGGCATAAGTACTTTCTCTTCTAAGCTTTAGCAAAAATCAAAAATCAATTTTTGAAAAGATGAATGAAGGTACAAATGGAAGAACATGGCCTCTGAGGTCCATTCTTACTCCAAGAACTTATGATCCTACTGTGCAGCTCCCACAAGTAAACAAAGAATGTCATGTTGTCTTTGTTCTTCCAGGTGATGTTTCTGAAATGGAAGGACTTCTCTGTTGCCTAAAACTATTCATCATATTTTAGGACAAAGCTGACCTCTTCTTAACTAGTCAATAGCTGAAATGATTCTTAGTTAGAGATACCATTTGCCTGCCGTATGTGGTGTGATGTGTGGGGTGGGTGGATGCCCTGCCTGAATGAGATGCTTCTAGATATCCTTGAAGTAGAGTTGAGAAGTAAGGCAGCTTTTCTCCTGCTTTCTATCCATCTCCTGTCCTTACTAAGCATAGTCTCCTTGTGGAAACGAAGAAAAAGGATTGAGGTAAAGAACTTGGGTAGAATTTTAACAAAATGAGGCAGAATTAATTTCTCATCTGCTGGCATTGCATATATGTAGATTTAAAGAAACAATTTGTACTTCAGGCATTAGATTTTTATCCTTAGAGAGCATGCTTACTGGTGGCTGTGATCACCACAATTGAGAAAAGTCCGTTTTTCTTATTTCTCCTCTGGCAAAGAATAGGTGCTTAATAAATATTTATGAACTACTGACAGACTGCTTTCAGAAACATGCTCTGGTTGCTCTTCAACTCTACCAAGATAATACAATTGCTGAGCATGTTTCAGTTTGGAAGGATCTTGTCAGTTCTTTGCAGAGTTGGACTGATTCTTAATATACGTGATTTCCCTGAAAAAATTAACAATGAGAAAATGAGATAGTTTCTCTTGAATCCATATTTGCCTAGCGTGGTCCAAGAACCAGTGGTTGTCATGGCTAAAAGGCTGATCTTGCAGTCAATGAAAATAATAATACTTGACATTTACAGAGTGCTTTAAGGCTTGCAAAACAATGTGTATATCTTATTTAATATTAGCTTCAGAAAAATCCTATGAAGCAGGTAATAATACTGATGGTAATAGCTGACTTTTGACATAGTGACTTAAGGTGTGCAAAGAGCTGTACCTTTATCTCATTTCATTCTCAGATGCTATGTAGTATTAATATTCACATTTCATAGATGAGGAAATAGATAACAAAAAGAAATCAAGCGGCTTGTCACTCTTTAAAATATATACATGTGTATGTATATAGCTAGCATTTGTACCTCTTTATTTCATATTTATTTATTTGTTTATATCTCTTTAAGGTTTGCAAAGTGTATTATAAATATTATCTCATTTTATCCTTACAACTTGGGAAAGAAGGCACTATTATCCTCTCCATTTGACAGATAAGAAAACTGAGGCAGGCAAAAGTTAAATGACTTGTTTAAGCACACATAGCTAGTAAATGTCTGAAGCAGGATTTTGTGTTGTGTTCTCTGCTGCCCCTGGGGCTGTGCTGTGTAAGGGAAGACCCTGGCCCAGGACCTCCTGATCTATAAGTAATACAATGGACAGTACTTTGGACAGTACCTGAAGTGAGGAGAAGCTGGCTTCTCACTCCCCAAAGATTTTTGTCCCCCAAAGAATGAATAAGGTACTGGGTATGCTATGTTATACACTGTGTGTTATGCTACATACTAAGTATTATGTTACATACTAAATGCTATGTTTGTTTTAGGCCTTGTGGACATACTTGTTGGGGAAAAGGGCAAGTTACTTTTGTTTCTATTTGAGGCCACAAGGCCATTCTGGTAATATGCTGTATTTGTATATCTGATGCCCAACACAATGTTTATGTATATTGTTGCAGTTTATATTGTTGTTGTTATAGATTGTGAATGTTATGCTTTAGTTTCTTGGCTCAAGGACCCTAAAAGGTGTCACCTGTGTAAATTGTAAGGGCCAAGGTGTTACCTGTTTGGATTGTAAAGGCTAGGATTCTGGAGGGGTGGAATGTAAGTGGAGGATTTTGTTATCCTTTTTAGAGTTCAGTTTCTCAAGATCCATGGCTATGGCAATGTCTAGTTTCCAGGTGTTAGATAATAACTCCCAGAATAGCCCTAAGGATCCTACATAGTAATTCCTAGAATCATGGTGATAGGCAGTCCTACTGAGGCTGCACCATGAGATATGGGGGTGACATAAATGATATTCACTATGCTTGTGCAGAATGATGTTGCTGAAGTTAACCTGTGAGGCTATTGTTGGCAAAATGCCTTCTTTGTCTGTTGCCCTACAAAGCAGGGAATGGGAAACCACGGGGAACCTATAGGGGAATTTATGTGTGCCTTGATCAGCCCCCACCAAGGCTTGAGGGGATTTAAGGGAGTGCATGAGCTGTGCTTGTCTCGATTGACCCTATCGAGATGTAGGGGTAGTTGCCTCCACTTTTTTGTCCAACCTTGCAAGAAAGCTTGTTAGGGAATGCTGTAGGAGGTAGTTCTCCCATTATCAGCAACCCTTTGAGAAGACTAAAGAACAAAGTAAGATTATTAACCACTCTGAAGTTGTCTTCCTGCCCTTCCTGTATGACCAATCAAGAGTAAACCTATTAGAGGCTGGAGTCAAGAAACTCCAATGCCTCCTGTGTATTATCTATGAAACAGATTTTAATTCATGTTTTTCTGATTCCATTTCTAGCTCTTTACTGCCTTTCTCATTGGATTTTTTGAGGGTCAAATAAGATAACATATATTAAGGGCTTTGTAAATTCCAAAGTGCTACATAAATTCTGATTAAAATGTATAGATTCATACTCTGTCTCTGAAATGTATTTGTGTGACCATGGGAAAGTCACTTAATTTTTTTTAGCAAACCAGTTAATGTGTTTTTTGGTTTCTTTGGTTTTTGTCTTTTAATTAAAGACTGGACCTCTCTATCTCTCCCAGACTGGAAGTGCAGGGGGGTTACTCAGTGGCCTGATCCCACTATATTGATTGGCATGAGAGTTTTGAGCTGCTCCATTTCAAATGAGGTAATATTTGTAAAGCGCTTGGCACAGTGGCTGGTACATAGTAGGTGCTAAATAAATGCTTTTTCTCTTCCCTTCCTCTCCCTCTTCCCACCTTTTATCTCCTTTTGAGGTAATCTGGTGGCTCTGCTCCCAGGGGCTTACCATGTTAATACCAAGTTTAGCATAGATAACTGGGTGCCATAGTCTATAGCAGCTCAGAACTCCCAAGCCAGAGAGAGTCAGATGACTCAGCCTCTTCAGCAGCAGGGATTATAGGTATATGCCATCATGCGTCGTGGTGATCAACAGTAGTGGAGTGATTAATGTGAAAATATGTCTAATATGAATGTATAAGTAGAGCCTATATCAGATTGCACACTGTCTTGGGTAGGGGGCAGGAGACGAAGGGGGAGAAAATTTAAAACTCGAAATCTTGTGGAAGTGAATGTTGAAAATTAAAAATAAATTATTTTTAAAAAATTAGTGCATTTTTAGGTTTTAATAACTTAAAATTGCATTAAGACTTTTGGGACACTATTTCTAGAAGACATGAAGGCAAAAATAAAATGTTTAGCTCACTGCCATTGTGAATATTTCCAAAGAATAGCTGTGTTGTTAAGTAGCCCAAATACTATTAAATACTTGCAAGAAAGTCCCTCCCATTAGCAATTAACAAGATAGGTCATTGGTCTGTCCCATAGCTATTCTACAACATGCTGCTTTGATGGAGTAGAAGGAAAGCTGGATAAGAAGTGGGAAGATATGAGTTCGATTGAGCTCTGCTATTTAATTTCTTCACATAGTCATTTAACCTCTCTGAGCCTCAGTTTCCTCATCCATACAATGGGATGATACTATTTGTACTCTTTACTTTGCATAGTGGTTGTGAGGCTCAGGCTTATGAAAAAGCTTTTTTAAATGGTCAAGTGCAGCATAAATGAAAACTCAGTTATTTGAAGGGAGGAAATCCAAGCCCATTTCAGTTTATTCATTTGCCAGGCTGCCATAGTTTCTTTATGGTACCTTTGTTGTACTGGAGACTAAATGAAATATCTGAAATTAAGGATTTCTCATTTATGAAGGCATTCCTTTGGCAGGCAGCTGGCCATAAACCATACTGGGAAAAAACTGGATAAATCCAAATTGGATCCCAACTAAAGGCAAGTTTTGTAATTAGGTAGTTCAGTGAGATAGACCTCATTCCTAAGCAACTTCTGTATGTATGACCTGGGAGTATTTCTATATTCCATTCAAAGAGGTAATGATCTTTCGATCTGTATGTTAGGTGGTGTCTCATCTCCTCAGCCATAAAAGATGGTCTGAACCTAGCTAGAAGACATTCAGCACAGTCAGGGACAAGGAAATAGCTCTACTTAGGCACATTTATTGTTGATCTGGAAACAATCTCTATGCTACTGATTTCACCGTTCCGAAGGACAGTAAACCTAAGAATAGAGCTATGAATATTTTTGTCCTATACATGCAAGTCCTGAAAAGGGCAAGTTATGCAGGCAGGGTTCCTAACGGTTAATATCAGTCCTAAGGGTACTCTGAATGGCTTGGCCTTGCTTCATGGTGAATCCGAGTGCCTAAGACCCATAGGGTCATCTTGATGCCTATTTCCAGTGGATCCATTGCCCAAGGGTAGAGCAGAACCAAACTGTCTTTTTAAAGATTTTCTAATTTTAACAGGCCTTCTTAGGACAATGAATTAAAGCAGACTTTCTTAGGCCAGCCAACATCTCTGAGATTTTGATGGATGAAATCCAGCCTCATGGGGTGGGAAAACACTCAGCCAGTCACTTCAGCATTTACTCCTTGGCATTAATATCAATGTGGCACTATCGGAGGGTCTCTACTGAGAGGCTTCAACAATTCAAAACACCTAGCAACACAATCTAAGAATGTCCAGTTTTCTGTGGCTGGCAGTTTTCTGCCACACAGTGAATGAACAATTACTTCCATTCTGTGGTGCTGCAACCTTGGCATCAAATGGATGAAACAGGACTGGAAGTCAGGATATCTGTGTCACTAACACTTTATAAATTTGAGAAAATGAATTATTATTTCCTCAACTTTTTAGCCTATTGAACTCCTAGTGTAGAAACTACCTCCTCCAGTTTTTGGCTTAGTAGACAAGTCTTAGGAAGTTGCCTGAGGCCTATTTAGATCACTAAAAGTCAGAGATGGAATTTTAACCCATCTTCCTAACTCTAGAAGCCCCAAACTCTATCCAGTACTCTAGCCTGTGTTTACTTCCTCAGTTTATCCATATATTAAATAGGAAAAATACAATTTTCCCTTGTATGGCTATGGAGATTCAATTAATAATGATTTTTAAAATGCGGTAAAGAGTTATGTCAAAAATCCTTGGTTTCATTTTTCTCCCTTACTGTAATATGCAGCTAATTTATACTCTATCAATCAGTAGTATTTTTGTACACAATAAGACTCATTGTATTCTTGTTGACAAAATGTTAAGTTTTTCATTTTCGTTTGGATTTTATCATTTAGATGTGATTGGAAAAAAATGTTAACTAGGGGAAACATTTCAAATGTGAAAACACAAAGAATTTACATGTAAAGTAGTTAACTAGAAAGACATTTATCAGCCATAAACATTTAATTGTTTAGAGCTAGAATATTGAGAAGGTAGAAGATTTCAAAGGCGAATGAGACTTCCTTTTAAACAGTTTGTTCTTCAGCTGCAAATAGATATAACACTCTAAAAGATATTCAATAATTACACTAATTAATCTTTCAACCTCTTATACTAACATCCAATGATAAATGGAAATATGATAAAAAGTCAACTTCTCAGTGCCAAGGAAGCCAATGGAAACTCGGGTTCTTGAATTCTGTACAGCAGCTTCCAGTTCTAGCTGGTAAACCACATGGACCCATCTGCCTAAGACCTATTATTTACTTTAATATTTGGGAAGCCTCATTCTCTTGTCCCTCATGATTTCATCAATAAATCACTACAGTTTTGGGGTATCACCATTCTAAGTCCTTTCAGTATCCTTAGAGTGCTAGGGAGTTGCCAATTTGAAAGCCCAGAGGTAATTCATAGCAATTACCTCTGGAATAGGAGACTTGTCTCAGCAGTTGAAATCAGTATTAATAAAGCCTTACTCTTTTCTTGTTTTCTCTCCCTTTTCAATAATTCCAGAACTCCCACAACCTGCCCCTTCTTTAATACCTTATTTGTCTCAAAGGAAAAAAGAATCCCTAGAAAGTTCCAGAACTTATAGTGGGCAACCACTCACAAGAGTTGGATGAATTAGTGTTTGTTTGTTTAGTAAAATTTCATCATCCTTGTACAGCAGAGTAATACATGTCTAGAAAACATTCCTTTCCTGTTAGAAACATCTAGAGTCTTTTCTTCTGCTATTAAGGTACTAAAGAGCTCTTAGTCATGACGATATGGCCAAGTAAGGGAAGAGCATAAATTTAGAACTGGAAGGGATTGTAGAGGCCATAGGCTTTAAGGCCCTCGTTTGGCAGATGAAGAAGTGGGACACCAGAACAGTGGTGAGGTTCAAATGAATTAACAACTGATTCTCCAAGGAATACAGCAGAGGCACCACCCCCACTGCTGACGTGATGGGCACAGGCCCCGCCTCCATTGGCAACTGGTTCCAGAAACTCAACCTAAAATGAGGTACAGGTTCTAAGGAACCAGTGTGAACTGGCTGAATCCCACCACTGCTCCAGAGGCGAAGAGGCTTGTCAAAGGCCACACATATAAGTAGCAGAGCCTGAATTCAAACCCAGGGTTTCTGACTACAAATTCCACAATCTTTAAACTGAACCACATTGATTTATAGCCATTCCTTTCTCTCTTCCTTCCTTTAACCTTTGGAAGAACAGATTTTCAAAATACAGCCCAAGAAAGGTGATTAATCCAATCCTCAAAATGGAGTAAAAGTTACTTTTCCATGCATCTGTGGTCTCAAACAGCCCAACAGAATAATAGGAAGCAGCTGAGTTGGCCTAAAACCAGAGAGGAGGGCTATCTTCCTGACTCATTTCCTATTCCCTGGCGATGACCCTGATGACCACCTGAACATGGTCAAAACGGCAAACTTCTCTTCTTGCTTCTCCAAAGCAAAGACTGCTCTGAAATAAGCTGGCCACTGCTTGAGGCAATAATTGGAGGTATGAGAAAATAATCACAACTATTTGCTGAAGACTGGAAAGAAACTATAAAGATAACTGTGAGTTTTCCACTTTTTTGGTGAATTTGGAATATAGTTTCAAGTTCTGCTTGTTTGTAGGAAAGGGTAAATGACGAAGGATGATTTTGTTTTTTTGAGTGAGAAAGCAAGCCATGGAATATTTGTTGTTCTTGTTGTCTTTCCTTATTTTTCCTTTATTAACTAGATCTAAACTTAAATGCTGAACAAAAGCTATTGAAACTAAGGTTTTAATCCAATTTAAAAAAAAAAAAACAATTAAAGCTTTGTATAAGAAGCCATTTGTGTCACAAATTAATATTGAAAGAATAACCCTAAAATATTCAGGGATAAATTAATTAAAATACATCTTAACATTTCTCCAGACTTGGTCTAGTGCCCTGGCATTATGGACCCTGTGTCTGGTCGACTTTGTGATGGTAGAGGCTTGTGTTTTGTGAAGAAGGTTTTTTTTCCCCCTTAATACAGAGAACTCTATGTGAACATTATTAGTTATGTCCCCTTCCACTCCTCTGTTTTATTCCAAGACCTTCTTTTTCAACTCTGGTGCTTCCTATTTTGTAGATTTTCTAATCCAGATCTGGCCAACCTGAATATGAGAAGAGCCAGAACTCACTAATGTCATTTTAACACAGTGGTTAGGCAAACACCACATGGCTCAGGGTACCTGAACTGTCAACAAATTCCTGTGATTTACCTGCTGTTTGGATGTGCCCTGGGTTCATTGCTTGGGAGTTGCCAATTTTTCACTCAGGTGATTAGGCTCCCAAATATTTCATCCCACCTATTTCAGACTCCTGAGAAACAAATCTACCTTTGGCTCTAATCTAGGGTCCTTCCAGCTGCCATACTCCCACCCTTTCCCCCAAAAGGGTGAAATAAGAAAGTGCCCAATTTATAACATAAATCTCGTTATGGAACAGGTATTATTCCTCCCCAGAAAAAGAAATGCTAAGCAGTAAAGAATCATAGAGTATTAAGAACAAGGGTTTCAATCACTTATCACTGATACAATCAGTTGTGACACTGATCAAGCTCCCTGGGACGTTGCGATCAGTTTTCTTCCAAGGGCTACTAATTAGTGTGTTTATGTTTTACCTCCACCGAACATCATCATCAGATTAATGCCAACCAGCCTCTTTCTTGCAAATGGTCTCTTTCTCTTTGCCTGTCTCTTCCCTCCCTTCAGCTTGTCTGCTTCTGTTCATCTTATTTCTCAACAACTGCTCTGTTGGCTGCTACTTTGTGGCACAAATTCTAGGGACTAAGATGACAGCTGTCTTTCAAAATCTTACATGGTGCAGGGCTAAATGAAAGAGGATACAAATGGGAGGTGGCCTTACCCTAGGCATTTTTTTTTTTGCAGCCTGTGTAGGGAAGTACAACTCCCCACCTAACACTCTGGAGAACTTCAAGAGTCATCTTGGAAGCCAGTAGGAAAAGAAGGCCTAGGAGCCCCTTTTGTATATTCATGAAGTTCTGGCTTACCAGCCAGAAAAAAGATTTCTCTTCACCATATAGTATAAATCCTGAACAGTCACGAAGGACAAGAAGCAGAGGATATCTGCACCAACTTTGACTTGGGGAAAGGGTCCCTCCATCATGCCTGGACAAAAGCAGGCCTGCCGCAAGCTTCCACATGCTTGCCTGGATTGTTGACTGAATATATCATAAGATGGTGTCACATCAACAAAAGATCATCACAATCCATGTTTTTAGAATGTTAATATTAACCTTTTTTTCTCTATTACTAGTTGGTTAGAGCGAAATTTTTAGTATCTGTCTTTGAATTTAAGTCATGCAGGGCTAGAGCTGTAAGGGATCAAGGTCTTTTGAATACTTTAAATAACTTGTCCATCGCCTCTAATTGGTGCAGTTTTTTTTTTTGTAAGGCATTTGGGGTTAAGTGACTTGCCCAGGGTCACATAGCTAGTAAGTGTCAAGTGTCTGAAGCTGAATTTGAATTCAGGTCCTCCTGACTTTAGGGCTAGTGTTCTATCCACTGTGCCACCTAGCTACCCCCTGCCATCGTCCTTCATTTTTTGAGGAAAATGACACTCAGACTTCATAGTAGAGCACCGGACCTGGAGTCAGGAGGACCTGAGTTCAAATCCAACCTCGGACACTTGACAATGTACTAGCTGTATGACCTTGGGCAAGTCAATTAACTCCTATTGTCCTGCCCCCCAAAAAGAAAAGAAATATCTTTCTAGATGTTTTCAAAGGGCATAGTACTGCTTTTAATCAAAGGATCAATAAAATTTATAAGTAATTTCATCCTTTCATTTTTGCTTTAAGGGAGAAGTAGAGGTGTATGTGGCTCTTTAACCAAGGGCTGGACATGGCTACTATAATGTATCACTGACTGAATCTTCAGGATGCCTCTTCTAACATCCAAAGAAAATCAAGTCACTTCATTTGCCAAACACAGGTAGTGCCATATAGTGCCATTAACTAATTAATGAGTTTATGAATAATTGGGTTATTTAGAAAGAAAAGCAAAATTTACTCTTAAATAAGTAAAAGCTTATTAACCTTAGTGTAGAATCTCCTCTGCTGGAAAATCAAAATAAATATTTTCCTTACTCCACACTTTTCCTAAAACATCTTTGCTGAGTGTTCCCCTATTTCTGTATACAAGTGGAAAATTCAAAGAAAGCACTTTGGGGAGATAGTTTCAATTACCCTTGAAAAAAGTGTTAATTTTTTTGAGGTAATATAAAGTGGGATCAGGAAAGTGATTTGTTTGCTCCCTTTTAAACAGTATGTGCAAAATCAATATAAATTTGGAATATATATCTTGCTCAGAGGCCATGCTTTCCTTTTTGTTCTTTCCTGTTTTGCGAATTTTTAAAAATTATTTTGTGTGTGAAGGGTAGGAGGATGGCAAGTAAAAGAAGATGTCAGCATAGGATCATAATTTAGAACAAGAAGGGACAATACAGGTCATCTAGTCCAATTCTTCTATTTTACAGATGAGGAAACTGAGGCCTATAAGGGCTATGTGACTTGCCCAAGACTACTCAGGGTAGTAAGCAGCTAAGAGGATTCAAAATCAAGTTCTTCTGATTCCATGTGTAGAAGTCTTCCTTTTTAAAAAAAAATCATTTATTTATTTTTAAAATTCATTTTATAAAATTTCGAGCTCCAAATCCTTTCCCTCCCTCCAGCCCCTACATATTTAGGGGGCAAGTAATATGATATTGAATATACATGTGAAGTAATGCAAATCAAATTTTCCATTATTAACTAGAAAAGCAAAAAAATAGTAAAAAAAAAGTTTTAAAAGTATGCTTCAATTTACACTCAGAGTTTATCAGTTCTCTTTCTCAAGGTAGATAGCACTTTTCATTATGAGTTCTTTGGAATTGTCTCGAATCATTGTACTGATCAGAGTAACTAAGTGTTTCACAGTTGATCATTCTTAAAATACTGCTGTTACTGTGCACCTGTGTGTTTCTGCTCACTTCATGTTGCCATCAGTTTATTTAAGTCTTCCCAGGTTTTTCTGAAATCATCCCCTCTATCATTTCTTATAGCACAATAATATTCCATCCTAAGCACATGTCACAACTTGTTCAGTCATTCTCCAATTAATGGTCATCCCCTCAATTTTTCATTCTTTTCCATCACGAAAAAAGAATTGCTATAAACATTTTTGTATATAAAGTTTTTTTTTCTTTTCCTTTGATCTCTGTAGGATCATTTACTAGTGATATTGCTTAGTCAAAGGGTATGTACAGTTTTAAAGTCTTTTGGGCATAGTTCCAAATTGTTCTTCACAATGGCTGGACCATTCATAACTCCACCAACAGTGCATTAGTGTACCTACTTTTCCACTTGCCCTCCAGTATTTGTCATTTTCCTTTTATGTCATGTTAGCCAATCCAATGGGAGTGAGGTGGTACCTCAAAAGTTGTTTTAGTTCACGTTTCTCTAAGCAATAGTGATTTAGAGCATTTTTATATGACTCTTGATAATTTGGATTTCTTCTTCTAAAAACTGTTTGCTCATATCCTTGACCATCTTGTCATTTGGGGAATGGTTCTTATTTCTATAAATTTGATTTGGTTCCCATATATTTGAGATATAAGGCCTTTGTCAGAGAAACATGTTATAAAATTCCTTTCCCAGTTTCCTGCTTTTCTTGTAATTTTGGCTGCTTTGATTCTGTTTGCGCAAGAACTTTTATTTCATGTAATCAAAATTATCTCTTATTTGATCATAAACTTTTCCCATATCGGTACATCTAACAAATAAAATTTTCTATGCTCTTCTAAATTGCCTATGACATCATCCTTTATGTCCAAGTCTAGCATTCTTTCCCACTGCATCATAAAATTATGTTGCACATAATCAGTTGTATAAGAAGAAATTTGGGAATAATGTGTTTGTTAGATGCCTTAATGTTACTTGTTGGAGTCAGGACCTCAAAAAGTTGATATCAAATATTTGTTATATTTATGAGTTCTAGGGGCTATGCAATAGCATGTGATTAAATAGATGCATGAAGGTGTCCATCATCATCATGTCTACACCTCAAGTTTGGTGGAATTCACAAAAATGGCTTAAAGCAGATTTATATATCCAAAGTTAATTGTAGCCTTCTTGGGGTGGGGGAAGAAGGGGAATAAAGTAAAAAGAGCACAACAGAGGACAAAAGAAAACATGCAAGGAAGCAAAGAAAAGATGGACAGCTTTGAAAACTTTTGAAAAGTGTAGTATTCATTATATAGGTGTTCTCGAAATGGAAATGTATGACTTTGTATTGAATCCTTTCTTATGTTCTGCTGTATACATGGCAACATTTTTTAATTTTGTATTCAAGTTTAAAATAAATTTAAAAACTAAAAAAATATTGACAGAGATTGTTTTCTGAAACTAATTTAAATCTGATGGCGTGAAATGAAAGTTCTTGCTCAAACAAAATCAGTGCAGCCAAAATTATAAGAGAAGTACCAAAGTCAAAATAAAAATTATTACATTCATTGTATTACAATATGTCTCACATCCTTCCTACCAAAAATAATTTTTGGAATTGATCTAAGGCAAATCAATAGTTAGAGTTTGATAATATGAGAATGCATCACATATATGTAATTCAGTTTTGAATAATTGTATAACAGTATTATGTAGACCTCAGCTTGAAACTTTTACATTAGTTTCACCACATTGTCTCTTTTTATGAGTGAGTAAACAAGAAGCAGAATGGTACAATGGATAGAGGGCTGGCCTTGGTGTCAGGAAGACCTGGGTTGAAGGTCTTCTGTCACCTGTCAGTGACCCTTAATGAGTGACTATAGCCAAATGCCTCTCAGTTATCCATTCATTTCTCTAAGGTAAGCTGGAAGGATGAGGGAAAGTGTTTCAAATCCAGACCTTCTCTTATACTAAGAAAACTATAGGTCTGGACAAAAATGGCATACTGAATCTTAAGGATAGGATCTAGCAGTAACAGTAAGAGGTTAAATTATTTACCCAGGGTTACACAGCCAGTATGTCAGAGGCAGGATTAGAATCCAGATCTTCATCTCTTTGAAGCCAGTTTTCTATCCACCTCAGACACGCTACTTAGTCTTTTTTATTGCAACTGAGCCAAATGAAATAAATAATTTTAAATGTTTGAAACCATCCACTGATTGTTCTTCAATTTTTCTCTTTTTTTTCCCAGCAAGCATAATTTTAGAGAGAACAAACATGGATGTTACATGGACCATTGTGGTGACAGGCAGTTTAGTCCAAGTATTGATTCCCTCCCCAGTTCCCAAAGAATAGATTAACAGTTGGGTTATATATGGGGATCAATGTAATTTGAGAAACTATGCTTAACTCCTTTCAGGATCACTCAGAGACATATGGTGCCCTGTTTTGTATTCTAAAATTATAGAAAGTTACACAGAAGGAAACGGTAATGAAATAAATATTTCAGAATCTGGTAGCAAACCTCCTCCCTTAGCCAGGCATTTGAAATAAGGACTCTTTTGGTTAAAAAACAACAAACAAACAAAACAAAGAACTCAGATCAAAGTCAAAAAGGCTTAAATACTTCAGAGAAGTAGGCAAATTCTTATAGCTGCAGACAAATTATGACTTGTTGGGAAGCCCAGAATAAAAAAGAGGGCAGACTTTTGAATAAGGTGAAACAGAGACTTAAACAAGAACACCTGAACCATTGAGACAGTTTGATTACTTTTACATTAAAGCCAACCAGTATGGAAAATTTTGGTAAAAATGGTAAATTACCTTTGAGCTTTAGCAAGGAATGATTAAGATGGTTGTGTATGTTTACAGTGTGGCATTACTGGACTAAGTTCTGGGCTTGATGTCGGGGAGATCTAGATTTCAATTCCACCTCCAGTATCACAGGTAAATTCACTTAGCTTCTCTCAGCCTCATTTTTCTAATTTGGAAGATTGGGATTGACCTCATGGAGCTTTTGTAAGTCTCAAATGATGGTGTGTGTTTGTGAAACTTCAAGTAATCTATAAATGTGACATATGAAATATCACCTAGCAACTGCATTATCAATGGCAAATCATTTAACTTTTCAGTGTCCTTGGGAAACTCTTCAAGACTCTGAGTCACTGAGGAATTGCACTGCTGGGAGTTTCCACACTAGGGGTATCCTAGGACCAAAAGGAAGAGAGGGGAGGAGAGAAACATACAGACACAGAGGTGAGAAGCACATAGAGATCATGTATTTCATATTTAAATTGTTTCTTACCTGTGTTTGTTGTTTTACACTCTTCAGAAGATTTTCCCTTGGGTTGACTCTAACTTCATTACATTCAAGTATATAGAGAGTAATTTCACATTCTCAAAATACTTAATCATTCTTTTTTTTAAGTTCCTGTCCTTTAACATGACATTTATCTCTGTCTGTCTGTCTTATGTTAACAAGGACATTTGAAATATATTTTGATCATAATAGTATTAAGAAAAACTTCATTGGTAATTTTTTTAAAAAATGGCAGAACGGAGAATGAAAACTTTAGACCATCCCTGAAGCATCAACTTAAAAATCTAGTATGTTGGGTTGTTTGTTGCAAAATATTTACATATGAAAAAAAGAAATGCTTTTCCTGTAAGATTTACAAGTGGCCAGAGCTGGGCTAGGGCTTAGAGACACTCATTTGCATGGTAACTTCGGATTTAATTTGTTTACTGCCAAGCGTTCTTATAGGAGGGGACAATGGTGATGTGTTTAATATTGATGAGTTTAACCTCTTGGGAGGTATAGCATATGAACTCTCCTTGAATACAAATGTTGCCTGATTTATATGGTAAATGCATGGAATTTTGAAGATTAACATTTTAATTAACACCTTGCCACATGAATCACACTTTCCTATGCCCCCACTCCTGTTATAAATCTCCCATCAGAAAATCAATTTTTGAAAATGACAATGTTTTGTCATGGCAAACAGAGATTGCAGCAATCATGAAGAAAATGGAGTCTAATGTGTAGTCTCTTCTTAGCCATATGTTCAACTAGATGCTCAATTATTAAAGACACTACATTCATTCATTCAAAAAAAATTATTGATGTTCAGATGTAGCCTTGAGGGGCAGAGAACCTAAGTGACAATAACATTATAGTTATTCCATAGCTTTTCATTCCTCACCGTTCTTCCTCTAAACTTTTTGTTTTTAACTTTCCTTTTCCTTTTTTTTTTTTTTCCTGACAGGTCTCTGGACTTTGAAGTTCTGACATTGGATCTTCCAGTTGACAAGCTCTTAGGGCAGAGACAATGAATCCGATTCATAAGTTGGAGGTGAAAGTCCCTGGGATGCAGGCAACCTTTCTTGAGCTCCCTTTCCTAGCGGGGCAAAAGAGAAGAAGAGGGGGCGGTGGCAACCCGCCCAGAGAGCAGCCTAAGCAGCAGCTGCGTCAGGAGCAGCCATTGGAAGGAGCTGTCTGCGGCGGGGAGTGCTGCACTGAGCATGTTCGAGCCCATCCTAGTCCAAGCTGCAGCAGCAGCAGCAGCAGCCACAGCAGCAGGAGCCGCCTCTCATTATGCAAAGCAGCGGCTCCGGCAGATGGAAGAGGGGCCAAACAAGAGCGCGTTTCCTTTCCTGCTGGGCAGTTTTCACATTGGCCTGGCTTCCCCAGGAGTCTCCCCCAGACCAAGCCGGGGAATGAAAACCTCTGGGATGGCCTGAGTGCGGGCTGGGCGGCATTGCAGCGGGATTGCAACATGGGAAACCAGGATGGCAAACTGAAGAGGAGCGCAGGTGATGCCTCCCTTGAAGGAGGGGGAGGTGGTGGCTGTGGCGGGGAGGATGCTGTTGGGCCCAGGGATGCTGAAAGCACCAAAAAGGGGAGCGGGGGCAAGAAGGCGCTGGGCAAACATGGAAAGGGGGGAGGGGGAGGTGGCACCGGAGAGCCTGGCAAGAAGAAGAGCAAGTCGGACTCGAGAGCCTCCGTTTTTTACAACCTGCGGATCAGGAAGAATCTGTCTAAAGGAAAGGGGGGTGTCGGGTCGAGGGAAGATGTGCTGGACTCCCAGGCCCTGCAAACAGGGGAACTGGACAGCGCTCACTCCTTGGTCACCAAGACCCCTGATCTCAGCCTGTCTGCTGACGAGGTGGGCCTGTCAGATACAGAGGGCACGGACCCTTTTGAAGTCACCCGTCCAAGTGCAGCAGGGCCTGCAGGGCTTGGGGTTCAATCTGCTATAGAAGGGGATTTGGAAACAGCCCCTGGGGCGCAAGATGGACAAAGGACCAGTTCAGGCTCAGATACAGACATCTATAGCTTTCATTCGGCCACAGAGCAGGAGGACTTGCTCTCAGACATTCAGCAGGCAATTCGACTCCAACAGCAGCAACAGCAGCAGCACCAGGGTGGTGCGGTCAGTTCCAGGGACCCTTCATCTCCCCCGGGCTCTGCTCCTCTTCAACCTGGGGCCTTCCTTGGCCTGGACCACTTTCTGCTGGGGCCCGTTACTAGGGCTGGGGAAGCACCAGGGAGTCCAGACACGGAGCAAGCTTTATCTGCCCTGTCTGACCTCCCGGACGGTTTGCCCCCCGAGCTTCCAGTGCAGGAGAAGCCACCGCCCCCTAGCGGCGTGGATTGGGAGGTCACTGCCCCTGTGGCAACTCTGTTATCAGCCACAGAGTCCCCTTCTTCCACTGCCTTCCCCTTCCCAGAGCCGGGGTTGGGGGAGACTGCAGCTCCACCCTCTGTTGGGGAAACAGGAGACACAGATGATGATGAGGAGGATGCATTTGAGGATGCTCCACGGGGTTCTCCTGGGGAGGAGTGGGATAAGGGCGCCAAGGAGACTCCCTCTGAGGTAGGAGAGGAGGAAGGTGAAGTACCAGAGGTATACCCAACACCTCCTCAATTAGACAGCCCTGCCCCCAGTCCTCGCTGCTTCAAGCCTTACCCACTAATTAATCCTTGTTACATCAAGACCACCACTCGGCAACTTAGCTCACCCAACCACTCACCTTCTCAGTCCCCCAGCCAGAGCCCCCGGGTTATGAGAAGGCTGGAGCCTTCTCTGAGCCGGAGCCAGAGGGCCACCTTGGCCTCCAATGCCACCCAGGTCAAGAAACACAAGACAAGTGGCAGCAGCCTGGTGGGGGGACTCAGCCGCTCTGCTGACTGGACAGAGGAGGTGGAGAGGAGGGAGCCCAGGGTGGGTGGCTCAGCAGACCTGCTTGAATGTGGGGCAGCCCAAGAAGGAACTGATGGAACCCCCCCAACTCTGTCCAGAAAGTCCTCAGGAGTGCAAGCTGCCACTGATGGCTTCCAGAATGTATTCACAGGTGAGTTAGCTTCTCTTACCTTTTTCTCAGGCTTCCACTGTTTCTAGAGACCTGTCATCCATATCACTATTCTCTTCTTACCTCATCTTTAAAAAAAATCTGTGCCAAATATGTTGTGACTTTTTTTAAGGAACTCTTTACTTCCTAGTAGCAGGAAGTACTACTTCAAACCAGTAGGTGAAATCTTCATATGCCCTGTTTGGTCAACAAGAGCACATGATCTTAAAAGCATTTGACAGGTTGCATATTTTCCTGACTTCTTGCCCTCATTCCCTCCTCTTCTAAGCACAGTACTTTGATTAGCTGTGTTGCCTCTATTTATATTATGTGTTATTTCATATGCTTATTTCTGTATATATATGTGTCTCTCTTTCTGCTTTGATTATAAGCTCCTTGAGGGTAAGAATTGTCATTTCTATTTTTCTCTCTTCAAAAACTACTACAGTGACTTGCACATAGTAGGGACTTAATAAATCTTTATTGAATTGAATTTACTACAATAATTGAGAGGGACAAAATTAGTCCTGTGAGACACATGGTCAAAATTAGCCATTATAAGGATGCTCGTTTTTCTTCCTAACTGGTAAATCCATCCATCTTCTCTTCAGTGACAGAGAAAAGTGATGAGTTCGAATGACTAAAATACATGTTTTATCAAGATTTCATCACAAACTGAAACCTAGCATAGGAACATAAATCAGCCTTTAGTTTGTTTTGTTTTGTTTTGTTTTTCTAATTCTCCCAAGCTGAACTCTGTTCAAAACAACTTTCTGACTTCTGCACCTTTGCCCACACCATTCTTTCTTACTTATTACACCTTTCCCTGTTTACCATCCTCTGCTCTCCAAATTCTAAGTATCTTTCTAGGTCTAGCTCTGTGACACCTTTATATATGTCTTTAGCCTACAGTAATCAATATATATTTCCTCCATAATCATTTCAGTTAATCTTTTTATGGTAGCCTCCATCTTATAGGAACTTGGTTCAGGTTTAACTGTTCCTCCATAACATTTAAATAGTCTTTTAAAGTGTATTGATGCAAATATATCAACTCCAAAGGGAATGCTCAACACAATAATTATTTGGTTTTATGGATGAGTCAATATAGTATGTACCCTGAAGTGGTTGCCAAAACACTCACTGCAGTACTTGGCCTTCCTCTGTGTGGCTTTTGCAACAGATACCTACACAGACTTTACAATTAACCACAATTTGAGGGTCAGTGTATTGCAGTAAAAGTTGAGCCACCTAAGTGAATTTATCTTCTCTTATATGTTCAAGCCAGAGCTTTTAGGTCCCAAGGCCTTGTCTTCAGCATGCCTTAATAAATCATCAGACTGACACATGTATGTTTAATGACCTTTTTGTGAAGTCTTTCAACTAATGAGTGAGAAGTTAAGTTAATAGTCATTCATGGCGGAAAAGTTTGAAAATTAAGCATATAGAAAACTGAATAAAAGTGGAATTTATTAATAAATATCTGTACATGTTAAAATGATTTGGGACTCTTATCAATGTATGAAGAAAGCTTCTTATTACTGACACCTCCTATGAATAAATGCAAAGGTAATAGATCTGAATGACATTTCTATTGCTTGAATTCTACTTATTACTTATACCGCTATTCTTGTTGCACATAAGGAATGCATGAGAGACAGCATGGAATGGTGGATAGAATGCCATACTCAGAGTCAGAAAGGTGAGTTCAAAGCTAGTGTGACAGTTATTTGCTGGGTGACTCTGGGCAAGTTATTTAACTTCTTGGTGACTCAGACATCTCCTTATGACCTATCTAATAAATTATAGATTATAATCAGCATTAGTGGAAAGTATAAAGAATGCAAATTTTGTGGTTCAGAATAGCATATTCTGTTTCTTCATATGATCCCCTTCCTTGCTTTTCTCCATTAACTTCTTGGCATAAATTATTTAAGGTAGTAATAGACTTGGAGTCATCCACATGTTTATAAAATTTAATTATGGTATCTTTATAGGAAAGAGGTCAGAGAAATTAAAGTCTTATTCATTTCTTAGCCTTTGTGAATGTCATAAAGATAAGTATGGGTCTTATTGATGAAAAATCAAATACTGAACCATACACATCTATAGTAACTTATATTTATACAATGCATTCAAAAGCTTAAAGACAAAACTTCCCTGTATTACCATTAATGAAGTCACTGAGAGTGATGATCTTTGCAGTTATAAAAACTTGGGAGATATCTAATTAGAGTTAGTGTTTAATCCGTTATACTGTTAAAAACATATTTACCACTTAGTATGATAAGTTGAGCTTTTTTTAGTAAAATTTAATGACTATTTTTGTTCTTGTATCACTTATATTTCCCAATATTCATCCCCTGCCTTACTCTATAAATGCCAAGACTTCGCAGGAGTTGGGCAAACCTTACAGGGTTGTTGTGAGGATCAACTGAAATAACACATGTAAAGAGCTCTGCAAACCTTAATGCGTTATATAAATGTTACGCAAAAGATCTGGGATCGTTGTCAACATGGAGAACTCCAAGCATTGAAAGTCTCACCACAAAGGAAAAGTATAACCTGACTATGACTTAGTTATGCTAGCTATAAGCTGCTGCTTGAGATACATAGAGGTTGTGACTTGCTCAGGGTCATACAGCTTTACAATGTCAGAAGTTTAGTTGAATTCAGGTTTTCCTTATTTGAAGCCTAGTACTCTATCCACTTTGTAAGGTAGTTTCTATGTATCTATATAGACAGTTACCTTTTAACAACTTTATGTTATCTGCTCCATGAATATTGTTAAAAAGAGAAGTGGCCATTTTTGTTTTCCATTTTACTGAAGAAGAAGTAAGGTAGACAAAGAAGTGAAATCACTTTCTCAAGGTCATATGGTGATTCAATAGCAGTGCCAGAAATAGAAATCTTCTGATTTTGGCTTGAATGTCTAATATTAAAAGAAAATATTTAACATTTTTAAAAAAGAGATTGTATTTACAAATGTTTGAGGGACTCTTATGGTCTCTACATTTTATATGACACCATATCTTTTTCTTAAAAAATATTTTTTCCAACAGTTTTTACTTTGGGAGCATTGAAGTAATACTCATTATATTTCTTTCTCTTTGCAAATCATCTTGGAGGACATCTTCCATGTGGCAAGTGTGAATTCAGACTTCATCCAGGGGTCCTTTACTTCAAGTATCGACCATTTGCTCATTATTTAGGCATTGCTTCTGGTTTCTTCCCACTGCTTACTTTGTTATGACTGTCCCTGAAATATCCAGAGATCAAGAGAGCAGTTACTATATCTTGGGGGAATTTTCTCTGGCCCTCGTTGCATGTGTATTTGGATTAATTCACTGTCTGCTGCCTTGGAAAACAAGGTGATTATTATATCTGTGAAGTTCCACAGGCTTTTATTTTGAACCATACCCTTACATAAAGGAATAGATGTCTGTCTCTTTGTACCAACTAGAGAACATTAGGAGAAAGTTTATAGTAATCTGTTTTTCTATATGTTGGAGAAAGTTGTTTTTCATTTTCCTTGTTTTTTGAAACTTCACATCATTTGACCCTTCTCCATTTCCTTGTTCTATAGAAGAGAAATGGTCTTGCTATGATACCAAGAAATAATGTCATGGGGAAGACATTCAAATTGAAACTACCTTACAGTCCATTCAAGAGGAATGCTTCCAATTTTTAGAAAAGGATATTGAAAATTGAGAGATTTCATTAATATGCCACATATGTAAAGCATAATCTATAAAGTGCCATATATCTAGAGCCATCAGAGAATGCGGTATCTTTTCCCCTATTTTCCAGACTACTGCTTACCTTTTAAATTGTCAAAGAGGGTTTTCACATGTATAATTTTTGATGTAAAACTTTCAGAAATATTCCATGCTTCTAGGCTTTTCTGTCATAGGAAGATTCTGACCTCATTTTAACCTTTGCTAGATGACTCCAGGTCATTATTATGAATGTGCTGTCCTGCCCTGTACTGTAATATAGCAATGCCCTCAGGTCTGTTGAGCTGTGTTGGGCTATTTGTCCATGTAGCAAATAGACTAAAATTGTCATGGCTTTTGTGATTTCATACCTGATTTAGTAGCAGTTTTCCCTTTGTTTGTTTTTTTTTTCTATCACCCATCCTGTCAACCTTTCAGCTGTTACTTCTTAGGCCTATCAAATGTGCTTTGTGTTCAACCAAGCTTGTTAGAATTGCATAACAAATAAGAGTAAAGACATTCTGAGAGGCTCTCTTTTGAGCAAAATGTAGGGAATTTAGTGGATGAATTTGAGGATATGAACTCTTCTGCCAGGTGTGATGTTACATGCTTGTAGTCACCTCCTGCTATGGACACTGAAGCTGGTAGATCACTTGAATTCAGGAGTTCTGAGATACAGTGAGCTGTGCAAATTGGATGTCCACACAAAGTTTGACACAAATATGGTAAAGCCCTGGGGAAAAGGAGCCACCAGGCTGTCTAAGGAGGGTGAAACTGCTCATATCAGAATCAAAGAAAGTATGAGCTTCTATGCCAATAGTAGTGGGCCAAATGGCTGCTGTAATTCCTGACCAAATGAGATAGTGAGATCTATGACTTAGAAAAAAAATACACCAGTTGTCTTGGCTGTGTCTGTCTAGCTAGTTGATGAGTCCCAGTATTAAAACGGAAAGGAAATAGCACTTGCTTACTAGAGAACTGGGTTTGAATTCCAGTTCAGACACTAACTACCAATATATCTTTGGGCAAATCATTGTATTTCTATGGCCTGTGGCTCTTACCTCTTTAAAATGTGGATGTTGGGCTAAATGGTCTTTAAGGCCCCTTACAATTCTGCCATTCTCTGATTCTCTCAAATACAGTGTTACCATATCCTGTTCTGAAGGTGAAGAAGACTTCTGAAAGAATGTGAAATCAATATATTTTCAGTGCCAACAAAATAAAACCACTTATCTTGCATGTAAATACTACAAAGTTCCAGGCTACATTTTTGATTATGCTGGAAGTCAGAGCTCAGTACATACTGATTTTTTAATATCTACTTCTTTTCTCCAACAAGCTTATTTTTTAAAAAAGAAATTAGATTTTTTTCTTTTGGGGGGTAGAAAGGTGGGGTGAAGGATGGAGTATAGAATAGAAAATAATAACATAAACTATTTTGCTAACTGTTTTATGCCAACAATAAACTAGTACACAGAAAGCCCTAAACAGCAACGCAATAAATTCTTAAAGACTGAAAGGTTCTCATGGCAAGGCTGAAGTTTTAGTGTATAGTATTTGGAATTTAGGCTGCAGTCCTTGTTATTTAGATAGATCATTGAATAGGTAATACAATCCATGCTCTAGTCTAACTATATAGTCTAACTATATAGTCTGCTATATAGTCTGACTTGGATAGTAGTGAAATATGCACAGTTTTTTCAAAATAACCTGCAAAAAATCACACATATGCTTTCCTTGTCCCATGGTAACAGCACTGTAGGATCCTTCTCTATTCAACTGGGATTTGGTGATTGTGGCCAGAGGAATTATTAGTAAGTACTAGAAGAAGTACTATTAAAGCATTTTTGCTTTGGTCAGAAAATCCACTTCCAGTTCTCCCCCTCCCCCACTTCTGTAGGTCTCTAGTATTCAGTATGTGGGTCTGGATGGCAGTCAAGCAACCCACATGCCTTTTAGTGATGGCTTTTAATGACTGATTTTTGAACTGATGACTGGTCTAGTCTTTAGTGCATTTAAGCAGCTGGATAGATGCCAAATGTATTTGAAACTGAACAGGTGCTTTCAGACTTACGATGCCATATGATACTATTGAAAGAGGTGCTGGGATTGCACTGGTGGGTGGTGCTTATAATAGTTACTCTAACTCAGGGTATTATGTAAATGTTATTTCAATCATTTTTCTTGATGGGGAACATAAGTTTTGAAGCTAAGGGGTAGTGCAGGAACTGTTTAATAGTCCAAACCTTTCACCTTGCAGAGAAGAAAGTTGAGACCTATAGGGGTGATCTGTCTTCCCTCAAATCACACAAATATTAAAAGTGAAAGCCTAGTTTCAAATCCAGGCCTGTTGACTTCAGTCAGAAGTGCTGTTTCCATTATATTTCACTGGGACTCTCTGCACCATGGGTAATATTGTGTTCGTATTTTTCTGCTTTTGTCAAATGCTAGATACTTATTAAATACTCCTTAAAATGAGTTTGTACTATAGAAGCTCTCACACTTGAAAACTATTTTCTTAAATAGGGAAAAACAAATACTAGACGGGGCAGTGAATAGAGTACTGGTCCTAGGGTTAAGAAGACTCATCTTCATGAGTTCAAATCTGGCCTTAGACATTTACTAGCTGCGTGACCCTGGGCAAGTTGCTTAACCCTGTTTGCCTCAGTTTCCTCATTGTAAAATAAGCTGGAGAAGGAAACGGCAGACCACTTCAGTATCTTTGTCAAGAAAACCCCAAATGGGGTCACAAAGAGTTGGACGCAACTGAAATGACTCAACAACCACAACAATAAAATAAGGGCAGACATTTTACTAGTGATCCAGAGTAGCTCTAACAATGAGATCCTTTCCAGTCACTCCAAATAAAAGGGAACATTTCAGAAAGTTGTTTCAACTATTAGATAGTACAGAAGGAATATAGCTGCCTATTTCATGTCCTTATCACCTAACTAGGACATCCCGGCCATCTATCTATTTTCCAACTGGCTGCACTCCTTTGGACTTTTCCATCATGCCCCCAGGAGCTTCATCCTCAGGATCCTCCTCATCCTGCAAGGCTGAATCAGCCTTGGCATTCTTACTTCATCAGTATTCTCTGCTCCTCTGATTGGAGGAACCTAAAACCACCATCTAATGCAGGGACCGTCTTTTTCTTTTTTATCCCTTACACTTAGCTCAGTGCCTAGCACATTGTAAGCACATAAATATTTATTGACTGACCTCCAAAGTGCTAAAAGTTTTCAATAGTTTCCTTGTTACCCCTCTAGTGCATCATTAATCCCATAAACTGATGGAGCTTTGCAAAAAAGTCTGCCTTCTTTCTCATTTTCTCGAACTTTTAGTGGTTCCCCACTTGCTATGGACAAAGTAGGAAAGTTCAAACAGTGTTTGGGGGATGGTAAATAGATCAGTTTGTCTGGAGCAGAGCATGTGGAGACCTTGGAAAGGGAGAGGTCATGGGTAATAGAAAAGTTATAATAACAATAAACACCTGTAGATTGATTAGTTAGTTGGAGTATCTTCATGGAGCTTACAGGATATTCTACATACAAAACACATTCGTTATTGCTGTTCAGTTGTGTCCAGCTCTTCCTGATGCAATTTGGGGTTTTCTTGGCAGATACTGGAGTGGTTTGCCATTTCCTTCACCAGCTTATCTTACAGATGGAGAACTGAGGCAAAGAGGGATAAATTTTTTGCCCAGGGTCACATAGCTAGTAAGTATCTGAGGCTAGATTTGAACTCAGGAGGATGAGTCTTCCTGACTCCTGGCCTGACACTCTATCCACTATACCACCTGACTGTCCCACAGAACACATACAGGCAGTGATAATACACAATATAATATCTGAAGTATAGTAAAGAGTTGAAACAACACGTTATGTGAGTTCTGAAGTAGAGGAAGACCAAGGAAGGCTTCACCATGCTGGAAGTATTTAAGTCCTCCTTTAGAGAATGTTCAGGAATTCAAGAGATAGGGAGGGAGGGTTTTCTAAGTTTAGGGAACAGAATATAAGCAAAGGCATGGAACTAGAAAAATGGTGAGCATGTTCAGGAATTCTAGAGTATGTAGAGAACAGTCCAGTTTTATCAGGTACATAGACTGTCTAACGGGAATTAAACAAATGAGGCCGAAAGGAGAGGATGGTGTCAGATTGTAGAGGGCCTTGAATGCCTGGCAGAGGGGTTTGAATTTTTGCTAGGGAGGCAACTGGAAGCCACTGAAAGTTTTTGAGCAAAGGCAAAGGGGAGGAGAAGGTAATAAACCTTTACAGAGTACCTGCCCTTTTGGGGGCATTATGGTAAGTACTTTTACAAATATTATCTCATTTGATCCTTACACTGACCTTTAAGGTAGGTGCTATAATTATCCCCATTGTATAGTTGAAGAAACTGAGACAATCAGAAGGTAAAAGACTTGTCCCTGATCACACAGCTCGTAAGTTTCTGAGGCTAGAGGATTTGAACTTGGGTCTTCCTAACTCTGGGCCAATCCTTTGTCCACTGTACCACCATAAGATGGGCATGAAAGATCAGGCAGGGGAAGAATAGTAATAGGAAGATCTACTGGGAGGCTGTTACTGGGCTGGACTGGGAGGTCCAGGGTTGGTGGTAATGAAATTGAGTTCCAGGGTGGTGGCATCGGGGAAGGAACATAGGAAACCTATTTTATGGAAGTAGAAATGACGGGAATTGGTGACTATGAGGAGTGAGGAAGAGTAAGAAGTCAGAGATGTTACTAAAATTTTATACATAGAAACTAAATCCGGGAGCCACAGACAGAAACAGTGAAGTCATAAAGAGAAAGCTGGTTTTGGGTTTTTGAGGTTTTAAAAAAAAATTAGGGGGCATGGGGGAGGGGATAATAAGCTTGCAGTAAGCATTAACTAGAGCAGGGCTGTCTAAAATACAGCCGAGGGCCACATGGAGCCCTCAGTGTGCTTTTATGTGGCCTGCCTATGGGTTTTAATTTTCATGAGTGAAAAAATAAAATAATAATTTGCATGGAATTCGTATTAGATTCTTAAATTCCATCACTAATAAATAATCTTGTTGATGTTAATTTTCTTCGGTGTTTTTAAGCAGTATTATGGACAGAACATAGCGCACAGAATTTTCAATGGATCTGTGGGATGAGTCCATCTGTATGATGCAGACTAGTCAGTATGCACCTACCTTTATACTGTTGCGTTGTTGCTTTGTTGTTTAGTGTTTGCTTTCACGCTTTGTGCCTTTGCCTGCCATATTGATGATGTGCGTTCCTCTACTTTCTATTAATTTACTGTATTTTTTATTCTGCATGTGGCCCTCTAATAATTATTTTATTTTAATGCTGCCCTAAGATAACCTAAGGTTGGGCAGCCCTGATCTAGAGAATGTCCTTTGAAGGTTACTCATCCCTCTCAAGGGAACATAATAGGAGATTAAATCTTCCTACAAAGTAGTATTTTGAAAATTTATTGCTTTTATTTATTGACATAGATGAAGCTGACTATGCCCATGCCAGCAAGGAAGTCTCTACATATCTTGGAATAAAGATATTTTTAGATCTGGGGTGGTCATAGAGAAGATGGAGAAAGTGATGATCGCAAACATTATTGGCAATAAGATTTTAGATGTTCAAATTTTAACTAAATTTTAAGGAGAATTTGATTTGCTGGATGCTTAGTTTGTAGTGTGGACAGTTTACATCCAGATGTTTGTATATTGGAGAAAAAGCTCAGCTTGCGATTTTGTGTATAGTGGTCAATCGTATTTTATGGTAATACATAAATCAAGAGGCCCATTATAATGTGTGACCCAGGGATTTAAAAGAGTAGGAGTCTATTCCCAGTCCTGCTACCAGATAACATATTATTGAGCAAGTCATTTAAGTTAGAAGTGCCTTCTATTATCTAAGCAATAAGATTGCTTTAGTATCTTAAAAGGATGGAGGACTATATAGATTTAATTAATGGTTGAATCTAAAGAAGTCCCACAAGAGACAATCAAATGATACCATTAGTTCTATGAATTAACTATACAACAGTGCATTTCCTTTTTAGGTTTTACGTTTATTATTTTTTTGCCTACTATTTGTAAGTGTTTTTCATCCCATTTTTTTTAGGAACTAAGTCTGGAGTGGCTTTGTTATACACTGTCATTCAGGGCTTTGTATTTCCATTTTACAAATTACTCAGCAAATAGAAGCACAGAAGGGATCCCTTGAGTTTTCAAGAGATGGTTTTTCTGACGTTTAAGCAGGTTTGGCCTATTTGGAGAACATGCCACATTAAAAACAGATGAAGTAGAATGGGCCAATTTCACGATTTAAACTTAGAAGGGTTTTAATAATTTATGGATAGTTTTTTAAGCTATAATACCCTTAATTGGTTTTTTGTATTAACATTTTTATTTAAAGTTTTGTTTCCAAATTCTACCTCTTGCCTCCCCTGCTGCCCCAGAGACAATAAACAATCAGATATAGGTTATACATGTGCAATTATGTAAAACATTTTTGTATTAGTCGTTTTTGTACGAGAAGGCTCAATTATCTTTTTAAATGAAAGAAAGTGAAAAATAACGTGCTTCGGTCTGTATTCAAACAATATCAGTTCTTTCTCTGGAGGCAGATAGTATGCTTCATCATTAGTCTTTTGGCATTGTGTTGGATCATTGTATTGCGGAGAATAGCTATCAATAACTGTCATTCACAGTTCTTCATCAAACAGTGTTGCTGTTACTATGTACGATGTTCTCCTGGTTCTGTTCACTTTATCAGTTCATGTACGTCTTTCCAGGTTTTTCTGAACTCATCCTGATTGTCATTTATACCACAATAATATTCTACTACATCATATACCATAGCTTGTTTAGCCCTTCCCTAATTGATGGGCATCCCTTCAATTTCCAGTTCTTTGCCACCACAAAAAGACCGGCTATAAATATTTTTTCTACAAATAAGTCCTTTTCCCTTTTTTTGGATGTCTTTGGGATATAGATCTAACAGTGGTATTACTGGATCAAAGGGTATACACAATTTTACAGCCCTTTGGGCATAGTTACTAATTGCTCTCCAGAATGGTTGGATCAGTTCACAGCTCCACCAACAATGTATTAGTGTCCCAGTTTTCCTACATTCCTCCAACATACAATATTTTCCTTTTTTTCATATTAGCCAATCTGATAGGTACAAGCTGATACCTCAGAGTTTTTTTAATTTGCATGTCTCTCACCAATAGTGATTTAGTACATTTTTTTTCATATGACTATAGATAGCTTTGATTTCTTTGTCTAAAAACTGCGCGTTCATATTTTTGACCATTTATCAATTAGAGAATGATTTGTATTGTTATAAATTTGACTCAGTTCTCTGTATATTTGAGAAATGAGGCCTTTACGAGAGATACTTATTGCCAAGTTTTTCCCGAGTTTTCTGCTTTCCTTATAATTTTGGTTGCATTGGGATTTTTTTTGTACAAAAACTTTTAAATTTTATATAATCAAAAATATCTAGTTTACATTTTGTAATACTCTCTATATCTTCTTTAGTCCTAAATTCTTCCCTTATCCATAAATGTGATAGAAAAACTATTCCAGAAATTAAATATATCTATAGGCATATGAAAAAAAATGTTCGAAATCACTACTGATTAGAGAAATGCAAATCAAAACAACTCTTAGATACTACATCTCTCCTGTCAGATTGGCTAAAATAACAAAACAGGAAAATGATAAATGCTGGAGAGGTTGTGGGAAAATTGGAACATTGTTACATTGCTGGTGGAGTTCATACCCTTTGACCCAGCAATACCACTTCTAGGGTTGTATCCCAAAGAGATCACACAAGTGGGAAAAGGACCCATATGTACAAAAATATTTATAGGAGTTCTTTTTGTGGTAGCTAAGAATTGGAAATCAAAGGGATGCCCATTAATTGGAGAATGGCTGAACAAGCTGTGGTATATGAAGGTAATGGAATACTATTGTGCTATAAGAAATGGGGATGATATGGACTTCATAACAACCTGGAAAAACCTACATGACATAATGCTGA
>CM053626.1:225504508-225538219 GCA_028646595.1 Phalanger gymnotis
AGACTTTGCTCTTCTCAGCAACACAAGGTGCAAAGACGACTCCAAAGGACTCACGATGGAGAATGCTATCTACATCCAGAGAAAGAACTATGAAGTATGATTGCAGATTGAGGCACACTTCATGCTCACCTTCCCCCCCCTTTTTTTTCTCTCTTTTGTTTTTGTTTTTAGGTTGTTTTTTTTTTTTTTTGGTTCTGTTTCTTCTTTCTTATGATTCATTCCACTGGTCATAATTCTTCTCCACAACTTGACTAGTGTGTAAATTAATTCAATGTGAAGTTATACATGGAAGTTATATAGGATTCCATGCTGTCTTGGGGCAGGGAGAGGGAAGTAAGAAAATCTGGAACTCAAAATTATGTAGAACCGAGTGTTATAAACTAAAAATAAAAAAAAAGAAAAAGAAAAAAAAAGAAAAACTATTCCATGATCTCTTAATTTGCTTATGGTATCACCTTTATGTGTAAATCATTTACCCATTTTGACCTTCTCTTGGTAGAAGGTGTGAGATGTTGGTCTATACCTCATTTCTATCATACTGTTTTCCAGTTTTCCCAGAAGTTTTTGTCAAATAATGAGTTTTTGTTGGAAAAGCTTGGATCTTTGGGTTTATCATATACAAGATTACTAAGTACATTTACTATGATGTCCTTTGTCCTAATCTACTCCACTGATCCATGACTCTGTTTCTTAGCTAGTACCAGATTCTTTTGATAATTACCACTTTATAATTAAGTTTGAGATCTGGTATGGCTAGATCATCTTCTTTCACCATTTTTTTTTGTTGTTGTTGTCGAATCCCTTGATGTTCTTAAGCTTTTGTTTTTCCCAATGAATTTTGTTATTATTTTTCTTGTTCTATAAAATATCTTTGATAGTATGATTGATATGGCATTGAATAAATAGATTAATTTATATAGAATTGTCATTTTTATTGTATCTATGAGTAATTTTTTTCCAGTTGTTTAGATCTGACTTTATTTATGTGAAAAGTGTTTTATGGTTGTGTTCATATAGTTCCTAGGTATGTCCTGGCAGGTAGAATCCCAAGTATTTTATATTGTCTACAATTATTTTAAATGAAGTTTTTCTTTCTATCTGTTGCTGCTTGACTTTGTTGTTAATATATATATGTACATATATACATGTATATATATATGTACGTATATATATATATATGTATATATATATGTATATATATATATATGCTGATGACTTATGTGGGTTTATTTTGTTTCCTGCAAATTTGCTAAACATTTCTATGATTTGTTTGTTGATCCACGTGTTTTTTTTCTAGGATTAGATTATTTAATTTCTAATTAATTTAAAATCTCTTTTTCCATTGTCCATTATTGAATGTAATTTTTATTGCATTATCATCTGAAAAAGATATGTTTACTATTTCTGACTTTCTGCATTGGTTGTAAGGTTTTTATGTCCTAATACATGGTCAGTTTTTCTGTAGGTGCCATGTACTGCTGAGAAAAAAAAAAACTATATTCCTTTCTATTCCCATTCAGTTTTCTCCAGAGATCTACTACATCTAACTTTTCCAGAATTTTATTCACCTTCTTAACTTCTTTCTTGTTTATTTTTTTATTAGATTTATCTAGCTCTGAGACAGGAAAGTAGAGGTCCCCCACTAGTATAGTTTTATTATCTATTTCCTCCTGTAACTCATTTAACTTCTCCTTCGAAAATTTGAATGCTATACCTTTTGGTGCCTATATGTTTAGTACTGATATGACTTCATTATCTGTGGTAACTTTCAGCAAGATATGGTTTCCTTCCTTATCTCTTTTTATTAGATGTATTTTGGCTTTTGCTTTGTCTTAGATCATTGCTACCACTGTTTTCTTTGTTTTGGCAGAAGCATCAGATGCTCTATTCTAGTCCCTTCCCTTTACCCTGTGTGTATCTCTCTGTTTCAAATGTGTTTCTTGTAAACAACATATTGTAAGATTCTGGATTTTAATCCATTTTGCTATCTGCTTCTGTTTTATGGGTGAGTTCATCTCATTCATGTTTATAGTTATGATAACTGTGTATTTCCCTCCATGCTATTTTTCCCTTGTTTAGTGCTCCCCCTTACTCCACACCTTTTCCCTCCTCAGAAGTGTTTTACTTCTGATCACCACCTTCCCCAATATACCATCCTTTTTACCAGTACACCCTCCCGTTTCTATTATCTCTGTTCCTTTTTGCTTCCTATATCAGTAAGGCAAGATTCATGACCTTGAGGATGACCATGAACATGCCTGAATGGTTCAGAATCACGAAGTATAAGAAATTCACTGGGTAAAAGGAAGAAGTATAACATTTATTTAGAGACAAGAAAATCCAATCCCAGGACCAGCAATTCCACTTTTATATAGTAGCAATAATATTCCAAAGCCAGTAAGCCCACCTCAACGTAGCAACAAGGAAATCGTAACACAATATTATAGCAAGGAGCCAAGTCATCCTGTAAACTCCTCCCCCCCCCTCAGGGCCTTCCTGTAAACAATCTCTCATGAACCCTAACTCTCTGTCTAGCACTCTCTTCTGTCCCTCTGTGGCCCCCGAATTCCTGTTCCTTCTCCTTGGGCTGAATTCCAGTTCTTATAGCTCTCGCTGCCTCAATGTCTTCTTGATGTCTGCTTCTGAATCCTGCCACTTTCAGTTCTGCTGCTCTCAGTTCTGGGCTGTCTTTTTATACAGTCCTAGCTGTCATCTGATTGACTAGAACTCAGTGCACATACTATTGGCTCTGGTCTTAGCAACTGCTCTTAGTTCATGCCCACATCAGCTTAACTAGCCAAAGGGTGTGGGCTTGGGGCCTCACACCTAGTTAGTGAAAGAGTGTGGGCCTGCCTCTAATCAGGCCTCTCTCTGTTGGCCCCACCTGAGACTGAGACCTATTCAGGGTGGGAAAGATCTTTCACTTACTGATCGGCCTTATACTCAGCCCCAAGACCTTTCATCTCCATTACATAGGCAACTTATGTCTGAATAGGTACAAAGGTTTTTTCAAGTACAACAGAATCCCCTTAAAATGAACACAGCACATTAGCAAAATACTTAACATAACATCTCATAACCAGAGTGGTCACATGGCTCACCTGTCTGCCCCGAGATCTTTGTATCCATTACATAGGTCAATGGGAAGCTGATGTCAATAATACCATAACAATGTAACAATACAACAAGGATAATACAAAATAAGTACACAGAACAATCATTCCCCTCCTCAAAAGAATGTGGCTCAAAATCTTGGGGTAAGGGGCGAAGGTCTCATCCTCCATAGCTTCTTCTTGGTGAAATTGGATGTAGAGCTGTCCCTGCCCCAAGAGGTCAAGAGTCCTGTTCAAGAGGTCAGTTCTTTAGCAAGCTGGCTCAATTGACAGCCAGATCCTTAAGCAGTCAGTCATCTGAAAATGTAGGGTACTTAGGGTCCTTAAGCCTAGAGGGGACAGAACTAGCAACAAGGTTAACCAAAACAACCACCAAAAAGAGTAGGCAAGTATGGACTGTTATCCTTCAAATAAGGTCATCTCCATTTTGATTGAGACTCCAATTACTCAATGTCAATTCAATCTCATAGCCAAACTCTAGTGAGAAATGCTTCTTTTCAAAAGTAACACAATGAGAAAACTAAGCCAGGAAGACCCTTCCTAGATAGAGACTAGGATTGTCCTCAGGGCTATTTCTTCTACTTGTTAATCATGCAAGAACACATTCCCTCTGAGTGGCTTGTGGCATTTATCAGAGTTAGCCATGTTTCTGGAGTCCATGAGCCCATTATCATAGCCCTATTCACGGTAAATATATGAGTCAGGGGCACAATTTGGTAATTATCTTCCCCTAAATAAACAACTGTTACAGTATTGTCCTTCCCATGGGCTATGATTTCTGCAGCCTTTGGAACACCGTCTGGATTCCGTTTTACCCATATCTTAGCTCTCAATTTTATTCTATCAATAGAACCAAACCCTTCCATTGCTTTACTAGTTATTTTGGAAGGAGGGACAGTTTTGACAATAGGCATTTTTTTTCACAAGGAATAATGATCACTTGAGCTATTCTCTCATTTCTACAAAATTGTACAGGTTCTTCACCCAAATTCTGGAGTGCCGCAACGATTTTTCTTTGATAATTAGAATCTATCACTCTAGCCAATACATGTATTCCTTGAGCTGTTAATCCTGGTTTAGGTAATATTCATCCAAAGTGATTCTTTGGGATTCTCATACATATCCCAGTAGAAGTTTTTCTTATCTCTTTTCTATTCAACCTAAAGTTCTCTATACTATGTAAATCATATCCTGCCAAACCAGGTGTTCCTGGACAAGGTGGTGGGATATCTTCCCTCACAGTCTAAAATTCAATATTTTATGGTAATCGAGGTGGGACTTTTTTTTTTTTTTTACTATTTTCTCTTTTGGAATACTGAGGTAATCAAGTACCTTTGATGAGTCTTGCCTTTCAAATGTAATGGCAAGCAAAGTAGGACTTTTTACTGTTTTTTTGTTTGAGTGCTTCTCAGCACTGAGGTAGTCAGATGTCTTTGTTTCAATTTTGATTGAATCAACAGTGTTTTGAAGACCTGTTTAAGAAACAAGAAAGCCCCAGGCCCCAGGCCTCACACCGTTTTGCTAAGTAGGCTCTGAGCCCTCAGGGCCCTGAATAGGGTATAAGAACTATGAGGTTGGTGTTATGTTGGTGCTTCTCTCTGGTAACTATGTATGTGATTTTGTTAGACAGATAAAAGCCTGTCTGTTGATCTGTTTATATGTGCTCTGAAGTTCAGGGTGCTGGCTTTCCCCCCTGAACTAAATGCTATATGTATGTTTAATTAAAGTAAGATTGTTAACCCCTTAAAGTTGCTTTCCTTAGAAAAGCAGATCAAAGAATCTGTGCTAGCAGCCCTCCTGTGTGCTGGTGTTTTTGGTCTTTCACCTCTACAGCAGCTGCTACCAACATTGTTACACTTCCTTATAGGGTGAGATAGATTTTTTTGTATCCAACTGAATGCATATGTTATTCCCTCTTTGAGCCAGTTATGATGAAAGTAAGGTTTAGGCTTTGTCCACCACCACCCCTGCATCTTCTCCTCCATTATAATAACTCTTTCTTTTATGTGGGATGATTTATCACATTCAATATCCCTCCTCCTATTTGCTCTCTTTTTTTCCTTCTTTTTTTGGTTTTGTTTCTCCTTTCTCATGATTCATTCCATTGGTTATAATTCTTCTTTCCAACTGGGCTATTATGTAAATAAGTTCAATGTGAAGGTAAATGTAGAACCTACATTGCATTACATGCTATCTTGGGGGAAGGGAGGAGGAAAGGGAGGGAGTGAGTGAAAATTTGGAACCCAAAAACCTGTGGAAGTGAATGTTGTAGACTAAAAATAAAAAAAAAAAATTAAATTTATAAAAAAAAAAATCTCTCCTCCTTCTTCCAGTGTAATTTTTTTCTCACCCATTTATTTTTTTTTTTGGGGGGGGGGAGTATCATCCCATCAAAGTAACCTTATATTATATGTGTATGTGTATCTATATGTATAGGTGTGTGTGTGTGTGTATTTCCTTCTAATTGCTCTTACAGTAATAAAGTTAAGAGTTGAAAGTATTATCTTGCCATATAGAAATATAAACAGTTTAACCTTATTGAATTTATGTTTTCTCTTTCTTGTTTCTTTTTCACCTTTTTATGTTTTCCTTGAGTCTTATATTTAGAGGTCAGATTTTTAAATTCACTATGGTCTTTTAATTAGGAATGCTTGAAAGCCCTCTACTTCATTAAATGTTTATTTTTCCCCTGAAAGGTTATATTCAGTTTTGCTGGGAAGGGATTCTTGATTGTATACTTAACTCCTTTGCCTCCCAATATATCACATTCCAAGCCCTCCAGTTCTTTAACGTGTAAACTTCCAAATCCTACGTAATCCTGATCGTAGCTCCACCACATTTAAATGGTTTCTTTTTAGCTGCTTGCAATACTTTTTATTGAGCTGTAAACTCTGGAATTTGGCTATGATGTTCTTTAGAGTTTTCCTTTTGGAATCTCTTTCAGGTGGTGTTTGGGGGAGTCTTTCAATTTCTATTTTGCTATTGGTTCTAACATATCAGGGCAGTTTTCTTTTTGTGAGCTTTTGTACTTCCTTTTCCATTTTGTCAATTGTATTTTTTAGGTATTTTCCTCTGTAAATTTTTGTTTATCTTTTTCCATGTTATTAACATTTTTCAGAATTCTCTTATGTTGCTCTCATTTCTTTTCCCAATTTTTCTTCTACTTCTCTAATTTGCTTTTAAAAATCTTTTTAAGCTCTTCTGGGAATTCTTTTTGGGCCTGAGACCAAATTCCATTTTTATCTCCTTGAGGCTTCACATGTAGCTATTTTGACACTATTGTCCTCTTCTGTCTTTATGCTTTGATTCTCCCTGTCACCATAGTAACTTTTTAAAGTTAAATTCCTTTTTTTATTTTTGCTCATTTTTTTTTTCTGGCTTTTTCATGACTTGGTGTTTTTATGTGAGAGTTGGTCTCTGGTCCTGCACTATCCCAAGCTTTTTGTGCTGAGGCTCTGGATCTTACTTCTGGCTTTCATAGGGCTTCAGGGCTTAGCTTCTTGCTTTCACTGGAAAGGAGACTTCCTTTCTGGCTTGTACTGGGGGTTAGGGCCTCCTTCTTGGCCTCCCCTGAGTGTGGGGATTACCTGATGGCCTGGCCCAAGTGTGAGGCCTTCCTACTGGGTTGCTATAGTAACAGAGTCTTTCTGGTGGCTGGCCCTAGGGTTGGGGGTCTCTCTGCTGACCAGTGCTGGGTTGAGGGAGGCCTCATCACTGGTCAGCATTGGGGTCAAGACCTTGCTGACGGCATGTGCTGGGGGTGGAGTCACTGAGGTGGGGCCTTGATGAGCTGCACAGACTGCTCACTTGCCTAGGGACCTGCTGGATTGCAGGAGGGCGAGGCCTCTAGTGGATTGCCCCAGGCTTGGAGCCTTGCTGCAGGCCACCTCTTGTGAGGCTGGCTGCTGCTGCTCCTCTTGGACTACTCTCTCCTCCCACCCCAGTGAGACAAACCTTTCCTGCCATGCTGGTAAGCTGCTTCCTGGCTCCTAGATCAATTCTAAGGTATTTTTCTAATTGTTCGGAGAGGACTTTGGGAGGGCTCCAGAGGGTTCCTTCCTCACTATGCCATCTTGGCAACTGAAATTTTCCCTTAATTGTTAACACAAATTCTTTGTGGTTTAAAAGAATCCAGAAAGCACTGGAATAACAGTAGGTTAATGATTTTCAGTGATTCAGAAATGGGTCGTAGATGAGTTTACAAGGAACATATTGGTAGATGGTAGGTTGCTTTGGGGCTTTCACAGTACAGACCTGCTCTTAATTGTTCTGAGAGCTTGGTGGCATTTATTCTTTCCAGTTTTTAAAAAGTATTTGTAGGAACCAATGATATTGGATTCTATGTATAGTTTATTGCTGTTGAAGTGCTTTAAAATACTGGGGCTGAAGAAGTTGACCTAGATGATCTTTACTATCCCTCCCAACTCTAATTTCTATAATACCCTTGTTTCTATGAATGTAAAAGAGCTTGAATAATACGCCAGATGGTTTTGTTATTATTGTTTAAAGTTATATAAGGTAATGAACTCAATACTAAAGTTCTACACTGAGGACTCTCTTCACAGTATAACAGCTATCCTAGGTTCCCCAAGGCTACGCCAACAGAGCACAATGCACGATAGATCCTACCAAGCTGGAAGGGCTTCAAGTAAAGACTACCGATGAGAATATATGCTTGTTATGTGAGAGGCATTCTAGCTAAGCTTAGAGACACTTGTCAGGTTGACTGCAGTATGATTCAATTTTTTTTTGTTTTATTTTTTACCACAACAACTCATAAAGACCATCTACTAAGTTATAGAAGTGCTGCATTCTAACTTAGTGGAGTACCAACACTGATGAAATCACAGATATTTTAAGCTAAAATATAGAATAAAAAGACATTATTACTTACCAGGAGCAGCCCCCAAATTTTCTGGTTGAGTTGGATTTGTTAATTCATTCAACAAACACATTTTTTTTTTTTTACAAATTAATTCATTTTTAACTTGAGACATTCACTTCCATAAGTTTTAAATTTTCTTTGCCTCCCTCCTCCGCAAGACAGTGTGCAATCCAGTATAGGCTCTATATAAATACATTCTTATTAAACATATTTTCATATTAGTCATGTTGTATAGAAGAATTAGAATGAAAGGGAAGAACCATGAGAAAGAAAAAAAAACAAAACAAAAAAAGAGAGCAAATAGTATGCTTTGATCTGCATTCAGACTCCATATTTCTTTGTCTGGATGTAGATGGCATTTTTCCTTCATGAGTCTTTTGGAGTTGTTTTAGGTCCTTGCATTGCTCAGTCATTGCATGATGTGGCTGTTACTGTGTACAATGTTCTCCTGGTTCTGCTCACTTCACTCAGCATCAGTTCATATATGGCTTTCCAGGTTTTTCTGAAGTCTACTTTCTCATTATTTCTTATAGCACAGTAGTGTTCCATTGCATTAATATACCACAACTTGTTCAGCCATTTCCCAATTGATGGACATCCCCTCAATTTCCAGTTCTTGGCTATCACAAAAAGTTGCTATAGTTTTGTACATGTGGGTCCTTTCCCCAGTTTTATGATCTCTTAGGGATATAGCCCTAGAAGTGATATTGCTGGGTCAAAAGGTATGTACATTTTTATAGCCCTTTGGGCATAGTTCTAAATGGCTCTCTAGAGTGGTTGGATCAGTTCGTAACTCCACCAACAATGTGTTAGTGTTCCAATTTTCCCACATCTTCCCCAGCATTTATAATTTTCCTGTCTTGTCATGTTAGCCAATCTGATAGGTGTGATGTGGGACCTGAGAGTTATATTTTGATTTGTGTATCTCTAATCAAGAGTGATTTAGAGCATTTTTTATACGACTATAAAGAGCTTTAATTTCTCCCTCTGAAAACTTCCTATTCACATCCTTTGACCATTTATCAATTGGAGAATGACCTGTATTTTTATAAATTTTATTCAGTTCTTTATATATTTCAAAATGAGGCTTTTGTCAGAGACACTGGGTTGTAAAAATTCTTTCCCAATTATCTGCTTTCTTCCTAATCTTGACTGCTTTGGCTTTGTTTGTACAAAAACTTTTTAACTTAATGTAATCAAAATTATTCATTTTTGCCTTTCATAATGTTCTCTGACTATATTATTCCATGCTCTCCTAATTTGCTTATAGTATCAGTCTTTATATCTAGATCATGTGTCCGTTGGACTTTATTTTGGTATAAGGTGTAAGGTATTGGACTATGCCCAATTTCTGCTGTACCATTTTCCAGTTTTCCCAGCAGTTTTTGTCAAATAGTAAGTTCTTATCCCAGAAGCTGGGGTCTTTGGGTTTATCAAACAGTCGATTGCTATAGTTATTGACTACTGTGTATTGTGTACCTAACCTATTCCACTGATCCACCACTCTATTTCTTAGCCAATACCAAGTAGTTTTTATGATTGCTGTTTTGTAACATAATTTAAGATCTGGTATGGCTAAGCCACCTTCCTTAGCATTTCTTTTCATTAATTCTCTTGATATTCTGGAAGTTTGGTTCTTCCAGATGAATTTTGTTATTATTTTTCCTAACTCTATGAAATAATTTTTGGTAGCTTGATTGGTGTGGCACTGAATAAGTAAATTAATTTAGATAGAATTGTCATTTTTATCTATTAGCTCGGCCTACCCACGAGCAACTGATATTTTCTCCAGTTATTTAGATCTGTTTGTATGAAAAGTGTTTGTAATAACAAACACTTATTAAAATGCACCTGGGTGGGTATAAAGATGAAACTAGTCCTTGCTCTTAAGAAGCTTGGAGGATGACCTAATAGAGAGTGATCAGATACTCACAAATAGAGTAAAAACTAGAGTAAGATACATGCATAAGAGAAGTGGTACAAAATCCTAGATCTCATAGAGTAGAATGGACACAATCAAGGGATCTGTGCTTCATAGTATACTGTTTCACATTTTTATCAATTACTTGGATAAAGAAATGGAAGATGTGGTTATCAGATCATTCAGGTGCACAAAGCTAGAAGAGAGACCTAACATATTTTATTAAAGAATCAGGATCCAGAAAGGTTTTAACAGATTTGACTGTTAAGCTGAACTTTAGATGATGAAATCTAAGCATGTCGATGGTCTCACATTTGGGGTTTTTTTCTAATTGACTTTATATGTAAAAAATAGTGGAGGTATAGCCTAAAAATCACCTTAGTTAGCAAACACTTGACTTCATTGCCCTGGAGAGAAGAATGGAAGCCAAGGGCAACATTGGCTTAAAACAAAAATTCTCTTGAAGAAAAATCATATAGAAGGAAGATGAAAAATTATGATTAATATGGTCTCACAAAATAAAAAGAAACTATGGATAACAAAAATCAGTTTATTTAAAGCTTGATGAGACACACAGATAAAAATTTTTTCCCAGAGGCATTTAAGGATGAAGATAGATGGAAGATAATAAATAGAAGGGAAATGGAAAAAAAAATCTGTAAATATTTTTGTTGTTGAGTCGTTTCAGTTGTGTCTGACTCTTTGTGACCCCATTTGGGGTTTTCTTGGCAAAGATACTGGAGTGGTGTGCCATTTCCTTCTCTAGCTCATTTCACAGATAAGGAAATTGAGCACTTAAATTTAAGTGACTTCTTGCTTGGAGTCACAGAGCTCATAAATGTCTGAGGCCAGATTTGAACTCATGAATGAAGATGAGTCTTCCTGATTCTAAGCCCAGCACTCTATCCATTGTGTATGTGTGTGTGTGTGTGTGTGTGTGTAGAGTCTTTTTTTTTTATACCCCCCCAACAAGGTCTGTGATGTTGTAGAGTACTAGACTTGGAATCTGTATTCAAGCCCCTTCCCCCACCCTTCGATGTTAATTAGCTTTGTGACCCTGGGCTATTTAGTTAACCCCTTTGGATCCATATTTACTTATCTGTAAAAGGAGATGGTTGGAGTTAGTGATCTGTAAGGTCCCTTCTAGTTCTAATACTATGATCTTCTGAAGGACAGTGGTGCCACCACACTTTGATTCTAAGCAATCAATTACAGATTGGTAAAGAAATATGGTACAATGGAAAGAATACTGGTTTGAGAGTAAGAGGAGGGTCAACTCTTGTTTCTACCTGGGTTACTTTGGGGAATTCATTTAACTTCTATGGGCCTCAGTGTCTCCATTGAATTTGATGACACCTCACGTCCTTTCCAGTTTTAAATCTATGATCCTATGATCTAATGTACCTATAGAAGAGGTAGAAATGGAAAAGAGAGTAAATCTTGGAAAAGGAGGTGGATTAGGTGAAGTGTACATATAAGTTATCTGTATTGGAGGCAACACAATCGTGAGAGAATTGAGGAATCATCTCATAAGAGGAGCAGGATATACAGAGCCACATTAATACCAAAGAAAGGTGATTAATATCAATAACTACTGTTCTATAAGCCTTTCTCATCTACATAAAATTTTTATGCAAATCACTTCTACACATATTGAGTAGAGAGAATATGGGAGCCTACTGTGTTTATTTGTTGATTTAAAAAAAAGACCAAAAGGAGAAACCCAAAATAAAAAAGCCTGATGCAGTAAAGCAAAATGCCACTTTAAAGGCTCTTCTCCAACAAGGTATATCCCATCAATTCATCAAAATTTTTAAGTATTTACTGAAACACATAAAAATACAGAACCTTATTTGACCCTATGACCATAAATATAAAACAAGACAAAATAAGGAGACATATTCTTGTCAAAACTGTTCATTATTGCCTACTTAGATCAGACCAAGCTCTGGACTGCGTATGCATATGTGTAGGGTTAAAGGTAAAGATAATTCAGTACTTTGACGTAGGACAAAAAGCCGAGAGCACATTTCTCAGTCTCTTCTCTTAGACCAATAAGGAGTTAGAAATCATAGGATTTTGTTTTGGAAGAAACTCCTGAGTTCATTTAAATCAACCCTTACCTGAAAAAAAAATATTTTCTCTACAAATCTTTTAACAAATGGCTATCCTGAATTTGCTTTAAAACTTCAAGCAAGGAAAAACCCATTTATTAATTTCTGTAGCAGCTCATTGTACTTTTGGACAGCACGGAATGTTAAGAAGTTTTTTCCAGACATACAGCATATCCTTACAAAGGCAGCTTGGGGTTAGAAACTTGGCTTTTTATAATCAAGGCTAGATTACTGACTACATATGCCTAAATTTTGCCTATGTAGCTGCTGAAGTCTTGGAGCATGGGGAGGGAAGACTACAAAATGAAGAATCACCCAGATGTTTCTAAAAGTATTGGAAGATGGAGCATATTTGGTAAAGAAAATATTTTTAAAGTTTTGGCTGGGGTCTGGAATTTGGATTTGTGTTACTGATTGATTTTTAAAACATGTCCACATTTCAGATAAACCCCCCAGGAAATTTCTCAGTTCCTCAGTCTTACAGGTTTTTCTGTCTCATTTGAATGTTTTTTTTTTGTTGTTAATTCAAGTCATGATTACGCAGGAACGGATTGGCTATTCAAATTCAGGGCTTTTCTTTTCTGCTGTTCTCTTTATGCGGATGTCATTGCCTAGCTGTACTCTGATAAATAGAGAGAGGAAGAGAGAAGTAAAACAATTTTTTTTTCCTTTTTTTTGTAGAAAAAAAATGGCTGTGGAGAACATTGAAATAAAGCAATAAAGTTAGAACTGCTTTTTAAAGAAAAAGTATGCATGGGTCTTATTTCCCAGTAATTGATAAGTCAATCATATTTATATTTACTGTTTTCTTTTATATAACCAGAGCCACCTTTCAACCCCTAAAATGAAAGTTCATCTTTCACATCATCACAAAGTATTTTTTTTTTCTGGACCTGTGTGTGTGCTGTGGCACTGAGATAATATCAATACAAAAGTTTCACAAGATACACAAATTTAACAAACACTGAATAAGCACATGTATTAAATAAAGAAATAGAGATATATCCCATATTGTAGAAGTTTGGAACCCTTTAGACAGTCCTATGTGATGCGGCACTGTGGCCTCTCAGAGTTTATTAATTCAGGCAATAATGATTTGGAGGAACCAAAGAAGATATACAAATTAAAAGAATAAATGAAAGGATGCCACATCTTAAGGAAGTTCGGAATTCTCTAAATAAATAAAGTAGTGATAGTCATCATTAGTAAATATATAGGTTTCCTTTAAAAGTAGAAGCTTACCTAGTATAGATAAGTGATGGTAAGTTAGCATGTAAAAGAAAGAAAGGGATAAGAGCCACTACATAATGACTAAATAGGAGTAAAGCTAAATTTTCTGAGATTCTAATGTGAAGGTAGCAGTTTTTAGGCTGGATAGTTTTTCTTTTTAATTTTAAGTACAAACTTATTTTGGCCTTAGGCAGCTAGGTGCCGCAGTGTTTAGAGTGCTGGGCTTGGAGTGGGGAAGACTCATCTTCTTGAGTTCAAATCTGGTTTCAGACACTTACTAGCTGTGTGACCCTGGGTAAATCACTTACCTGTTGGCTTCAGTTTTCTTCATCTGTAAAATGAGCTAGAAGGTGATAGTAAACAACTCCAGCGACTCCACGAAGGAAACCTCAAATGAGGTCACAAAGAGTCAGATGAGAAAGAAATGACACAACAACAGCAAATATTTTGGCCCAGTTCTTTAAAAATGGTGCTTTCCTAAAACTGATTTAGAAATTAATGTTAAGGGAGTAAGTTAAGGTTTTTCTTTTCTTTCTTGATAAACATCTTCCCTTTGGTATTTCTGAGGTCTTGTAACCCAATCTACTCTAGTTGGTATACAGAAAAATGTTTTGTTAGTCATTGTTCCATGTGTTTTGAGATATTCTTCAACCAATTCTATGTCATCTATTGAATAAAGACTTTGATTTTGACAGAATTGTGATTAGACAGAAATAAAATTTGCCTAGTGCTCAAGGCTCAAAATTTGTTGTACTTGAGTTTGAGATGACTTTTTCTGTTTAACTATCCTAAATACAACATTGCAATCAAAATTAAAAATTAAAAAAAAAACGAGTTTCCCAATGTCTTTGATTAGAGGTCTCCTATACATACATACATACATACATACACATACACATACACGTATACATATACACATATACATATATATACATACATATATATGTGTGTGTGTATGTATGTCTGTACGTGTGTGTGTGTGTTGGCAATCAAAATGGGCTCTTAGCATTCAGTTCATCCAAGTGCCCTTGAAGAGTTTGGACTTTGTTTCCTTGATTAGATTGGGAATCCTTGGTGACCTCTTTGGCTCAGGGGAGGGCCTAGTTTACACGGGTTTGAGTGGCATGTTTGGGACATCAGAGGCTTTTAGACCACAGGAGTTTAAGTTGCATCTTTGTGACGATTTTGGGTCATGTGGGTGAGTCCCTTGACCCTGAAAAAGATATAAAGCCAGGGTCTGTCTTTCTCTTTTTTGGAGCTCTTACCCACAGCCGTGGTGGTGCATGTGACTCTGGGCTAGCCCTTGTTATGAGCTCCCAGGCTGAACTTAGATGTTGGTAACTATGAATTGTATTTGGTCTGTCTGTTGATTGTAATTTGTTTGTATTTTGCTCTGAAGTTCAGGGTGCTGGCTTTTTCCGCTGAACTAAATGAATAGTATTTGTATGCTGGATTAAAGTAAGCTTGTTAACCCCTTAACATTGCTTTCCTTAGTAAAGCAGATCAAAAGAACCTGGGCTTTTGCAGTATGCTGATAGCGTGCTTGTGTTGGTCTTTCACCCCCACAATAGCTGCTAGCCAGATTGTTGATACAATATATAAAATATTTTCAGAGCACCGCTAAAATTTTTGGATTAAAAAAATGGACTGCTATACGATTCTTTATGACGGCAAGTACATAAAAGGGAAAAAAAAAAGTAAGAAAGTGGTACATTTGGTACCAGTAGTTTCAATTTATCAAATCTTTCTCTGGGAGTTGATACAAATGAAAGAGCCCCTATTTTGAATGAGATTGCATTCTATAACTCAATAAGATAACCAGCACAGGATCCAGGCCTGAAATTAATATATTTTTGAATATTTCAGAAGATCTATGATTTCACCTATTTGGGTATTCCCTCCATTGGCATAGACTCTATCTTTTCCGTGCCTTACTATATGTTTTCATGAGTTACTGTGGCCACTCTAAAAATGACCATCTGGAAGCCATTCTTGTGATAATAAGCCTCTTTCAGGTCGATCCTTAGAAAATTTAGAGACAAATTATACTTCTTTTTTTTTTTTTTGTAATAAGGTAGCAAGTATTTATTCTTTCTCTCTTCATACACCCCTACCCCCCAAAATAATGCAAAAAGGTTTAAAAAAAACCTCTTCATAATAATCACAGCCATAATGCAAATTCCCTCTTTTGTCCATACTCATTAATATATGTCTCATTTTGCATTTGTATCTTTCACTTCTCTATCCCTTGCCTTATCTTATGTAATAATGGTTTGACATTGTACTGATCAGAGTTCTAAAGTCTTGCAAAGTTGTTTTTGTAATGCTGTCAATAATTATAATTCTGTTCACACAATTTTGCATCAATTCGTATAAGCCTTCCCAATTTTCTCTAAAACGATCCATTTGATCATTTCTTAAGGTGCAATAATATTCCATTATATTCATGTGTTGTGATTTGTTTATCCATTTCTTAGTAAGTAGGCACTCCTTTTTCCCCCAATTTTTGCTACCATGAAAAGAGATGCTACAATTTTTTTCTGTTTTCCTTATCCTTTAATTGCTTTAGGGTATATATCTATATTGCTGGGTGAAAGGGTAAGTAAGTAGAGTTTAGTAACTTTGGGGACATAGTTCCAAATTGCTTCCCAGAATAGCTAGACCTATTCACACTTACACCAACAGTGCATTCACATGCCATTTTTCCTGAAGCAATTCTACTGTATCATTTTCATTTTCATCAGCTTCATCAATCTTGATGTGAAATAGAACCTTGCAAATGCTTTAATGTACAATAAACAAATTATCAGTTATTTGCAGCATTTTTCTCATCTAGTTGCTAAGAACTTAGATTCTTTCCTTTGGAAACATATTTACTAGTGAATAGGTTTTAATTTTCTAAATTTGAACCACATACATAAGAACATGAGTTCTTATGGACCATGAATATAAGACCTTTATCAGAGAAATTTGCTTCAAATATATTTTCTCTAGAAACTTGTTTCCTTTAAGATTTTAACTATATTGCAAATTCTACCTCTTGATATTCAGTAGCAGTATGACTATGGACAAGTCATTTACCTACCATAGCCTCAGTTTCTCCATCTGTAAAATAGGGATAATAATAGCAGTGAGGATCGAATGAGATAAAGTTTGAAAAGAACTTTGCAGACTTTATAATTGTATATAAGCATCAGTTATTATATATTATAATTTGTTCATTTTGCAGAAGAGGAAATTGAGAGCCAAAAGGTAAAGTAATTTGCCCATGGATAAATCAGCAGTATGTAGAAGAGCTAGAAATTTTCAAGTCTTCTGATTCCAACTCCATTTATCAATAATATGCTGCCTTCATGATCAATGGCATGCATCAGTAAAACATCAAAGAAGAACTTTGATGGAAGGACAATTCGAAACCTTACATTCCCTTTGCATAGGCTTTAATTAGAATACTTAACCTGAATATTGATCGTCAGGCAGGAGTCTTGTTATAGTAGCTTCTAAACCAAAGGCTAAAAACCTAGGTGGATATTGATGTTTTATCCTTTTAGAAAAGTCAACCATTGTTTTATTAGTACCTATATTACCAAACATTGTGTTAAATATTACAGTTTCTGCAAAAAGGATCGTGGCCGTCGAGGATATTACAGTCTGATGAGGGAGATAATGTATGAATCCACACACACACACACAGGTTAAATTGGGTATAACCTTTGAGGAAAGATACTTGATTTTTTTTGAAAGGGGGGAACAGGAAAGGCTTCTTGCAAAAGGTTGGATTTTAGCTGAGACTTTAGGGAAGCAGAGAAAAGGAGGGGGCAAAATTCAGAATAGTGGGACAGCTCATGAAAATGCACTAATTCTAGACCGATTTATGCTAAGAACAGTAAGCAGGCCAACGTCACAGTGTATGTGGGAAAGTAAATATGAGAAGCCTAAAAAGGTAGAAAGGGACCAAGTTATAAATAGATTTGAAACTCATATAGAGAGTTTTATATTTGATACTAAAGGCAACAGGGAGCCACTGGAGTTTATTGAATGATTTTTTGAATGATCAAGTCTGAACTTCAGGAAGGTCACTTCAGTAGTTGAGTGGAGCATGGGCTGGACTTGGGAGAGACTTGAGGCAGGAAGACCAACCAGAAGTCTGTTGTTACCTTCAGATTTAGTGGGGGGTGGAGGTTGTTTTTTGTACATTATTTTGTTATTGGTTCAGCCCTTTTTTTAGGTAGTTGGATCTTATCACCTTGATTTTTTTTTTCTAGTTCTAGCCTCAAATACTTTAGTATTAGGAATTTTATGAATTTTCCTTTTTGTCACATTAATTCCTATTCATCTATAGATGGTTTTGTGTGTCTATGGTAATGCACCTTTTTGTTTTATCCTTCATTCGGCTTTAGTGAGTTTGTTTAATTTATAATGTAGTTTGTGAGATCCTTCTGGTCACATATTAAAACATGGAGTAGTAAAATGAGACAGAACAAACACAAATAAGCAAAAACATTTAATATCTTCCTGTCCCTTCAAGAAGGCTCACAGAACCATCAAATCTTCGTGTTGGAAGGGATCTTGGAGGTCATCTGAGCTTAAATGCCCAATCAATATAGAAATCCTATTTATAGCCAACAGACTCTGAAAAGTTTCCAAATATTAGGAACTCACTACTTCCCAAGGCAGTGAATTTCATTTTTTGGGCAGCTCTACTTTTTGGAAGTTCATGTTACATTAAACGTAAATTTACTTCTCTATAACTTCCCAGCCAGTTCAGAGATGGATTTTAAGACATATCTTAAATACGATTCTAAGTCATAAGCATGTAGGGATGGAAGACAAAGGCAAAGATTGACCTTAGGCCAGGGGCTATGTAATGAGAAAGTAAAAGAAAATGTGACTGCTAACATGTTTTCATCTCTTAGAAGACAATGGTATTTTTATTGATGTCCTGGAACAGGTTGGCAAACTAAAGCCGGTGGGCTAAATCTAAAAACCGTGTTAGGTATACAAAACCAAGAAGCTGGCTTGATTTGGTCCTCAAACTGAAGTTTGCCAACCACTATTCTTGAAGAATAGTCCTTGCAATTTAAGAATCTTGGATTGTAGGCACTTTTCAAAACAGTTCCATCTCCACAGCAATGCTATTACTCTTCCTACAAATTTCCTTTCAAAAGGGAAAGTGACCAAATCAATGAAGCTTTTGTGGAAAGCAGCAGAGCACAGTGTATTTTAATTCTAGTAGAATGGAACCTTTCCCCCCGATTTCCTTTCAAATCTGGATTACTTTGGTTAAAAATCACCTCGAGGGCAATACTCAGAAAAAATAGTAGAGACAGAGTTAAAGAAATAGGAAAGCATTTAGATTCAATTGCAGGGATAGTGAGAAAATATCTAGTTTAATAGTAGAGAAGGTTAAATACAATGGGGATTTAATTCTTGAGTCTTTTCAGATAGTTTATTGACTTAGTCAAATATTGATCGAACCAGATTCTCTTAGTGCCAGCATTTTTTACTAATTATTGCATACTTTTACTCTGAAGACCTTCAGCACTTAGGTATTCTACTTAAATTGCATTATCTTGCACCTGTCATGCATCTTTTTGAGTGTGATATTTTTGCCTTCTGAATATTCATTTTGAAAACTAGATTATTTTAATATGAAATTAAAATTTAAAAAAAAACTTTCGCTGCTACAAAATCAACGTGACTAGGATAACAAGGAAAACTAGCTATTGGGGAAAAAATAAAACCCTCACATCAAACACTTCAGGTATGAGTCTGTTATTAAAGATATATAGGAAATTAACATCAGCATAGGAGACTATTCCCAGGAGGGTAAGAGGTCAAAGGACATAAATAGTTCTCAACTAAAAACTTGTAAAGTATTACAACCATATGAATAATGGCCTCATATCACTAATAATGAGAAATGCAAGTCAAAACAATTTCAAGATTTTACCTCACACCCAAGAAATTGGCAAATATGACAAAAAGATGGATATAGTCCATGGTGTTTAAGGAATGTCAAATTAATAAACTGTTGGTGGAGCTGTCAATTGTCTAAACTTTATGGAAGGCAATTTGGAACAAAGCTAACTAAGTGCGGTAAATATCCATCCCCTTTTGTCCTTTGCCACAGAGGTCACATTGCCAGTAGGTAGGAGATCTCTAGAATAAAAGGTACGATATATTTCAAATATTCAAAGCAGCGCTTTTTGTGCTAGCAGAGAACTCAAACAGAATTGATGGTGATAGATTGAGGAATGACTAAACATAATACGGTACATGAATGTAATGGAATATTGCTAAACTACAAGAAATTGTGAATATATAGAATTCAGAGAAGTGTGAGAAAACAAATGAAATGATACAGAATGAAGTAAGCAGAAAAGTATTCTATACAATGAAGTAAATGGAAAGAATAGCAACCAAAAAAAACCATGAATGAGTTGTAATTATTATTTTTGACCTGAGAGGCCTTATGTTTGTTCATCTATTTTAGTCATTTGATTTTGTTTTAATATTTCTCGTTGTCTCATGCAGTCGTTAATTTCTATCTGCTTTTTTCTCATGTTCAAATGCACCTGTTTCTTGGGTGAAGTTTTGTATCTCTTACATGCATTCTTTCCAAGTCTACTCTTCATAGCTCTTATTTCTTTTCTAATTCTTTCCTCTAACTCTCTCAATTCTTTTATAAAAATATTTTTTACTCTTTAAAATACTGCTTCATTTCTTTTTACGAATTCTATTTGACCATGGTCTAGTGCTGTGATTTTCTTTGAGACTTTGTTTCTAGATGTTTTGGAATGATTCTCTTCTTCTTCTGAGTTTGTATCTTGGGCCTCCCTGTCACTATAATAGTTCTTTATGATGATTCTTTTTTTGTTTATTTGCTTGCTTGCTCATTCTTCTCTTATTGCTATCTGATTTTGAACTTTGTTTTAAGAATGGATCTGCATACTTCTGGTGGGAATGTCTGGGCCATGCTTAGTCTTGTTTTATGTTCTCCTGCTGTTTTCTTCAAGTATTGACTGTTTTCTTCAAGGATCTCAGAGGGGTGGTTCAGGTTGAGGACCTGCATTCATAGTGATCTGAATCCAGAATAAAGTCTGCTCGATGCCTTCTTGGTCTGAGCTTTGCTAGATCTTGACCTGGGCTTGGATCTGAGCAAACCTGGGTATTCCACTTCAGGCTTCAGGCCAGCATGGAGGCTGGATCTGAGACTCTACTTTGGTCCCAGAGTCAGTCACACAGCTGCTGCTTGCTTCTATTCCTAGTCCTTGCTCATTACACAACTTCTGGCCTGAGATCACTCTTTACCTTGGTAATCCATTGCTAGACACAGAATGGTCTGTATCTTTTAAGTCCATATTGGTTCTGTGACCCAGCTCTGGGTTATGAGTGACAGAACTGCTGGTTGGCACCTGTCTTGATTCTTGCACAGGAGCAGAGACATATCTACCGTATCTGAGACCTCTTGTTACCCTAGTGCTTAGCTGTATGTCCTAATTCAGTTCTTGCAATGAAAATCTTCTCATGTACCTCTGGCTAACCTCCATCCCCCAACCTCTCTGTCTCTCTTCCTATACTTACCTAAATGAAAAGATGAATTGTGTGAGATTTTCTTGGATTTCCAGATAAGGACTGGACATGGTACATTTTCTAGGTCTTTGTGAAGTAGATGTGAGGAGGAGCTGGGGTATATTGTTTCCTCCTATTTCACAATGGTCTCTAAGTGTTTATTTAAAAAAAAGAAACCCAAAATATTATACTGATATTTCTTGTCCTATAACTCACATTCCTCACTGTATCCCTCTTTCATTTTTGAGAGAACCATCCCTTAATATAAAATATAAATAAATGGAAGAAATAAGAAAGTTAAAAACTAAACAATATAGTTAATCATCCAATAAACATTTATGTGTCAAGCACTATACTAAGCATGAAGGATACAGATATGAAAGAGAAAGATAGTATTTACCCTCGAAGAGCTTACAGCTTAGTGGGGGAGGGCAACACACAAAAGGAAGGTGAAAAACCCAGTGGTGGGGGGAACTTTCACTTCATTCAGTTTATATTATTAAGTGGAGGTTGTCATTTCCATTGCCCATGTTGTAACCATTGTATATTTGGCTTTTTTCTTTCTCCTTCACTTTGCATTAGTTCATGTTTTTCTATACTTCTCTGTATTTGTCATATTAATAATTTCTTATTCACACAGTATTACATTCCATTGAATTCATGTAACAATGCCGAGTTAATGGGTACCTATTTTTTTCCAATTCTTTTGCTAGCACAAAAGTTACCGTTATAAATATTTTGTTGTACATGGAGTATTTCTTTTAGCCACTGACCTCTTTGTAATCTTTGAGTCATAGAATATGGATATTTTAGACTCCATGTTCATTTTTGTGATCTGTGTTTATATTAACATATGTGTGATAAAAATACTCAATGGTAGAGAATGTTTCTTCTATCTTTGTTTGGAATTTCCTGTAGTTCTTGGTGTAGCTGCTTGCATATAATTAGAATAATCCATTATTTTAGCTGGAAGAGATCTCAGAGATTTTCAGGTCTAAACTCTCCTTGAAACATGAGCATCATATGCAATATCCCAATAATCTGATCCATCAACGTTTGTTTAAATACCTCTATTAGTGGGGGAACTCACTGACACTACCAGAATTCGCTAGTTATAGTATCTTGGGCAAAGCATCTCATCATTGTGTGCCTATCCTAGAACTTATTTGTAAAACAAGAGGGTTAGACTAGATCATCTCTGAGATCCCTTTATATCCAGACCATTGATTCTATCTCCAGGGATTCCTCCCCATTAGCAAATAATTCTTAGAATCAGGGGAAACTTCCTTATATTGAGCTAAAATATGGATCACTGTAATATTTTTTTACCTTCTCGCCTATTGAAACCAAGCAAAATATGTCTAGTTTCTTCTCTATGTGAAAACCCTTCCACTCTTAAAGACTGGGATCATATACTTGCTAAGATTTTAAATAGTATATGTAGAGCCTTCATCAGATTGGATGCTGTCTTGGGGAGGAGTGTGGGGAGGGAGGCAGAATAAATTTAAAACTCAAAAGTTTGTGGAACTGAATGTTGAAAACTAAAAATTAACTGATTTTTAAAAAAGATCGTAAATGTGGTAGTTGTAGTTGTAGTAGTAGTAGTTGTTGTTGTAGTAGTAGTAATTGAAGTATAAGTAGTGGTAGTGGTAGTGGTTGAAGTAGTCGTAATATAGTAATAATAATAGCAATAGCATTTATGTAGTGCTACAAAGTTTACAAAGTACTTTATAAAGATGTCATTTGACCTTCCCAAGAACCCTATGAGGTATGTGCTGTTATTGTCACCATTTTTTACATGGGTAAGAAGATGAGGGAACTGAGGCACTGAAAGGTTAAGTTACTTGCCCTGGGTCACATAGCTAGTAAGTATCTAAATCAGGATTTAAATTCAGGTATTGGTGATGCCAAGCCCTTCACTATATCACCAAGCTGCTCTCCCCACTATCTTCAACTGATCATCATGAGGTGTGACTTTTAAACTTCTAAAATCACAAAATATCACCATTCTCACAACTTTCCCCTGTATAGACTTAGTTCCAATATCCTTTCTAGAATGAGTTGTTCAGAACTGACACAGTACTTCAGATATAATAGGACAGATCAGAGTATATATTTTGGGACTAACACGTCCTGGGCTATGAGTCCTGTGCTTTTCTTAATGCAAATTAGGATCACATTAATTTTTTTTGGTTTCCATGCCACAGTGTTGATTCATATTGGTCTTATCATTCACTAAAGCCCCCCCACCCTAGGTCCTTTATTCACGGCCTGTTTTCTAGTCACTATTTGCAATTGTTTTTGTTGTTTTTAACTTATGGAATAAGTTATACTTAGAACTTTTAAATGATAGTTTTTTTTCGTTTTTTTATATAAATTTATTTATTTTCAGTTTTCAACATTCACCTCCACAAGATTCTAAATTCCAAATTTTCTCCCCATCTCTTCCTTCCTCCTGCCCCAGCATGGCATGAATGTTGATTACCTCTTCCTCTAATCTGCCCTCCCTTCTATTACCCTCCCCCCGTCCCCTTCTCTTATCCTCGTCCCCTCTATTTTCCTATAGGACAACATAGATTTCTATACCCCATTTCCTGAATATCTTATTTCCCAGTTGCATATAAAAATAATTTTTAACATTCATTTTTAAAGCCTTGAGTTCCACATTCTCTCCCTTACTCTCTCCCCACCCACCCTCATTGAGAAGGCAAGCAATTTGATATAGGTATACAGGTGTAGTCATGGAAAACACTTTCATAACAGTCATGTTGTGAAGGCTTAACTACATTACCCTCTATCCTGTCCTGCCCTGCATTTACTCTATTCTCTCCTTCGACCTGTCCTTACACAAAAGTGTTTGCTTCTGATTTCCCTTTCTATCAGTCCATGGTCCCTTGTATTACCATCCCTTCTATTACCTCTCCTCTCATATCTCCTTCCCCCTTGCTTTCCTGTAGGGTAAGATAGATTTCCATACCCAATTGAGTGTGTATAATATTGCCTCCTTAAGCTAAATCCAATGAGAGTAAGGCTTCCTTATTCCCTTTCACTTCCCCCCTCCTTCCCCTCCATTGTAAAAGCTCTTTCTTGCCTCTTTTATGTAAGATGACTTACTACATTCTACCTCTCACTTTCTCTTTCTCCCAGTACATTCCTTTCAACACTAATTTTATTTCTTAGGCATTATCCCTTCATATTCAGCTCACCCTGTATCTTCTGTCTATATACACAGATACATGTACACACACACACACAAATATACACACACACATATATATACCTATACTATACACACACATATATACATATACATATATACATGCATACACATACACACAGACACAGACACACACACACATATTCCCTCTTACTACCCTAATACTAAGAAAGGTCTCTTGAGCTACAAATATCATTCCATGTAGGAATGTAAACAATTCAACTTTAATAAGTCCCTTATGGCTTCCCTTTCCTGTTTACCTTTTCATGTTTCTCTTGATTCTTGTATTTGAAAGTTAAATTTTCTATTCAGCTCTGGTCTTTTCAACAAGAATGCTTGGAAGTCCTCTATTTCACTGACATTCCATTTTCCCCCTGAAATATTATACTCAGTTTTGCAGGGTAGGTGATTCTTAGTTTTAATCCTATCTCCTTTGACCTCTGGAATATCATATTCTAAGCCCTTCAACCCCTTGGTGTAGAAGCTGCTAAATCTTGTATTATCCTGATTGTGTTTCCACGATACTTGAATTGTCTCTTTCTGGCCATTTGTAGTATTTTCTCCTTGACCTGGGAACTCTGGACTTTGGCTACAATATTCCTAGGAGTTTTCCTTTTGGGATCTGTTTCAGGAAGTGATTGGTAGATTCTTCCCATTTCTATTTTACCTTCTAGTTCTAGAATACCAGAGCAGTTTTCCTTCATAATTTCTCGAAAGATGATGTTTAGGTTTTTTTTTTTTTTATCATGGTTTTCAGGTAGTCCAATAATTTTTAAATTATCTCTTCTGGGTCTGTTTTCCAGTTCAGTTGCTTTTTCCAATGAGGTATTTCACATTTGTCTTCTATTTTTTCATTCTTTTGGTTTTGTTTTATAATTTCTTGATTTCTCATAAAGTCATTAGCTTCCATTTGCTCCATTCTCATTTTTAAGGAACTATTTTCTTCAATGAGGTTTTGGACCTCGTCTTCCATTTGGCCAATTCTACTTTTCAAGGCATTCTTCTCCTCATTGGCTTTTTGAATCTCTTTTGCCATTTGGGTTAATCTATTTTAAAGGTGTTATTTTCTTCAGCATTTTTGGGATCTCCTTTACACTGTTTACTCGTTTTTCATTATTTTTGTGTATCACTCTCATTTATCTTCCCAATTTTTCCTCCACTTGTCTTTCTTGATTTTCAGAATCCTTTTTGAGTTCTTCCATGGCCTGAGACCATTTCATATTTTTCTTGAGGCTTTGGATGTAGGAGCCTTGACCTTGTTTTCTTCCTCTGGCTGCATGCCTTGATCTTCCTCGTCAGTGAGTGTAAGAAAACATTTTTTCACCAACAAAGTAACCTTCTATAGTTTTATTCTTTTATCCCTGTTTGCTCATTTCCCCAGCCAATTATTTGACTTTTGAGCTCTTTGTTAAGTGGAGGGTATACTTCCCCAAATTTCACAGGCTTTATGCAGCTGTTTTCAGAGATATCTCTAGGGACCCGTAAATTCTCAGTTCCTCCAAAGTGGTATGATCAAAAGAGAGGTGTTTGCTCTTCTCCTGGCCTGTACTCTGGTCTGTGAGTAACCATAAGCACTTTTTTCTGCCCTGGAACTGCGAGGCGGGTTCCCTCTCCATAGCCACTGCCAATTCCACCATGCCAGCGCTCCTCCTCATCCCAGGACTGCCACCCAGGACTGTGACCCAGATCAACTGCTTGGTTCTCCTATTGTCTGTAGGCTGAGAGCTCCAGAAGCAGCCACCACTGTGGCAGTGGCTGCCACTGCCCTGGGGCTAAGTCTGTGGCCAAACCAAGCTCCTTTCTCCCCAAGGTGAGAGAGTTTTCCCACTGACCTTTAAAGCTGTCTGGCATTTGTGGGTTGAGAAGTATTGAAACCACCACAGCTGCCAGTGATTCAGTGTCCTGAGGCCTGATCCAGTCCCATCTGTGCAGCATAGCCCAGGCTGGGCTGCGTTCCACTCCAAGCATGGTGTGATAGACCCTTCCTGTTGACCTTCCAGTTTGTCTTGGGCTGGAAATCTGCTTCACTCTGTCATTTTGTGGCTTCTGCTGCTCTAAAATTTGTTTAGAGTCATTTTTCATGGATATTTCGAGGGGCTTGGGGGGAGAGCTTCAATCAGGTCACTGCTCCTACTTGCTATCTTGGCTCTGCCCCTTCTTAAATTATGTCTTATTGGAACTAGTGAATTACTCTAGCCTAGAGATTTTTTTTGTATACAATTCTGTCATCATGTAGAAGATAGATTGGACTTATTCTGTTCACCCTAAATGGCAGAATTAGGACCAGCAGGAAGAATAAATGGAATAGTCTTAGAGGAAGTGCAGGCACTGATTGTAAATACTTTTATAAATAATTTAGCCATTAATGGGGAGAAGAGTTAGTTATAGTACAATAGCTACTGGGGTTGGTCAACTGAGAGACTTTTCAGAGTGAGAAAGATATGGACTTATTTGTAGGCAAATAATAGATTCGTTCCCTCCACTCTTTAGTTCTCCCAACCATCATCTCTGCTTTGATCATAGTGTCTTTATCTTGACCCTTTATAGAAACAAATTACCTCTCTTCCACTCTTTTTTTTCTCCTGTCCTTATGTCTTATTACTTATCAAGGCTTGCCAAACTTTAACCCTGAATAACTTCCATTATCTACCTCCACTGTTCCTATCCATGTACTGCTAAACAGAGCTGGAGGAAATCATAAAGCAAGGCAGATTGGGCCCATTAAAAATTTGTTACATAATATTTCACTTAGGTGATGACAAGGTCAAGAACATGACCATCTCTCTGTATAACTATGGTGGAAAAGAGGAATAGGTCAGGGAAACTGAGTACAGTGGAAAGAACACGAAAATCTGCAAGGGGTCAGTGGTGGGGAGAGCAAAGATTTAGGTGGACAGGTCTGAGGTAGCAGAGAGACAGGGCTGGAGAACAGGGTGTGCACATGGCCTCCCAGAGGTTCAGAATTGGTGGAGTGAGTGTCAGCGGATGGGAGTTTGTTAATGATTGAGGAGAAAGAGTTCAGGCAGAATATTGATGGTTAAAGAGTTCTATAAGAGAGGCATGAGACCTAGGGGTAAGGACTTGAGGCTTTGAGGACACGTGTGGCTTTCTACATCTCTGGATGTGGCCTTTTGACTGAGTCCAAGTTTTACAGAACAAATCTTTTTATTAAGGTAATTTGTTCTGTGAAGTTTGGATTTGGTCAAAGGGCCACATGTGGCCTTGAGGCTGCAGGTTCCCCACCCCTGGATTAGACTGTTCTTGGTTCTCTCTCGAGAACCTCGTGGCAATTGCAGCTAGGTGGCACAGTAGATAGAGCACTAGTCTTGGTGTCCCAAAGGTCTGAGTTCAAATATGACTCAGACACTCGATAGCTGTAGGGGACCCTGGGCAAGTCATTCTGTTTACATTAAGTTTCCTCATCTGTATAATAGGCATAATAACAGCACCTACCTTCCAGGGTTATTGTGAGGATAAAATGAGATATTTGTAAAGCACTTTGCAAACCCTAAATATTATATAGTGGGAGCTATAATAGTATGGCACTATTTATTATTATCATTATTATATTGTGAGATCTAAGGAGATCTATCTACTTCATTGCAGGCAGGTAAAGGTAAACATATATAGCCTAGTGAGGAGGCTAGGATGACTTGCTTGTTAGTTATTGTAGTTCGTACCCTCATATCTCACTTAAATTATCAACACAGATCCTTAATTGGTATCTCTGGCTTCAGACCTTCACCTTTTTCTAATGCATCATCCACGTAGCTGCCCAATTAATCTTCCAAAAGCAAAGGTCTAATTGTGTCACTCCCTTGCTCAAACACCTTCAGACATTCTCAATTACTTATAGGATAAGACAGAAAATCCTAAACCTGATATTTAAGGCCCTCCATAATCTATTCCCATTCAGTAAGATAGTATAAGAGCACAGGGGTAGTTTCAAATTCAAGTCACCAGGCCCAGATGAAATACATCCTCAGGTCCTAAAAAAATAAAACTGGCAGATGTGATTCCTGAACCACCTTGAATGATAACTTGGAAAATCACAGAAATAGAAAAGATATCATAAGCCTAAAAAAAGGAAATGTCCTGATTTTAAATGTATTTTTTTTTAAAAATGAAACAGAATCTTTAAACTATAGGCCTGTGAACTTGACTTCAATTTCTGCAAAATTCTAAAATACATCATTAAAGAGATGGTTGGCAAACTTCTCTGTGTGTTTAACTGCTTTCATACTAGCCGATCTAATTTCCAGAGAGAGACCACTTCCACATAAAGTTTGCATTCAAACTCTCCAAGGGCCCCAGGAATAACTCTGTTAAGAGAAAATACATTCCTCTGACTCATCACTATAGCTATGAGCATCCATCTAATGTGTCATGCAACCAGCAACTTACAAGATAACACATCTTTACAGTGCGTGATATTTATAGAGCCAGCCACTCAGTGCTGACATTTTTAGATCTTAGACATAATCACTTAAGAAATGGAAAAAGAAATGATAATACTCTAAATATTACTAAATTAAAACGAATAAACAATAAATATATCTGTCCATATCTTTCTATATACATGCATGCATACGTGAATGCGTGTGTTTGTGTGTGTGTGTGTGTGTGTGTGTATGAAACAAGTCACACTCTCTTATTAGTGTATTCTATGGTTTTACTAAAGAGTGGGAGACAAGTGTTATACTTGTTATACTTGTCTCCAAACTCTTAGGGACCCCGAATAGGAGAAAACTCATGTGCTTAGGAAAATTCAACTGTGCATCTCAAGCTTAAGTGTTATTGGTCCTTTTAGGAACATTGGAGGTAGTTATGTGGCATGGTAGATAGAGTGATGGACCTGGAGTCAGGAAGACCTGAATTCAGATCCAGTCCCTTACGCAATAGCTGCCTCAGTTTTCTCAAGTGTAAAAATAGAGATAATAAGGTTCCTGTCTCTCAGGGTTGTTGTTCCTTTCCTTCCCTTCCCTGACTCAAACCAACCAACTACCAAACTTATCAAACTGGCTCTCTCTGACTATAAAGAGCAGCCAGTTATTCCCTCACTTGGATGGTAAACTATCTAATCGCAACAGAGCTTACAGAAACACAGTTCATGTTGACTCTTTAACCACCTGGCCAGCATACCATAGCAATTTCAAATAACCCTTGCATTTTCTTTTCAAGTCAGAGGTGGCAGCAAACTCTAGTGCATAGTTTTATGTTTCTTCTCTAAGTAGATTAAAGGGTAATGGCTGAATTCTGGAATCCTTAGCCAGTGGGAATTAATTCTCTTCAACCACTTAGCTGAAGCATTCTCTTAACTGTTTGCTTCTCACTGTCACAGCTCAGAAAGAGCAACTTTTTAGCTTCACCCCCATCCCCAACCCCTTTTCTCTCTTGAGGGTCCTATTTGACTGCTACTGCTGTTCTTCCTGTAATAAGCCTTTCTCACTGTCCTCAATGGCTAAAATAAAAGCATCCTGACTTTCAGTGACTCATCTTTCACTCAAAAAGTCACAATTTTCCAAACCTATCATATCAAATTTGCATTTTTTTCAGTTATACTTGTTTCCAAATGTTTATACGATCCCTTGTTTTCTTAGTTTTACCCCCTTTAGTTATAACACATACATATGCAAATTAGGGGAATTATCCATCATGCCTCAGTTCTGAAGTCTCCATCTATCTTTGTGGTTCTCTTGAAATGACTTCTCATATTCATAATTCTCTAGTTTTTAATAAATAAAAGACCTTTCTCTGCCTTTTTATAACAATTGTTCCCACTAAACAAGGCATCAATCCACATTGGTGACAAGTTGTCAGTACTGAGATAATTTTCTCTCCAAAATTGTCCGAATCCCACCTCAATACAAAGCTTCTTTTTTAACAGTTTATGTTAAAATAAATTATTTTTTTCTGCTCAGGTTAGTTATCAAAATATTCATCAAGAACAGCAGCAATACTTTACATTCTTTGAAAATTAATTTAAATCTCTTTATTTGTAGGGGGGAAAATACCTTTTCATCACTATCTTTACAGGAAAAAAAGACAGTAGAATCAACAAAGATGCTAATTGAAACAATGAATAGCTTTAGAAAAGTTTCAGGTTATTAAGTAAATCCTTAAAAATTTACAGCATTGGGGCAGAGCCAAGATGGTGACTGGAAAGCAGAGATTTGCTTAAGCTCCCCACCCCCAGGTCCCTCCAAACACCTATAAAATGGCTCTGAACAAATTCTAGAGCTGCAGAACCCATGAAACAGCAAAGGGAAGCAGGCACCAGCCCAGGATAGCCTGGATGGTCGCTGGGAAGGGTCTATTGCATGGAGCTGGGAGCAGAGTGGAGCAGAGCCCCGCCTGAGCCGCACCAGGATCAACCATACTGGGAGCAGGGCAGAACAGGCAGGGTACCCTGAGCCAGTGAGCTATGGCTGTTACCAGACTTCTTAACCCACAAATGCCAAAGACAACAGAGAAGGTTAGTGGGGAGAGCTGCTGGGACGGAGTGAGAGGAGTTCTTGCTCGGCTACCACCCTGAGGGCAGTGGAGGTGGTACAGCTCTGAGGCTGCTTCTAGAGCTACAGCTGCAGTTGCCTCTGGCCGCAAGCCCACCTGGTGGGAGGAATTAAGTGACAGATTAGAGCGGGAGTGCAAAGCCTGCTTTGCCAGCCTGGATCTGGGCCACAATCCTGGTTGGCGGTTCTTGGGAGAGAAGGAGCGCTGGTATAACAGAGCTTGCTGTGTAGAACTAGCTCTGAAAATAGCAGTGCAGCCCCTCAAGCTTGGGACAAAGTACTCTCTACTCTACAAGCAGTTCTACCCTGACGAAAAGCTCAAGGGTCAAGTAGTTGGCTGAGAAGACGAACAGGCAGAGAAAACGGGCTCAGCTTCAGACTCAGACTTTGGAATTGTTTTTTTAGTGATGCAGAAAACCAAAACATACAGCAAGAAGAAGTCAACAAAGTCAAAGTGCCTACAACAAAAGCCTCCAAGAAAAATGTGAATTGGTCTCAGGTCATGGAAGAGCTCAAAAAGGATTTGGAAAAGCAAGTAAGAGAAGAAGAGGAAAAATTGGGAAGAGAAATGAGAGTGATGCAAGAAAATCATGAAAAACGAGTTAATGACTTGCTAAAGGAGACCCAAAAAATACTGAAGAAAATAACACCTCTTAAGGTTATTTTTAAAAATAGACTAACTCAAATGGCAAAAGAGCTCCAAAAAGCCAATGAGGAGAAGAATGCTTTGAAAGGCAGAATTAGCCAAATGGAAAAGGAGGTCCAAAATACCACTGAAGAAAACACTACCTTAAAAATTAGATTGGAGCAAGTGGAAGGTAGTGACTTGATGAGAAATCAAGATATTATAAAACAGAACCAAAGGAATGAAAAAATGGAAGACATTGTGAAATATCTCATTGGAAAAACCATTGACTTGGAAAAGAGATCCAGAAGTGAATAGAAAATTTGACTTTCAAACACAAGAATCAAGAGAAGCATGAAAAGGTAAACAAGAAAGAGAGATCATTCATAAGGAGACTTACTAAAGTTGAACTGTTTTGTTTACATTCCTACATGGAAAGATGATGTGTATAATTCATGGGCCTTCAGCATATATATATGTATATATATATACACACACACACATACATACATATATATGTATGTATACATACATATGAGTATTATATATAATATAATCATCTCCATAATATAAAACACTGTATAAATATAAATAAAATAAATAAATAAATAAAATAAAAAATAAAACCTGACCCTCTATCCATTGCACCCTCTATAATATAATCATCTATAGATCTCACGATATAATAATAATAATAAATAGTGCCATACTATTATAGCTCCCACTATATAATATTTAGGGTTTGCAAAGTGCTTTACAAATATCTCATTTTATCCTTACAATAACCCTGGAAGGTAGGTGCTGTTATTATGCCTATTATACAGATGAGGAAACTTAATGTAAACAGAATATATATAATATATATATATATATAAAATGTATACATTATGTATGTATACACACATAATATATATGTATGTATATATGTATATATTGATATCTAAAAAAAATCAAATTAAGGGATGAGAGAGGAATATATTGAGACAGGGAGAAAAGGAGAGATCGAATGGGGTAAATTATCTCACATAAAAGTGGCAAGAAAAGCAGTTCTGTTGGAAGGGAAGGGGTGCCGGTGAGAGTGAATGAGTGAATCTTGCTCTCATCAGATTTGACTTGAGGAGGGAATAACATACACACTCAATTGGGTATCTTACCCCACAGGAAAGAAGGAGGAAGGAGATAAAAAGGGGGGACAATAGAATGAGGGCAGGTGGGGGAGGAGATAATCAAAAGCAAACATTTTCAAAAAGGGACAGGGTCAAGGGAAAAAATTGAATAAAGGGTGACAGGATAGGAGGGAGCAAAATATAGTTAGTCTTTCCCAACATGAGTATTGTGGAAGGGTTTTACATAATGATACATGTGTGGCCTATGTTAAATTACTTGCCTTCTTAGGAAGGTGGGTGGGGAGGGAAGAGGGCAGAGAATTTGGTATGCAAAGTTTTAAAAGCAGATGTTCAAAAAAAAGTTGTTTTTGCATGCAACTGGGAAATAAGATATACAAGCAATGGGGCGTAGAAATCTATCTTGCCCTACAGGAAAGTAAGGGAAAAGGGGATGGGGGGAATGGGGTGACAGAAGGGAGAACTGACTGGGGAATGGGGCAATCAGAATATATGCCATCTTGGAGTTAGGGGGAGGGTAGAAATGGGGAGAAAATTTGTAATTGAAAATCTTGTGGAAATCAATGCTGAAAACTAAAAATATTAAATAAGTAAAATCAACAGCATATTTATATATTAACAAAATTCAAGAAGCAAAAATAGAGAGGGAAACCTCATTGCAAATAACTACAATATATATTAAATATCTTGGGAATAAACTCTCAAAGCACATCGATTCAACTACAAAATGTTCTTTAAAGAAATAAAGAACAAATTAAATGTCTGTAGTAATATTCAATGCTCACGGTAAGGCCATGCCAATATTATTAAAAGTCACAATACCACCCAAATTAATTTAAACTTTTAATGCTATGCCAATTAAATTGACGAAGAAATATTTTGTAAAACTTTCAAAATAATAATGAAATTCATTTGGAAAAAGGAAAGATGTAGAATATCAAGGTAAATGATGAGAAGAAGTAAAGCAAAAGGGAAATAGTACTTGCCGACTTCAGATTGTATTATAAAGCAGTAGTCATCAAAACCATTTCATACTGGTTATAGAATAGAGAGGTAGTTCAGTTGAACAGACTTTAGAAGAGAGATTCAGAAACAATAGAATTCAGTAGTGCTGTGTTTGATAAAGTGAAAAACAAAATTACCTAGGGGAGAACTCCCAATTTAATTTTAAAAATTCTGGGAAATCTGGAAAGCAACGTGGAAGAAATTAAATTTAGTCTAACACCTTGCACTCTACTCCACAATACATTCTAACTGGATACACAACCTTAAAATATCAAAGTTCATAGTATAAAAAATAGAAGAGAAACAGATCATATACCATACAAAGCTATAGTATTTTTAGCCAAACAAGAGGTAGATGCAATTATAAAAGATAAAATAAATAAATTACTT
>CM053626.1:225538719-225604037 GCA_028646595.1 Phalanger gymnotis
CATTTCTTTTTCCAGTTCATTTTACAGATGAAGCAAGCAGAGTTAAGTGTGACTTTCCCAAAGCCATACAGTTAGTAAGTGCCTGAGGCCACATTTGAACTCAGGTCCTTCTGACTCCAGAGCTGGTCCTCTATCCATTGCACCCCCTAGCTGCCCCTCAAAGGAATATTACTCTGCCACAAAAAATGATGTATGATGAATAGAGATAATTGTGGAAAGATCTATATGAACTGATGCAGAGTGAAGTAAGCAGAGCCAAGAAAACAACATGTAAAATGATTACATGAATGTAAATGGAAAGAACAATAATACACCAGAAAATGAGAAGTAAATGCAACAAACTTACAGATATCAAAGAGGAATCAAATGAATAAATATGAGAAGACAGCCCCAAACTAATCCTTCTTGGCGGTGGAAGGCCTTGGTCTTATGCATTGCACATGCTTTCAGAACTTTTCAATATATAAATTGGTTGTGCTCACTGTTTTTTTTTCTAAGAGAAATATTATTTGTCATGTGGGTTGGCTCTCTGGGAAAGGTAGGAGAAAGAATGTGTGGGATAACTGGAGATGTAAGAAAGGGAAAATATCAACAATTTTTTTTTTTTATTTTGTAAAAGACATTGTGGCTTGTACATAGATTCTATGTTGTTCAAATTTTCAGATGATTCAAAACTGGGTGGGTTAGCTCACACAGTTGATGTCAAAGTCAGAATCCATCTCTCTCTCTGTCTTTCTCTCTCTCACTCTGAATCTCTCTCTGTCTCTCTCTCTCTCTCTCTCTCTCTCTCTCTCTGAATTTCTCCTTTGAGAGAGCTTTGGAACAAATTGAACAGAATGTGATTGAATAGGGGTGAATGTAAAATCTTGCACTTGGTTAGCAGCATTCAACTTCACAAGTCTAAGATGGGGAGGCATGGATACATGACAGTTGTTCTGAAAAAGCTCTTGGAGCTTCCCTAGATTGCAAGTTCAGTATGAGTCAGCAGTGTATGTTAAAACCAGAAAAGCTTTTAGAGGGATACAACTTCATGTAATAGGGAGGTGAAAGTCCTATTGCACTCTGCCTACATAGACCTCACTGGATTACTGGATTCAGCTGTAAGCATCAAGTATTAAGGACATTGACAAGATGGAGAGTGACCAGACGAGAGCAACCAGATGGTGAAAGGCCTTGAGTCCATGTCGTTTATGCGCTGCTTAAGGGAATTGGGCAGGTTTAGCCTTGGTAAAGGCACAAGGGGACATGATAGCTGTCTTCAAGTATTCAAAGAGGTGTCGTGTGTAGGAGGGATGACTTCTTTTGCTTGGCACCATATGGTAGAAGCCAGAGAAATGGAATTTTCTGAGAAGACAATTCAGGCTTGATATCAGGGGAAAAAAAATTTCTAACAAGTGTTAAATGGGTATTCAGAAGTTTATGCAGAATTCATTTTTGTACAATATGATTTGGCAATTTTCAGAAAACATTATGAATTTAATGAATTAATGCCAGCAGTCTTTAGTATATAATATTCTTGTGGCTGAGGGAAAGGGCAGGGATTCTAGCATGTTTTAGTCAAGGTAGAAATTGTATGGTATAAACTTGTTAGGCCTTTTTGTTTGTTTTGAATCAAAACATGTTGCTTTGAATAGAAGAGCAGTTTTGGATTTTTTTGATATTAAATTTTTATAAAGTACTGTGTTTAATGTTAGCGGTACAAAGAAAGGCAGAAACAGCCCCCAACGAGCTCACCCTCTAATGGGGAAGACATCATGCAAAGAACTACGTGCAAACAGGATGGAGATATATATATATATGTATATATATATATATATATACATTCTAATATGTAATCATATTTATCTGGATATATTTTCTTTCTCCCTACAAGAGTACAACTTCCTTTAGGAGTTTTTATTCTTTATAATTTGTATAATAAATATTTTTTGAATGAATAATTACCTATAAAGGAAAAGGAGGAGATAGGCGGGACAGTGGATAGAGGTTCTGGATCTAGAGTCAGGAAGACTCACCTCCCTGAGTTCAAATCTGACCTCAGATTCTTATTAGCTGTGTGACCCTCAGCAAGCCACTTAACCCTGTTTGCCTCAGTTTCCTCACCTGTAAAGTGAACTGGAGAAAAAAAATGGCAAACCACTCCGGTATCTTTGCCAAGAAAACTCCAAATGAGGTCACAATGAGTCGGGCATGACTGAAAAAGGGAAAAGACAATATTAATCAATTCACTTAAATTAGTCATTTGATAATCGCTTATTAAGCACCGAATTTTTGTCAGGCATTGTGCAGCTGCTGAGAATATAAATCCAAAAAAAGAAAAAATATCCCTACCTCCTCTCAAGGATGTTATGTTTTGTTGGTTGAGACAATATGTCCTTTTGAGCATTCTCAGAATAAGCATAAATTATAGCACAATACAGGGAGGGAGGGCATGATCTATGAACATTATTATTTAGCATGTATTTAGTAAAAGCAATTGCCTTTATCACTGTACTTAGAAGTTTGATAAACATCGTTATTTCTCCATGGAGATGTATTAATCACATCGTCCTTTTGCACGTGGATCATAGTTAACTGTAGCTATCCTAACTAATGACTTCTTGGAAAAGCAAATCTATGGGAGTGATACTTTCATATATGGATGAAGGCTGATACATAGAAACCTAGGATTACTTTGTTATCAGCATTCATTTAATTACTGTTTTATGTGTAGTGTTACTAAGCAAGTGAACCACCTGACACTCCTGGAATTTACAATTAGATTGGAAGGACTGCAGAAATACTAATTAGATATACAAGTACACAACGCAGTCACGTTTTACTATCTGGACAGCTGATTTGAGCAGAATCAATTATCGCTTCTGAGCTCACGATTCTCTGAATAACTGTACAGAAAAAAACAGAACTTGCTTTTCTTCTTTCTTTACATTCTCTTTTGAGTTTCACATACTTCCCGAGCCAACTATCACCTCTATCTTGAACTCAAAGGAGTAAGTAAAATGTCCAAGGGAGAGACTACACACAGAGAGAAAAGATAAAGGAAAAAGGCACAAGATTTTAGTTTTGATAAAGCTATTTAGTGATGGATAAGAGCAGTGGGTGACATAGCTTTTTTTTGTATAAAAGTACTTCGATGACATTGAACCAATTGAGTCACAATCCATCTGTTCATTTCAGTCATCAATTAATAATAATTAAGCACTAACTATGAACCAGGCACTGTATGAAGTGTGGGGTATTTAGAGACAAAAACTGAATAGTCTCTACCGTCTAGAGTATATATTCCTTTGGGGTAGATGGCATGTACTTATATACAAAACATATCTTAAAATAAATGCCATTTTTGTTTTATTTTTATTTATTAATTTTAGTTTTCAATATTCATTTTCATAAGATTTTGAGTTCCAAATTTTTTTCTCCCTCCCTTCCCCCCCTACAAGACAGCATGCAATCTGATATAGACTATACATAAACAATCATGTTAAACATATTTCCACATTAGTCATGTTGTGAAAGAATCAGAACAGAAGGGAAAAACACAAGAGAGAAAATAGTGTGCTTCTATCTGCATTCAGACTCAATAATTCTTTCTGTGGATGTGGATAGCATATTCCATCTTGAGTTTTTGGAATTGTCTTATATCATTGTATTGTGAGAAGAGCTAAGTCTTACGGAGTTGGTTGTTGCATAGCGTTGCTGTTACTATGTATGATGTTCTCCTGGTTCTGCTCACTTCACTCAGCATCAGTTCACGTAAGTCTTTCCAGGTTTTTATGAAATCTGCCTGCTCGTCATTTCTTATAAAACAATAGTATTCTATTACATTCATACACTACAACTTGTTCAGTCATTCTCTAATTGATGGGCATCCCCTCAATTTCCAGTTCTTTGCCACCATAAAAAGAGCTGCTATACATGTTTTTGTACACGTGGGTCCTTTTCCCTTTTTTATGGTATCTTTGGGATATAGACCTAGTAGTGGTATTGCTGGATCAAAGGGTGTGCACAATTATACAGCCCTTTGGTCTATAAAAGTTTTTGTTTCGCAAGATTTGGATTGACTCAAAAGGCTGAACTTAAGGATCTAGAAGGCCACGTGTGGCTTCAAGGCTACAGGTTCCCCACCCTTGACCTAGACTCTGGAGCTATGATATATGGTCTTGAGTATTTGAAAGATTCTTTCTGCTGGGACCAAGAATGATCCCTCTCACAGGAGCAATAAAACAGTAATGGTTGTTACAGTCCAGTTTGATAGGACTCAGGAAGACTTCTGTATACTGCAATATATCTGAGATCTCATGGATACAGCCTTTCCGTTCATCCACAGCTATATATAAGAATACTGGAGCTTTGCCTCAGGTCAACCAAATTCATAGCATTGGTGATAGTATTAGCATAGTAGAAGAACTAAATTTAGCACTTAATTGGCAAGAATACTTAGTAAAACAAAGCTATGAAATGCCAAGCTTTCAGGCTTACTTCCATATAGTCTTGATGCATCCTAAGGTCCTTGTCTTCTGTCCCTCCCCCCCAAATGAATTTCCAGGGGCAACACAAGGGTTATGTATGGCTCTACCCACAAAAATGTAAATTGTAACCTGATTCTGCCTTCTACTCCTGCATCTTCCATTAAATCCTCAGCTAGGAGAGCCTTCTTCCATCTTGTGATATCATATGGGTATCAATGAAAGATGCCAGTAGTCCATCTGCTGTCATTCTCTCTGACTACATGACTAGCCAATCTTCTTTTCTGGGCATAAATTTCTCTGATGATATCCAAGAGGTACTACAGCCAAAGGAACTCAAAGAGCCTTAGCATCTGGATCCTATTAGTACCTTATGGTGTTAGACAACTTCCTCATGTCTTATAATTATTGCCTCATTGTCACTAAATAGAAAGAACAGATTTGTGTATTCATTCAGCATTTTACTGAGCAGCTAAAATGGATAAAGCACAAGTAGGTTTTTGTACCACCTTTAAGTGATATAAAGTAAAATAAGATGCAATTCCTGTGCCCATAAAACTATTAGTCTAGTAGGGGCATGGAGAGACATATGCGACTATAACAAAAGGTATAATATAGAGTTCAGAGTAGTGAAAGGTTACCTCATGGAGAAGACAGCATTTGATACAGGTTTTTTTCAAAAAGTTGTATAGACATCAAACAGTAGTTGCTAGAGGATGGAATAAAGTACTCATGGCCATGGGAACTATGCCTGCAAAGGCATGGGTAGCGGAAAATAAAGATGTTTGTTGGGAGAACAATATGTACTGTTTGGTTGAAATATAGGAAAATCAGACTTGAAAGGGAAAGAACTGTGGAATGTGAGTTAGAATATATCTGGTTCTAATGCATACCTGAGCAGAGACCTTAGCTACAACATCTGTAATAAGTAATCAACCATCTGCTTAAGGGCCTCTAGTGATCAGCATCTAATTTACCAATGTAGCCCACTCTTCTTTTGAATAGTTTTGATAGGATGGGTATTTTTCCTTATGTAAAACTGAAATATTCCTCTACAAAATGAAAAACAAATAAGCAAATGAAACCCCTATGATTTTTACTTACACTCAGCAAATTGCTAAAGATGACAAAATATGAGAATAGTTAATATTAGATGGGCCTTTGTAATTAGTAGAAGAAAGACACACCGATACACTTTTAGTGAGGATTTGTCCAATTTGTCCAATAATTGTAGAAAGTAATTTGGAATTACATTAAGAAAGCAACTAAATTATCTGTAACTTTTGACTCAGATCCCAATCCCAGGCATATGTACCCTAAGTAGGTTGAAAACAGAAAGAAAGGCTCCATATATATGAAAATATTTATTTATAGGAATCCTTCTATAATACCAAAGAACTTAAAATATATAGATATCTAATTATACAGCATAGCTAGATAATTTGTGAAAAATTAATGAATTGGAATATGAATTCTCTTAAGGAAATTATTATAATGAAAACTATAGATACATGAGACACATGAAAATATTTATATGAGCTGAGTTGGTGCAGAGTGACGAAAGCAGAACCAGGAAAATAGTGATGATAACATAAGTAGAAAGAACAGCAGCAAAAAAAAAAAATTGAATCTGTGAGGTTTTAATAATCATGTTTGGTTTTTAAGAAGGAGAAAATTCATGTAACTCCCTTTTTTGAAGAGGTAGGGCCTCTAGGTATGGGGCATTACATGTGCTGTCAAATTGGGTGAAACATTGATTAGTTTTACTAAACTGTCTTTTTCGTCTCTTATTATCTTACAAGGGATGTTGCTCTCGGGAGGGAGGGTTCCATGTATTTGGAAAATAAGGTGATATAATATCAAAAGTTATCAACATTACTGCATAAGCTATGATAATTTCCATAGTAGTCTTTTCACAAATACTTATTCATATTATAAGACATGATAAGAAATGCTGACCAATTATCTCATATTTCTTGTTGCCTCTCTATGAATTCCTTTCTTTATCTCTCCATAGGCTATTTAGGAACCCTCCTTCCATAAAGCTGCAGCTTCCTTCTTCGGTCTGGTTTTATTTATAGTCAAAACTTCAAAATTAATATAGTTCTTCTCCTCCAGCAATATGGCTACTCTTTGGCCTGTTTCAAGGATCTCACACTGAGAGCACCAATAGGGTATTCAAATAAGAACTAGACCTGGTATTTAATTGTAGAGAAGGTTTAACTGGACCACAAGGGACCCAAGTAGCAAATGATGCAGGCTACTATTTAGATAGCTAAAGGTATACTGTCCCCCCTGACATCTCAGGGGAAATTATGATTTGTTGAGCCCAACAAACACTCCTTATCTCTCCTTTCTTCAAGACAGGTATTAAGATAGAATGATATCTATTTGTTTCGTGTCAGATATTTTCAGTGCAAGGATATGATGCTCTTTTAGAGGTTTGGAATAAAAGCCATTTCCACCAATCTCAAATAGGTGAGACAGTACCACTGAGACCAGAAGGGTAATAGTCTAATCTCAGCCATCTTAGCTCCTCTCTCAACTAGTCACTCCGTAAAAGAGTCATGGATAGTGAGCAAAAACCTATTAAAGCAAGGAATAAAATAGAAACTGGAAACAGTTACACAGCTTAGTTTGGGTGATACCTATTTGGGAGTGAAAGGAGATGTCATAGTGAGCTAGCTTGGTTTTCAGAAAACAGACTCAGTCTGTTATTGGGATATCTTTCTGTCAAGTCTAAATTAGCCTCTGCAAATAATACCCACTGCTCCTAGTTGTGTCAAATAGAAATAAGCTACAGAAGCCTAATCCTGCTTTCAAATGTTCTTCAAATCCTTGAAGACAGTTTTCATGTCCCCCCAAAGTCATCTTTGTTACAAACTAAACATCCTCAATTCCTTCAGTTGACCATCAGATCACATGGCATGATCTCAAGCTCCTTAAACATCCTAACTGTGCTTTTGTGGATATTGTCCAACTGTTCTTCGATCTTCCTAAAATGTAGTTACCAGACAAAATGTAACATTCTAGATGTAGTCTGACCAATTAGAGCAGCACCATCACTTCCTTATTCTGAAATGTTATACCTCTAAAGATTGCCGTATCAATATCTTTTTCAGACAAACTGCTGTCTGGTCATATCCTCCACACCTTGTATTTGTACATGTAACACTGTGGAGCTTTTACAAGGGATTATTTACTCAAAGATATAATCACAAATATACAAACTGACTACTGCCAACACATGGGAGGCATAAGTCCCTTCCATCTTCCCCCCAACTACCACCACCTCATTCTCTGGAGAGGGAAAAAAGATGTGGGTTAATAGCTTAGTTCAGTTCCTATAGAATTGATCTATTCCCATACAGCACAATCCACTTCCAACTCCAAAACCCACCCTCTGAGCTCAAGTCTCAGGTATGATGGGTTTTATTGGCCTGGCTATCTACAAGACCTTGACTAGGTTGCTATGACTCAAAATAACAGATCCATGGGGTTCTTCTCCAGCACCTGAAACTGAGAGAAAACAACATAAAATAGAAACAAACACCTTCCAATCCTAAAAGCGAGAGTAAAAGACAGGTAAGCAAGAGAAGTAGAGTTCATTCTGGGCATCACAGATAGTATTCTCAGAGTGCAGCCCAAAAACGGTGGAAAAAAAGAGCTACAGGGTCACCCTAAACAGTTTTAAAGACAAAAGCAACCCATAAAAGGAGGCTATGCCACCCATGTAATGAGGGATACAGCAGGCTCCATATTAGGCAAACTGGACTTCCTCTAAAGCTTTTGAAACCAAATACAAAACTTTACATTTGATCCATCTCAGTGTGAACATCTTCCTGAATCCTTACTGACATCCATTGTGCTAATTGTCACTTCCAGCTTTGTTTCTACAAATTTTATAAGAATACCACTTATGCCTTTATTATATTGATTATTAATATATATAAAATATTATATATATACATATATATGTATATATAAACCCTTAATGCTTATTACCGTTATCATCTTGGGAAAGTCACCTAACTTCCCTTGGTTTCAGTTTCCTGATCTTTAAAATGAAAGGGTTGAATAAGATAGCTGCTGAGGTACCTTCCAACTCTAGATCTATGATTTAAAAAAAAAAAAGGCTGAATGTCACAGGACAAATAACAGATCTCTGGGATGTTCCACCAGAGACTTACATCCGAATTGATATAAAACCGGTAATCATTACTCTTTTGGTCTGGCTATTCAACTAGTCCGAATCTAATTATACTGTCATCTATCCCATGTCTATCTTTTCCACAAATATAGAGACTTTATTAAATATTTTGCTAAAATCTAGATAAATAATATCTATATAATTCCTCTGATCTACCTATTTAGGAACTCTATCAAAAAAGGAAATATGGTTAGTCTTTCACAAGATCTACTTTTGTCTAAGAAAATTTTATTGTCTCAATATCTTTTATTTTTGTATAATTTCCAAATATATCTATATGCATTGAACTTTTCTTTTTAAAAAGAGGATAAAAAGGAACTATTAACAAACCATATAAATCATCAACCAAATCTTATATTCAATATTTTACATCTGTAAGTTTGAACCAACATTTGATATAAGTGGTGTCAGACATTTGGTTTGGAAACATACATGACTATGGCCCAAGGAAGATAAAATGTAATTGGGAAATATTTAACAAAACAGGTGAAAATACGAAAAACATAGGAAACAGGACATTTTAAAACTAGGTAAATATGTGGCCTGTAGGAATCCTTACGTAGAGATTAGTGGACCTTATTTCTATTTTGGTTTAACATCACTGTCTTACACCATTTACTACAATTAGCTCAAAATAGTTATATGTCCAGAATAAAATATCACACCACAAAATATAATTAAAACAGAATGAGATTGGATACCTTTCATAGCTAGGCATATAGGGAACATTCTTAACCAACCAAGAAAAAAAGGCAATAATAAAAGAAGAAATTGATAGTTTCAATTGCATGAAATTGAAAAGATCTTAGATGAATAAAGTCAATGCAACAAGTGTGAAGAAAATCTTTGCATCTACTATCTCTTATAGCCTTGAAGGAAGGGAAGAGTTTTAATAGTTGGACATGTAGTCCATTCCAGATATAGGAAATGGTGTGAGTATGAACACATTGAGGTTTTGAAATAAAATATTAGCAAGTAGACTACAGCTATATGTCGCAAGGATCATACATTATGACCAGGTTGGATTTATCCCAGAAATTCAGGGCTAGTTCAATATTAGGAAACCTATAAGCACAACTGACTAGTTCAAATTATAAAAACAACAAATCATATGATTATATCAACAGATATTGAAAAAGCTTTTGACAAAATATAATGCCCATTACTACTAGAAACCATAGAATAGGAATAAATGGAACTTTTCTTGAAATCATAAGTAGTATCTCTCTAAAACCAAGAATAAGTATTATCGCTAAGGATAAATTAGAACTAAACTAGAAGCCTTTCCAATTCAATAAAGGGTGAAGTGAGAGTGTCTTTTATCACCACTATTGAGATGGTACTAGAAATATTAGCTATAGCAATAAGACAAGAAAAATAAGTTGAAGGAGTAAGAATAGGCAAAGAAGAAATAAAATGATTACATTTTGCTGATGATATGATGATATACTTAGAGAGCCCTAGGGAATCAACTAAAAAACTAGTTAAAACAATCAACAACCTTAGGAAAGTTGCAAGATATAAAATGAACCCACATATATCATCAGCATTTCTATATATTACCAACAAAGTCTAACAGGTAGAGATAGAAGGAGAAATTCCATTTAAAATACAGACAGTATAAAATACTTGGGAGTCACCTTGCCAAAACTTACACAGGAATTATATGAACAGAATTATAAAATATTCTTCACACAAATAAAGACAGATCTAAGCAACTGGAGAAATAGTCACTGTTCATGGGTAGGCAGAGCCAATATATAAAAATGACAATATTACCTAAATTAATTTACTTATTCAATGCCATATAAATCAAATTACTGAACAATTATTTTCTGGCACTAGAAAAAATATTGACAAAATTCATCTGAAGGAAGAAAAGATCAAGAATATTAAGGGAATCAATTTTTTAAAAGTGAAGGAAGGCATTCTAGCAGTACCAGATCTTAAACTATTACACAAAGTGGTCATCAGTAAAAATCATTTGGCACTAGATAAGAAATAGAGTAGTTGATCCAGGAAATGGATTAGGTATACAATATATGGAAGTAAATTATCATAGTAACCTAATGTTTGATAAACTCAGAGACCCCATATATATACATATATATATATATGTGTATGTATATATATATATATATATATATATATATATGTTTATATTTGTTGTTCTTTGGACATCTTCAGACTCTTTCGTAAACAAGGAACTTCTGTGTCTTGACAGTAGGTTGTGCCATAACCCTGTTATGATATGGTTTCCTCAAAAGAACTTAAGCTGAGCTTAAAACAAAAAACCATAAATATTTATTAAAATACAGTGCAGTTTATTGAACTTTTCCAAGAGTTTGACATATGCAGTGCTACAGTTGATGGCAAGTATAAAGAACTCATTATTTGATGAAAACTAGAAAGCAATCTGATAGAGAGTAGGCATCAATGAACATTTCACACCCTATGCCAAATTAAGTTCAAATTGGGTACATAATTGAGACATAAATGGTGATATCTTAAGTAAATTTATGGGAACATGAAAAAATACTCTAAATCACTATTGACTAAAGAAGTGCAAATTAACTCTAATGTAATACCTCACACCCATTGGATTGGCTAATATGATCAAAAAAGAGAATGACAAATGCTAGAGGGAATGTTTAAAAATAAGGACACTGACGTGCTGTTGGTAGAGCTATAAATTGGTCCCCCACTTGGGAGAACAATTTGGAACTGTGCTCAAAGGGCTATAAAACTGTGCATACCATTGACCCAGAAATACCATTTCCACATCTCTGTAGCCCCCAAAGATCAAAAAAGTGGCAGAGGGGATGCTCACATATACAAAAAAATATTTATAGCAGTGCATATGTGATGGCAAAGAATTGGAAACTAAGGGTGTACTCACAACTGGGGAATGGCTAAACAAATTGTGGTACATGATTGTGATAGAATACTATTGTGCCGGGAAGACTTAGATGAATTGATGAAAAGTGAAATAAGCAGAACTAAAGCTTTGTACACAATAACGACAATATTGTAATGGTAATCAACTATGAAAGACTCAGCTACTCTGATCAAGACAATGATCCAACACAATTCCAAAAGATTCATGATAAAAAAAAATGCATCTTCCTCTAGAGAGAGAACTAGTCACACTGAATGAAGATTGGAACAATTTTTCCTTTATTTATTGTTCTTGCTTTTCCCCCCCATAATTTATCTAATCTGGAAATGTTTTGCATGACTTTATATATATAATGGATATTGTATTTCTTGCCTTGTTAATAGATGGAGGAGGGAAAAAGGGAGAGAGAAAAAAAAAGTAAAACAAAAAGTTTAAAAAAGGTAAAAAAGAAACATTTAATGCACAAGAGAGAACAAGAATGGAAGTGGATGATTAGTACTCAAGTCTAACTGGAAAATAGAGCTTGGGAAAGGAAGCAGTGTAATAAAAGTCCAGAAAGGGAGATTGGGGATGGCTTGAATGACAAGATAATAAGGACATTATGCTTCACTTAGAAACAGGAAACCATTAAAGTTTTGTGAGCATAGAAGTAACAGTTATCAATGTGAAGAAGGTATAGGAGAGAAAGCTGCAGAAAAGCAAAGTTAGGCAGCTGTTAAGATCGTTCCATATTTAGTATATCTGTTTTGTGGGTATGTAAACAATGTTAATGAAAATTAATTTAATATTGTAAATTGCACCCAATTTCACACAGAGAATCCTAAATATTCTTCTTTATGTGTCTTCCTGAAGCTTTTTCTTACCATTCTTAAACAGCTCGCAAATAATTTTCTATGATAGTTGGCCTGATTATTTACTTCTTCATTTTCCATCATTTATGATCTCTTCGTAGTAAATAGGCTGTGACCTTAGCTTGATAACTACTTTTTAATGAGCTCAGGGATTCCATAATACAGGCACAATTGTTACACAATTAACACAATCTCCTGTATAACCTAACCTACACAGGATCAGTAAGCCTAGATGAGTTTTGTGAAAAAAATATTTCCTTTTTTCTCTAAAACTAATTGAGAGCTCAGAGTGTGATGGAGTGGGGAAGAGAATTGGATTTGGAATTAGAGGGGTTGGATTGAATTGTGACTCTGCAACTTACTACTTGTGTTACCTGGGGATTCATTTAATGTCTTTGAGACTGAGTTTCCTCTTCTGTCAAATGAAAGAGTTGGACTAAATGACCCTTTCAACCCCTTTCAGTTCTAAATCTATGAGCCTACTCTTCTGCCTCATTTTTTTTTTTAGTGGCAGAGTTTGCTACATTGGGGCTAACTACCCAGATCTCCTGAATCACAGAAGATCAGAGACCTTTCTAATATACCTCTCTGTTGTGAGTACATTTCTTTGGGTTTTTCTAAAGGAAATAAGCAAAGCCCTATCATCAATTCTCCTCCCTCCTTTCCTCTTTACCCCTCCTTCCTTCCCTCCCTTCTTTCCACCTATCACTCTTTGAAGCTGGAAGGATCTAGTCCATAACTTTTCCAGTTCAGCCTCTTCTAGCACAAGTGACTAATTTTATTGGGCAAATCCTGTGACCATTCTTTCTCCAGGCCACAAAATTTCTAAGGAGTTTGAGAGCTTTCTTTTCAGCCCAGTTATTGCCTGCCACCTCATAGGGTAGTCTTAGAAACCCTGTTGCTCCTGGTGATTACCTTTGGTGCTTCTCCATTGGGAATATTCTGAAAAAAAGTGATCAGCAAGCCCTCTCCTAATTACTATATTTCATAATCTTGACAGGGCGCACTCTGTTGGAAAAGCTGTTTAGCCAGCCAGAGAACGCACCACCAGAAGAAGCGGAGAAATTTTGTTCTCGGATTATTGCGATGGGTCTTCTACTTCCTTTCAGCGACTGCTTCAGGGAGCAGTGTAACCAGAGTGCCCAGCAAAGCTCAGCTCCATTTGATGTAAGTCATGGAATATATCCGTGCTTGTATTCCAGGCTGCAGGAATGGTATCTTTGATCACTCTCTAATCACCCTATATACTCTGAAACAGAACCATACATGCTGCCCTTCCCCATTGGCTCTCAGTAGGTTTTCTTGAATGAACTCAGTATGTTCCAGGTTTTCACAGTTTTTTCACCTTTATAATTGCTTTTAATCTGTCAAACTTCCCTTGCTTAGCGGATAGTTATAGTGACCATTTTCCAGCCTGCATCTCAATCATTGATGAGTGTATTGTCCAGATAAGTCATCTTCCCTGGCTTTGCAGATACTTAGATACACATTCTTCCAGCTGCATATTAGCATATTATATCCTTCGTATGATTCAGCTGATGCTATTCCATAGGGCAAGACTGTTGTTCCCAATGGGCCTGGGTTTCCATGAACCCTTGGATACTACATCAATATATTTCATAACTCATTTATGTATTTAAATAATCATATGAAGAAGCTTCGTTTTTCCCTACCCACTGCTAATCAAGACATTTAATGCCCCAGGAAAGCAATTCAAAAGGCATGGTCATCGTTATTAAGAACATCAGCACAACTGGATTGTTTTAAAGAAAAAAATATCACCCATCTTTCTTAGAGGTATGTGGTTTGTATGGGTTATTGGCTTCAATGGGATCACATTTGAGAACAAATGTATAAGAATTCCTGTCAGAAATGGGCTAGTGGATAATAGACTCAGCTAAATAGGGCTCAGTGCTAAAAAAGATAAAATCATGGCATTAATTTCATATTTAATTCCAAGACCGTCTGGCCTGCAAACCTGGTCACTGTCTCTCAAAGGTGGGTATGCTCTTTGTTAGTAGTAATGAGTTTAGAAAGAAATGTGTACCTCTTGGAGGGAGAAGTGTTATGGAATAAGAGGAAATGTGTTTGTTTCTTTTTTCCTCCCCTCACCCACCAGGCCACAGAAATCCTTGCTCTTGCTCAATTTCTGTTCAGAACTTGCACTAAAATGGGTCATTGGCTGAACAGGCTATTTTGTCACCTTCTGGCTACTTTCCTTCTGAGAGAAGTTTCCCTTGGATGTTCAGTAACTTGTGAAGCCTTCTTCTCAAGGCTGTTCTTTTGTCTCTCTTCAAAGCTTGTAAGTGTTCTTTTTGTACAGGGACATGTCAGCTGACCACTGCTGGCTGGGTTTGTTCAGCACCATAAAAATAGATCCCCTCGCCTATAGGAGCACTTGGATAAATCTGAGCCTTTCTCCTCTGTCTCCTCTGACAGAGGTGTGAGTCATCATGGAGACGGAACTTGAGGAGCATAATAAGCAGGGTGAAGACAATGTTTACTTCCTCTCCCTCAGAGTTTTGAAGCATTTAAAGCCAATCACTAAAAGAAATAGAATCTTGGCAAGTCAGGAGCGACCTCTGATAAACACAAATGCAGAAAGCTGTTGTTTATAGCCCATGTTCAGCACCTGCCTTTGCTTGAGTCTCTATTCCCAAGCCAATTTATGCTCTTCAACATGAAGCTCAGAAGCAAATAACATGAAGGAACAGGGGGTGGGGTGGGAGAGAGGAGGTAACCAGAACAGAGTAATTGTATCCTTTACAACTATTTCTTCATTTTATTTATTTGCTTGAGAACACAGCCTCCTCCCCACCCTCTCAGTACTACTCCCCATCCAGCCACATATTGATTCAGTGAGAGACTGTATGCCTGCCTTTGGGCCAGCTTTGCTCCTTTGGAAGAGGCTCATCACCATGTTGGTCATAGAGTGATAAACTTTTCAGGCTTGGCAACTCTCCATCTACTAAGTTATGGAAGGGTTGCAATCTGTGCTGCAATACCCACACCAAGGAAATTATAGATACTTGAAGTATCTACTGGGGGAGACTAGTTTCTTTTACTCTGTTGATGATGCTAGAGTGAAGTTCTGCCAAAAAGAGTCATTCTGGTGTTTTAGGGAAGAATTTTTTTTTCAAGGATGGACTCAGTTTCCCATTTTTCTCCAGCTTTTTAGGAAAGAACCCCCTGCTCTTTTTTCTCACCCTTCTCCTCAAAAAACAAACAAAAATATCCCAAATGAGAAAAAAAATTGAAAAAGAGAAAAAAAAATGGGCTCAAAATAAGAAATAAAGAAAGCAAAGCTTTAATAAACCTCTGTACAACTTTGGCTGTTAGTAATGAAAAGACAGGTCATTCAAAGAAGTTTGTACGTTGTTCAAAGAAATATTAGGATCACTAGAAGTTCAGGGGTTCTGAGACAGGGGGGACTAGTATGGAATATATCCGTTGTCAATGAAAGGAAAAATTTTATCCATGTTACCAAATAGCTGTTGAGAGGACATCTGATCACCTCTATTTACACAGCTAAGAGAGTCAGTCACTTATAGGATTAAGAAAATGGCTGCAGTTCTTTTTCCTTGGTATTCTTTCATAGCAATGATAATTTCTTTTCCATTTTGCTTCTCCTAAATCTTCTCAAAGATATTTAAGGCAAATGCTTGGAAAAACCAAACATTTGCATTATGATTTCTGAGTTTATGGTCATTTGTCATAGCTTAGATGTATAGTTTACTCAGTAGACTGACTCAAATGCTCATGTTTACACAAATCACAGACTTCCTTTTCTGTTTATGACCCGTGATTGGAAACATGAGAAGTGTCCCTTTCTTCTTTATCAATGAAAACCTTTTCTTAATTTTCAAAATTGTAAAAGAAATTTCTAAGAACTCTTGCTAAGACTTATTAGGGGCCTAATAAATGCCTCTTGATTTATCGCAACTCATTTCAGGAGCAGGAAAAAAATAATGCCTATGATACATAGAGAGGAGTGCCCTTTCAGCTATGTTAATTTTCTAGAAGCCACTAAATTTGTTAACCATAAATTATATCAGTGACTAGAAAGGAGAGTCAGAAAATAAAGACATGAAAGTAAGACATAAAGCACGATCCCATAATTGATATTCTTTTAAAGCATTATTGTTGTTTAATGCTATTAATTTACTGTTTCATCCACTCTCTTTGTTACATCCTTCCCTTTTATGTTATTGGTAGAATTTCTTCCTCTTTTTTATATAATTGTCATATAGAATTCTCTAACTCCCTCATGAAATTAAACTCCAAAATAAAAGTGCTTCAAAGCTAGTAGAAGAAAAGTCTGGGATTTTGCCATTGTGGTCTTTGCAGCTTATACAACAAAGTTATAGGCCATGGAAGGTATTTTATGGCCTGTCAGGGAAGGGAAGTTTTTTGAAAACCATTGCAGGCAGCCTTTCTCACTTAGCATCATGAATATGAAGTGGTTTGCAAGCCCTAAAGCACTATATAAATGTGAGCTATAATTTAATCATTATTTTTCTGGAAAACCTGCTTTCTCTCCTAACTTCTTTATTTCTGACAGGGGTACCATCATTCACCCAAGCAATAAGCATTTATTAGTCACCAGGGTTGGTGATAGACAGTAATGATACAAAGATGGAAGCAAAATATTTTCTGCCCTCGAGGAACTTAGATTGTATCATAGGAAATAGAATGTATAAAAAGACGTAGGAAGCTGACATTTTCTTAATTTACTTGTAATACATAATATTATAATATTTTGCTCCTACAATTATAATGTATTATATACACCTATATATGTATACTTGTAATGTTTATAATATTACACTTATAGTATGTTACATATTATAATGGATTATATTATAGTGTATTGGAATCTATTATTAGGATAAATTCCAATATATTATGCTTATATTATAAGTAATTATAAATATTATACTATGTTTTAACTATATATATATATAAACTCTAACTGGGTGTGTGTGTGTGTGTGTGTGTGTATTTAAAGTTAATAGTCTATAAGCACAGAGACTGGTGTGAAAAAGGAAGGATATGGATATAGGTCAAGGAGAAAACATCTGCAGTTTGAATCAACTGAGCCAGTAGCTAGGAGGCTAGAGATGGAACAAGACAGCTGGCCTCCATCCTCAATTATTCTATGTAATTAGATTTGCTGCCTATCCATATTGACTGAGATTTCAATGTAATATGAGATTCCAATATTGCATAACTATATTTCATTATATAGTTTATGTGTAATATAATATATTATGAAATAATATAATTGTTATTGGAATATATCCTAATATAATGCCTACTGATATACTTATGCTCATGCTACTGTGAGCTCCTCTGTTTTGGCCTTTTTTTTGTATCCCTAGTGCACAGCTTGGTGCCTTGTTGACCTTACAAGATGATTTTGGGGAGGGGGCAGCACTAAGAGATCACTAAGAGAATGCTTCACATGGAAGGTGTCTTGTAAACTGAATCTGGAAGGGAACTTGTGATTCTCAAAGGCAGAGGCAAGGAAGGAGTTCCCTTGAGACATGGGAAGGGGAAGGGCAGAAGGGAGGTGGGGAAGGGCAGGAGGGAGGCAGGACAAGCAGCATGTTGAAAGGTATGGAAACAGGAAGTAGACTGTCTTATATGAAGAACATCAAGAAAAAGCCAGTTTGAGCCATGGTCCATAGAGTGAATGAAGGCAAGTAACGTGTAACAAGGCTTAAAACCGAGGCTGGGTCTACGTTGTTAGGGGTTTTAAATACCAAACAAAGGGTTTATATTTGATCCTGTGGTAACAGGGAGTCACAGACATTTATTGAGCAAGGGAGTGACCTTGTCAGACTTTTGCTTTAGGAGAATCACTCTGGCAGCTGTGTGGAGGATGTTATGAGAAGGGAGAAAGATTTAGGCAGGGGGTGCATTTAGGAGGCCATGGTAATAATCTAGGTGAGAGTTGATAAGGGACTGAATGAGTAGAGGGTAGATGTGAAAAATATCGTACAACCAGACGATTGTTTGGATATGTGGGTAGATAAGGAATTAAGAGTTAAGAATGACTCATTACATTGTGAATATGGGGAACCAAGAGGATGGTGTCCTCAACAGAAAAAAGGAAATTGGGAATCTATATTGGGATATGCATGGAGGAATAATGAGTTGTTTTGAATATATTGATTTTGAGATGCTTAAAAGATATCAAATTTGAAACGTTAAATAGGCTGTTATTGATGAAGGACCAGAGGTCGACATAGAGCTGGATACATTAATATGGGAGTCATCTGCAAAGAGGTGATAGATAATTAAACCTATGGAAGGCAATGAAACTGCCAAATCAGAGAGAGAAGAGACAAAGAATCAGGAAAGAGCCTTCAGTTACACACCCACAGTTAAACAACACAACACAACTGGTGATCATGCAAAAGAAGGGCAAGGAAAAAGAAATACACATTGATATAGTGCTTACTGTGAGTCAGGCATTGTGCTAAGAGCTTTACAAATATCTCATCAGCCAGGTAGGAAAAGAACCAAGAGTAGCAGTATCACAAAAACTCAGGTAAGAGAGAGTATCCAGGAGGAGAAGAATGGTCAACAGTATCAAATGATGCATAGCAGGAGTCCAGAAGGATCTTTCTAAAATGTACTCTCTCCCTATCGATTGGTTCCTTCTCTGATGCCTCCATACAGACTTCCAACCTTGAAAAAATCTCACTAGACTGTACCATCCTATCAAACTATCACACAAGAGATGAAACTATCACGTAAGAATGAAACTCCTAGAAAGGAAGAAAAAAACTGTCCATATCTGTTGCCCACCTTTGTCTTTTCTCACTTTATGACCTTTAGTAAACTGGTTTCCAACTTCATCGCCCAAGTGAAATTGCTCTTTTCAAAGTTACCAGTGATATCTTAATTGGCAGATCTGAAGGTATTTTCTCAGTGCTCGTCTCTCTTGACTTCTCTGCAGCATTCAATACTGTTGACTGTCTTTACCTTCCAGGTAGTCTCCCTCTCTGGGGTTTTATGACATTGTTCTCCCTTGGTTCTCCTAATATTTTGTTGACCCTTACTTTTCAGTTTCCTTTGCTAGGTCATCACAGATCTTGCACCCTCTAACTATGGATATACCAAAACAATCTGTCTTGTGTCATCTTCTTTCTACACATTTAATTATCATCTATTCAAATGATTCATAGATCTATATATTCAGCTCTAGTTTCTATACTGTGCTGCAGTTCCATCTCTAAAAACTGCCTAGTGGAATTTCATACTGGATATTCCACAAATATTTCCAAGTCAACGTGTATTGAACTAAATTCATTATCTGCCCCCTCAACACAACCCTCTTTTGACCTTACTCTGCATTTCTAATCAATTATCAATTCTTATTGAGTCTTTTTCCATAACATCTCTTGCATCTACCTGTTTCTCTCCATTCACACAACCACCACACTAGTTCAGGACCTCCTTACCTCTTAACCAGGCTATTTCAATAGCTTCCTGATTAATGTCTTCCTCTACTCCAATTCATCCTCCACAAGTTGCCAAAGTTACTTTTCCAAAAAACAGACCATATCACTCACTCAATAAACTTCAATGGCTCTCCACTATATCTGGAAAAATATTAATTGTTGATTATTCAAAGTTCTTCACAACCTGGCCCCAATTTTTTCTTTCTAGCCTTAGTACACATTATTCCTTCTGTCATACTCCATGGCTGATTTTCTTAACCTGGGATACTGAACATCTTTTTAATTTAAATTTTGATTACTATATTTCAATATAATTGATTTCCTCTGTAATCCTATGCATTTTACTTTGCGCATTTAAGAACATTCCAATAAGGGATCCATAGTCTTCACCACACTTTCAAAGGGATCCATGACAGAAAAGGTTAAGAACCCCCATTTTAGTACTTAGTTAGCAAATACAATTAGTTAATAAAGAGGCTTTCCAACTCCCCACCCTGAGCCCAACCTTATTCAGTGCTTTCTCAACTTTCCAGATGAAGGACTCCCTCAAAATCATTCTCCCTCCAATATTTCATAGTCTCAGGGACTTTCTCTTCATTCAGTCTTTCATCCTGGGGTCTTTTCTCAACAGGTTCCCTCACTATACTCTGTCTAAATTTATCTTAAGTTGATTTAAGGGTGCTTTTTTGTCCAACTGTTAAAATTGCCCTTTATGTGCTTGAAAATATCAACTACCCTGAAGGTTCAATTTCATTTCCTTTTTAAAAATTAACGTTTTGAAAACTGAGAGAAAACCTGATGATCTTTTATTACCTGTATAGCTTAAATAATTCAGGTCAGAGATGATAAAAGAGCAACATTAATGAATTTCTCAGGTGAAATTGAATTTTTCCCCCATATGTACTTTAATCTGTAATTCAGATTGTACATATGGGATAGGTAGTATGTCTCTAGAGTACAACATTACACTTGTTACTGCATTTTTTCCTTTACTCAACTTGCATTTTTTTAGAAGAAAGCCATCGGTTGCACTTGGAAATTAGTTTCATGAAAAAATAAAGAGAAAGGAAAAGGATATTTTACAAGAGGGAGGGAGAGAGTCCTGTGATTTTTTAAAAGTAAATTATTGGACTTTTGATTAGGTTTATAAATGTATGTTGATAAGGGCTGTAACATAGGCATCTGATAAGAATGTAAACCCCTTGAGTGAAGAGACTGCTTCATTTCTGTCTTTATTTTCCCAGTGCCTAGCAGACTACACAATAGGTGTCTAAAATTCTTACTACTCAACTGATATCTACATTTTTAAAATTAGGTAGATTGGTTCCATTTCAGATAAGGAAAAGTTTCTTTTCTTTGAAATGGTTGGAGCTAAGTCAGTTAAACCATTAAAGTTGAACCAATTAAAGGCAAATTAAACTTTTTTTGCCTGTAATCGTTGTATCTTCATTTCAGGTAAGGATTAGGGGATTAAAAAGAAACCAGAAGTATCTAAATAACTCAGGATGGAAACCTAGGTGTCATTTTTGTTTCCTCATTCTTTCTTATGCCCCTCATAAGCTATATATTATCAGGTCCTGTGGATTTTACCTTCAGAATATCTGCTTTGTAACATCGACCCCTTTCCTTCTTCCTCTACCACCACTCTGGTATAGGCCCTCATCTTACCTGGACTATTGCAATACTCTACTGTTTAGTCTCCTGGCCTCAGGTTTCTCCTGAAGTCCATCTTCCACTCAGTTGTCAAATTAATCTTCGTAATCTGATCATATCACCCTTTCTCCATGCCCCCTCCATGCAACAAACTCCAGTGGCTCTCTGTCAGGTAAAATATAAAACCCTCTCCTTTGGCATTCACAGTCCTTCACAGCCTGCAAGCCCTCCACCCCCTACCTTCCTGGTCTTCTTCCATTTTACTTATGACTTCATACTGTATGATCCAGTGAAACTGTCCTCCTTCTAGTTCTTACTGCATGAAACTCCATCTCCTGACTCCAGACATTTTCACTAGCTATCTCTCATGCCTGTAATTCTCTTCTACCTCATCTCTGCTTCTCAGCTTCCTTCGTATCCCAGCTAAAAATCTCATCTTCTACAAGCAATTTGTATTGATCCTCCTTAATGCTAGTGCGTTTCCTCTATGCTTATGGATATTTTATCTTGTATTTATCTGGTTTTGCTTAGCTGTTTACATGTTGTACCCCTCGGCCTGACTATGAGTTCCTTTAGAGCAAGTATAATCCTTTGCTTTTCTTTGTACTCTGAATGTTTGCTTGTGCACAGTAGATAACTTAATAAACACTTATTGACTGGTTGATTGTTGTTGAGATTCTAAATGGTAAGGGAATTTAGTGGACTTTTTTTTGGAGGGGAGAAGGCAGGGCAATTGGGGTTAAGTGACTTGCCCAAGTTTACACAGCTAATAAGCGTGTCAAGTGTCTGAGGCTGCATTTGAACTCAGGTCCTCCTGACTCCAGGGCTGTTGCTCTACTCACTGTTTCACCTAGCTGCCCCAACTTAGGGAACTTTTAACATATACTGTGGGTTCATAGAAGGAAAATAATGTGGAATTCCTGAAGAAATAGTACCTATGGAAATTGGCCTTCCAGGAAAAACTGGAAAAGAGGAATAAGATAAAATGTGTTGATAAAAGCTTATTTTTATAGTGCCTTTCAGTTACTGTCTTACAATAGAATAATGATTGACAGGGCAGTTGCACTGACTTTCTTGTTTTTTTCAATGTCGACATTAAATGATGGCTATTATTGTTGGGACTGTGTCTTCCTCTTCTTTGACAACTCATCAACAGTTAGTATAGTTTCTAGCATGTAGCATGCTTTCAATGAATATATGTTGATTGATTTAAAAAAAGAGAAAGCTGGGTAAAATCCAGCTGGATAGAATTACGAAAGGAGAGCTAGCACTCAGAGAAATTGATTAAAAGGCTGAGGAAGAGAGGAAGCTAAGTAGGGTAGATGCTAAGGGTCTGTAGCTCAGTTTAGTCAAGTGCCTGTTAGGAAAACAGTTTTGACCTAAGATTGGGGAAACTGCACCTTCTTTCAAATAGGAAAAGACCACTCCTTTCCCAAACATCTACAATATCCTGAGAAGTTGTCATTCAATATGTTTGAAGGCATCTCAAGTGATGGTAAGCCCACTCCCAAGGAAATACATTGTACTTTTTCACAATTCTGCTGGTTAGAGGAGTTTTTCCCTACATAAAGTTTGAAATCTATGTTGTAACTTCCATTTGTTGCTCATGCTCACTGGGTCCAACTAATACAAATTACTGTGCCCCATGACAGCCTAATAATGACAGATAGTGACCCCTAAGTGTCGTGGCTAGACTCTTGGAAGAACATGATTAATGTCAAAATTAAGTTAGGTGAGTTCCATCAGATTATGGTTTCATAACTTCTCATGAAAATATTTACTTTGGACCTCAAAGTTCTTTCTCAGTGTAACACCATTAGTTGTATAACAGAATAAATTTTGAGTATGCGGTACTTCTCCAGGCTTCATGGGAGAAGGTTACCACTGATAAAATGGAAGGGGGTAGAGCGAGAGAGAGACAGAGACACAGAGAGACAGAGACAGAGAGAGAGGAGAGAGAACAGAAAAAGAAAAGAAAGCAAGTCTCTGATCCATTGAGTATAGCAGAAAGTTTCCTAAAATAAGCAGTAACAGAAATTGTCTTCAGTAGTACTTTTTTTAATCCGGGTGTCAAGTTAATAAGTATCAGCTAGGATGTGAAATCATGAAAGGACTTGAAATCTTCCCATGATTGGTATGTGGGAGAAAACTGTTAGGGCCTCTTGTTCTACATCACTATGTCCAGGGGGCCAATACTGCTATTTGGTCTCATCCAATCTGGAGTGCTCAAGCGTGTGATATATAGCGGGGCATAATAAGTTCTAGAATCCTTTTCTCCTTAGCCATGACATTATAAATGAGGATTGATTATACCCAGGAAAAACCATAGACTTGCTGTAGTATAATTAAGTCATTTTAATTGTTTTCCCTTTATTCCACATTGTTAGGAAAGAAATATCTCCTCTCGGAGTTTATGCGGTAAGTTAACTGCTGCCAAAATATATTTACAACAATGCAGAAATTATAGAGGTAAAAATCTAGGTTTAATCATTATGTTCAGACATAGATTTAGGCCTCAGAGAAAACCTAAACCCTTTAGGATTCTCACAAGCCTTCTTATGGGAAATTATGTCAGAGTGATAGAGAGTTATTTCTTTTATTTATTGAAATCTTATACATTCATCTTAGGCCATAAAAGTTAAAGAAAAGATAGAGCCTTAATCCCATACTTTCTTCAGGGTCATAAAAGTTGAACAAATTTAGTTAAATGGATTGGTGATCTCATACATGCCCTAAGGAAATAAAATTTATCAAACAAACTCTCTAGGCAAACTAAGTCAGGTTACAGATTGAACTACCTTTAGAGGGTTCACAAAATGGCTTGATTGAGGGGGAATATTTACATCTCACCCAGGAATCAGGGACAATTGATATTCTTCCTCTAGGCTTTATCTAAGGGACCTTTAAGGCTCTAAGTAAATTTTCAAATTTTGGTCAGGTAAGGGTGATATTAACCAAAAGTTGCAGGAGGAATAAGAGGAGATCAAAAACAACAAATTCCTTAGGAAGAGCCCTAGAGAGTTGCAAGTCCTCTGGAGGTTGGTGTTTTGAGAAGATCTCTGCCCTGGAGGTTAGAGAAATGCTCTCAGCTTTTTTTTTCACCTCCTCTCAGAGGATATCGCTGCTTTTGGAATTCTCAGGGGTTATATACTAACAAACTTATCTGATGAAAGGTGTTTTGGATGAAGGGTTTTTTTTTTTTCCTGCATTGCTCATTAAACCTTTGGTTTTGTGTGTGTGTGTGTGTGTGTGTGTGACTGAGGAAGTGCTTAGCTGAGAAAAATTTAATTGGTTTCCAGGCAGTTCACAGAATTGCCTAGAAATGCTATTCAGTGAAGTAAGTTAATTCTACATTTTGTTACTTACAAGAATTCCCCCCTCCCCTTTTCCATCTTAAACATTGTCAGTGTTCTCATTAGAAGGAAATGAGATGTGAAATGCCTTTATATCTTCAAGAAGATCTAAAAATTGTACCACTTAAGAGGTGTTTTAAATCCTTTTCTCCAACATTTCATCGTCCTTTATTTGTATGCCTAAAAAATAAACAGGCTTTGTTCTCCTTTTCTGCTTGTCCCCTTTTCACTGTTATAAATGAGTCTCCCTGAAATCTTTCACTGAACGGAAAATATTAATTAGAAAAAGATCCTAAGTCATAGAAAATAGGGTTTAGAATAAAATTCCATAATACAAGGTGATTTGCATGTGGCTCTAAGGATGTCTTTTCCAATTTGCATGGCATAGCTCATTATCTATGTACATTTTGTAGGTTTGTATACATTTATGACAGTGTTTCACCTACCAGTGTTGTGTTTATCAACGATTTCTAACCTGATTTATGGGGAGTAGGGTGGGTACAAATGTCTTCCTTATATATGCATAACATGGGACAAATTGCCATTGATATATTGTTGACCTCTACCTTGCCACTGCACCCTGAGTACCATTGGGCCTCTCTACATGCCCTGCTTAGAAACTTCCTTTATGTATCACTTCCACCATTAGTATGTGAGCTTCTTGAGAATAGGAGCCATTTTGCTTTTCAATTTGCATCTCCAGGGCTTAGAACAGTGCTTGGTATATAGTATTTAATAAATACTTTGTCATTCATTAGCTCATTACAGAATTGTGTTTCTAATGATGGATGTCTTTAGTGAAAAACGCCTTTTGCTTTTACCATTTGTTCTATCTCAGTGCTGTCTCATCTCTTGATGGCAGAATTTAGGAGTGGACCGGGCTAAGAAAGTAATGGAAAAGGACATTAGTAATGAGTACATCCACAAGGCACTGCTAAAAGTCCAGAAAATTTGTGGCAAATTTTAAGACAAATAGAACCAGTCAGCCTTCCTTTAGAGAAGCATCTTTTCAGTCTCCCAAAAAGATTCAAGTTTTATGTGGTGCCCTCTGCTGGTGACTTCAAATTCTGACTTTCCTTAAAAAGTAATTTCCAAATACTATTAACTGGGTCGAGAAAAATCTTAGCTAATAGTATTTCATTTACAAATGAAATCTAATACTTTCATAACATTAAATTTCTTACCAGTAAAGTAATTTAAAAACAAATGCAAGTTTTTAGTTATTGGAAAGAAAATAGTATTGCTGATATTCTTTGTGTGTTTGTGTATACACACACCAATAAAAAGCTCATTTTTGTTATCTGTAATATACACATTATATAACATAGAATGCTTTCTATATTATTTGCTATGTATGCAATACATAACATAAAGCTGTTCTATAAGTTAATTTAAAAACAAATGCAATTACTTTATTCATTGGAGAGGAAATAGTATTGCTTGTATTCTTTGTTTATATGTAGTATATGTCATTAAATTTTTATATAAAATATAAACATTACATAATATATAATATTATTTACATACTATTTTTATTTATGCCATATGTAATGTATAATTAAACATGCCTGATCTGTTACATATAACATGTTATATAATGTTATAGATATATTATTATTTATTCTTTATACATAATTCAAATGGTATATATTGCATATAACAAAGAATATCAGTTCTAAATTTTGATAGCTATAAAACAGATAGCTAGATTACTACCTATGAAAACAGAGGAATGCCTATATGGTCAAGGTCATAATTGCATGATCTAGATATAAATAGTGGCTCATGATGGCATAGCACCACAACTGGATGAAGGGATTTGTCAGGATTCTTATATCACAGAGCTTTCTTATATAGTGTTTTAAGAATTTCAATTTTTGCCTCCAAATAATTCTGGGGCTAAAATGATTCCAAAATTTCTGAAGAAAACAACAGATCCCCTTTCCATTAAGTCACTTCAAAGTCAGTATTACTGGAAATAAGTTGTTTGTGATGCAGTCCAGCATAGTTTAAAAGAACATTGCACTTGGAGTCATAAGACGTGAGGTTAGACATCATCTCATTCACTTAGCTAGTTGTGTGACTATTGGCAAGTTGCTTGGGCATCACTTTCTTCCTGAAATAGTAATAGTGATAAGAATAATATTTACCTTGAAGGCTTGGGTTGGGCAAAGTACTTTGTAAGCCTGAAAGTGCTATATAAACATCAGTTATTATACATATTGTTTTGGTGTTAATTATACACACATGTGTCAGAACAGAAAGCCTCTTTCACGTGAAGCTTGCATAATTTTTTTTAAAAAAATGTTAAGGACCAACGTTGTTGCCCTGACTATTGAGAATTTTTTACAATGGATCTATTTCTGGTTAAAATACTTTAGCTTATAATTTCGGTAATGCTTTTATAGAGTTACCCTCTTAGCCACTTACGATTACTTATTGATACCACTAACACCTAATGCTTACTTCCTCAGGAAACTTCAGGTTTCCATTTAGCACCAGTGGAATACAGAAACGCAGCATAGCTCGAAAAAGCAATGTATTAATTGGGAATACAAAATAACCCGAAAGCTAACAGCAAGTTCACGTGTGATTTCCGTGGAAGAAGGGAAAAGATTCAGAATAATCATAGTAGGGGAAGGGCTAAGAACCTATTCAAATAGAATTTAGCGAGTCTTTCCTCTCCATCTAGCCTTGCAGGCAACTGAACTGTGATTGGTTATTTAAAAAAAAAAATTCCATTCTAAATTTTCATTGGCTATGAGTGAGAAGGAGCTATTTGGAGCAAGAATACAGATCCAGGTGAAAAATAATTTGCTGCTATGCGGTAGGGTAAGGTGCGTCAGCAACTGGGAACCTCTTAGTTAAGGTAAGGAGTCTGCTTAATTATGATCACATTTATGCTTTTGCCATTTTTTTTTTTAAGATGGAGGCAATTTAGGGACAGTGCGCGCACCAGAAGTGAAAAGTGTGGGAAGAGTAACCGATTTCTGGACCTTGGGAGGCCGAAGGGTTTCCGACGCAGAATTTTATCATCTTTCAGTTCTGAGTTCTGTGTTCTGGTTCTATTCCTTTGGTGACGCTCAGAGGTTTTCTCTTGCCATGCTTTCTCTTCTCTCCTTTTCGCCTTTCCTCATCCCCTTTCCCTCTTTCCCTCCTTTTTCCCTTCCCCGCAGTTTACTTTTCCCTTCTGTCTCTGTCCCTTTCCTTCCTCCTTTCCCTTTCCTTCTTCCCAGCCTCTTCCTTTAATCTCCAGAAGAGGAGCAGCACAGGTCACCACCTCAGGCTATCATGTCTGCCCCTGCCGGCTCTCCTCAAACATCCAAGAACCGCAAGACGCTGACCAAACATGATGGAGCCTCCAAGGAAGGAGTAGACCCGCACTCTGATGGAGCCCACGCACTTCCCTGCCAGACCCCTTCTTCCAATCTGTTGCCATTTCCATCTACACATGAATTACAATCTCGAAACTGTGTTCCTCCTTCTGGACGCCACTCCCCAGGGCCTGAGAAAGGAGTCACCTTGGCTTTGGATAGCGTTGATTGTCATCCTAGTGACCCCACAAATGCTGTCACTCTTGCTGCTAATCCCAGCAATAGGAACGTTCAAGCAGAATCCCAGCAGGTAGACAGCAAGGGCTCTCCTGTCTCTCACAGTTTACAGAGGGCCACAGAATCTTTCCCAAACATCCTTCCATCTTCAACAAGCCATTTACATAATGGTGTGTTTCAATTATACACTTTGTTTGGCAATCATCACAGTTGTCCAATTGGGCACACCAGCAACTCTTCAACTGTTTCTCCAGGATTTTCCCCTCCTCCTGGCCATCGTGCCAGATCTCCTACTTCCAGTGCTGTGAGTCGAAGCGTTTCCTATCCTGTAGTACCTTCTAGTGACCCCTGTGGCACTGTGTTCACCTCACAGAGCACCCCAGCTATTAGGCAACATAGAGATAGTTGCTCTTCTGGGCAAAGCACCAGCCAACTATCTACAGCAGTCAGAGCAGGGGCCCTCTCTGGTACTGTCTTACGACCTTAATTCAAAGGCAGTAAGTCAGCCCAAGGTAATCCTAGATAAGACTACACAGGATTCCTGATTACAGCAGTTAACCCAGCTAAGACCTGGGCAAATCGTTCAGTCTGTTCTGTAAAATAAAACATTAAGCTTTCTGAACCTAGTCTAGAATTTTCCACAATTTCCTTGAGGAGCCTTTTCAGCAAGAATACAACTCGTGTGCAAGAACACCATTGGAGCCTGTGACCTCACGTATAGTCATCAGAGCTATCTGCTGCTTCTCACCTCTTCCAACACTTGCAATGCTTCTGTGTTCAGGCATTAGGATGCCCCAAGAGGAGCTAAAGCACCCAGTGATGTGTTTGGAATGTTGGGTTGACTCATAAAAATCTTCAAGGAGACTTTTTGGATAGAATAAAGTGGTGTTCCCCTGCTGCTGGTCCATGGCAAAATTTTACTCCTCAAAGCTCTTAATTCTTAAAATCTACACCTATATAAACATGTCTCTTCTTGTTCCTCCTAGAAATTTGGGGTTCAGAATTGAAAAGAACCTAAAGTGTTTAATCCAACCCTTCATTTTACGTATAGATGAATAAACTGAAGCCCAGATTGTTGCCCAGGGCCCACAGAAGTAAGTGCTAGAGCTTACATTAGATCCCAAGTCCTTCCTCTACATATTCTTTTGTCTTTCTTTTGTACTACGTTACTATGTTCTGTCCCCTCCCACTTTTTGTTTCCCTACCTCATGTTCGTCTGCTTCCGGAATCCTCTAGAATAGAAGTAGGAGGAGAGAAAAATCCCCAGTAGAGAATTTAGATATTTCACCTGAGATGGGAAACACTGAAATAAAACAATTTATATGTAGCAGTGCATGAAAAAGCTTTTTATCCATACTTGAAAATTTATCACACAAATAATATTTATGGTTTTCAACAGAGATGGAAATCTTCATTTCTTAGCAGAGGAAAAGTATGCTTTGCATTACATTGTCGTAATGTCACATACTTGTATTGAGTCTCACTGGACTCTGTAAACACAGTTTGCATTGTTATTACTTTGATACAAAGGCTATAATGGTATGAGTTTATATTTCTCTAAGTATACAATGAGGGAGGTAGATAAAGTGATTTCCAAGGTGCCTTCCAAATCTAATATTCTATACTTTTTTAAAAAAAATAGTAATTGCTGTGTGTGAATAAAAACAATTTGCCTGAATTAAGCAAGTGTATATGAATTAATGCCAATTGCCATTTAATTGCATCTTAAGGTTTCTGAAACATGTACATGCATAATTTCATTTCATAATAGCACTTCAAAGTAGGTGCTACAGGTGGTATTATCTCCATTTTACAGATGGAAAAACTGAGGGTTGGCTTAAACATTTGACTAGTTCATGGTCACATAACTATTAACTTCCAGAGGAAGGATTCAAACCCAATTTTAGAGCTTTTTTTTAGTTGTTCTTACAAGTTTATGGATAACATTTTCATAAAATGGTAGGTCATTTAAAAGTTCAATAGTAATCTAATGATATTGTAATTGGAACAGTAAAATGATGCTTCATTGGTGAATTTGATAATGGTTTGTCCCTTTATACTGTATAAAATCAAATTTCATTTCTCAGCTATGGGTCATCCACAAGTAAGCACTTCTCTCTATATCTCTTATATATTCTTCTTAGCCTATGTTACCCTCTGATGAGTCAGATTCTTGGCTTTTCACAAAGCAGCTAAGTGCTAACAGCTTAGACTTTGAAATTTCAAATTCTTAGTATTTCCAAGAAGTAATATTTATGAATCAACTGTACATGGTATGTAGCATCATATAAGTCTCAACCTTTGCTTTAAGTTCCCCCTTTTTGTGACAAGGACAAGGGACCTAACTGGTGATTTTAATATGTCCCCTTTTGATATGTGAATTTGGGCAGAGTTCCTGAGACCTTCCTACATTGATGCACTTATTGTGAGCAACAGGAATCATAAGGAATTATTAATATAATCATTAATATAAATTTTTAGTGAAACTATAACCTTGAAAGTTCTTTTTTTAACCAATAGACTCTTTTCTGTAATTGACACCTGTAAGAATGTAACTATTAGACTGAATCTTTAAATAGCAATGTAAGATCATCAGATACTGTGCAGAACTCTTTTTAGTGCTGACAGAGGGACCAATAGCTCACTTAAAAGGTCTCCTTTATATTTATATGCTTTACATGATAAAGTGAGGATTTGCCAACTTTATATCAGTAACAAGTTTTAAAATGGGAGAACCCTCTGTTTAAATAATTTTGACCCTAAAAAAGCTCTTTTCTTTACTTCACCAGGTGTCATCTGCCGCCTTAAAAATGAGATGGCTAGGAGTGGCTTCTATGTTTGGGTAATAAGATGTAACACTAAGATAGGTATCTGTTATACTTGAATTCTATTGCAGACTTAAATAAATACATTTAAGTCATTCCAAAACTATGTACACCTAGCCTCTTAGTAGGCATAGTGAGAATTACAAAAGAGTTGTCTTCTGCCATAGAGGAAATCATGGTTTTGTTGGGGGAGATGATCTGTGCAGCAGGGAGTGTTGTGGTTTGGTGACAGTTGCTTAATTTCTTGAATTGCCAAAAGTGAGTGCTTCAGTACTTTTAGGAAAGGTAGGTCAACTCAAAGAGTAAGTTGTTCCCTGCCTACCCACACCCCACCTCCAAGCCATTGAAGACTGCTTCCCTTTTGCCTGTGTTATTTGATACACAGATTGAGTCAGGGGTTACATATTTACATTTGATCCAGAGTAGTGCAAAGTAGCATAGTTTAAGTGATAGTTATATGTACCTGGATTGATTGACATATATGCAAAATCTGCCTACTAAAGAAAAGGCTAGCTCAAATGCAAACTAGCAGCAGAGTTTGGGGAAAGGCATAGAAAAGGAAGAGGGCAGGTCAAAAGTAGGAAATGGTGAGCTATCCACATTGACTGCGGTATAGGGCAGTGAGATTCAAGTCAGAGAACGCTGGAAAATGAAGTTTAATTCAAGTTAAATAGGAGATTATGATGGACATGGAGATGTTTTTAATACCTGCAGAGACTTGTAGGTATTACATGTTGTTGTAATTTATAACTATTTATTAACAATTTTTAAAAATTTTGACTTCTGAATTCTCTCTCTCCCTTCCATCCCTCCCCCACCTATTGAGAAGGCAAGCAATATGACATCAATTATAGATATGAAATAATGCAAAACATATATCCATATTAGACTTGTTGCAAGAAGGAAAGGCACAGATTTTAAAAAGTGAAAAAAACTGTTTCAATCTGTACTCAAGAGTTCATCAGTTCTTTCTCTGCAGACGGATGACATTTTTCATCATGGGTACTTTGGGATTGTTTTGGTTCATTGTTTTGATCAGAGTAGCTAAGTCTTTCACAGTTGATCATCATTACATATTACTATGTACAATATTCTCCTTCTCACTTCACTTTGCATCAGTTCATAGAAGACTTCCCAGGGTTTTTTTTTTTTTTGGAGGGGGGAAGGTGAGACAATTGGGGCTAGGTGACTTGCCCAAGGTCACACAGCTAGTAAGTGTCAGATGTCTAAGGTCGCATTTGAACTCAGGTCTTCCTGACTCCAGGGCTGGTGCTTTATTCACTGCACCACTTAGCTGCCCCTTCACAGGTTTTTCTGAAGCCATTCTGCTCATCATTTTTTAAATAACACAATGCTATTGCATCACAATCATATGCTGCAACTTGTTCAACCATTCCTCAATTATGGACATCCCCTCAATTTCCAATTCTTTGCCACTGCAAAAAGAGCTGCTATAAATATTTTTATACAAATAGGTCCTTTACATTTTTCTTTGATCTGTTTGGTATTTAGACCTAGTAGCGGTATTGCTGGATTAAAGGGTAATCGCAGTTTTATAGCCCTTTGGGCGTAGTTCCAAATTTGAACCCTAGTTTTAATATAAGCTTGAGTTTTTCTCCATTCTTCCTTCCTTTCAACATACACACAAAGTATAATGGCAAATGATTTAGGAGTTTTCTGAATGCCGCAAAAGCTTCATAGAAGCCTAATGGGAGAGGGAAAAGTTTCTCTGAATTATCAGCAGAATAGTGTGTTTTAAAGACCAAATAAAAGCCATTTGGTTAAAGTCCAAACCACTTCTAGGGTAGTCATAATTTGAAAGACTTAAAATTTATTGATTACACTTCAAAAGGCCTCTGCAGAGCCTTACCCATGTAGCCCATGCTGCAGTTGCAGAGGAAGAGTCTAAATTGCTTTGTGAAGTAATGCTGTGTCAGGAAATTGGCCCCTATAATAGTGTAGCAGTCTTACAACAGCAGTTTTTACAGAAGGTTCAGTGAAACCTGCTTCACAGAAGAAGTTAATTTTTTCCCAAGAAATATTTACAAGGCAAAGAAACCAAACAGGCTAACGCACTAAGCATCTAGATACTGATTGGCTTTGGGGTTGGTAAGAAGCAATATAAACCATTCTGGTGATGTGGAGGCCTGTTACAGGTGGATCAAAAACTACTATTAATGAGCAAAATACTTTGACCAAGAAGATAGCCTTTAGTATGCATTTCCAGTGATGCTATATATTTAATATCTTTTTTTAGACTACAAAATGGTCTATAGTAAATTGAACTGCAGCTATTGAAATGACCCATGATGCTTGCTTGGGTAGCCAAGGGGTGTCTGAATTCAGTTCTTTTTTCTTTATCCTTGTCTCCCAGTTCTGTTTCTTTGAAGTTGTGTAAGCTAAAGATTCCATCATAACAAGCTTTCTTTACCTTTGTTTTAAAACAAAGACAAACAATCGGGAGAAAATTCAAAGTTACCAAGAATTTAAAATATGTACTCTAGAAATTTAAAATATCTAATCTTTGCTACTTGTGTAAGATTTTACCAGGTTTAGAATGAAGAGACTATCAAAGTAAGGGTAACTGAAAAATAGTACTGATTTAAGTTCATTTAATATTAATATTCTTTGGCAAATAATGCAATATTTGTTTACCTTTTGTTTTTACCTTTCTAAATTAGTCACAATAACAAATTAGAGAAAAGAGACTTTCCTAAAATCAACCCAAATATAAGATTTGTAGTTTTGTACTTTTAAATGACAGTAAAGCTGTTTTGAAAAGCTCTAAAAACTGTTGTTGTAAGACTCTTACACTATCACTAGGGCCAGTTTCCTGACATAGCATTACTTCATAGAACAACTTAACTTTGTTTTCCAGTTGTAATACCGTATGTACCAGTTGTGACCCCTTTGGGGTTTCCTTGGCAAAGATCCTGGAGTGGTTTACCATATCCTTCTCCAGCTCATTTTACAAATGAGAAAACTGAGGCAAGCAGTGTTAAGTGACTTGTCTAGGGTCACACAGCTATTAAGTTTCTGAGGCATATTGAAATCAGTGAGGGTCCTTCTGACTCCAGATGTGGCACTTTTTTTCACTATGCCACCTAGCTGCTGTGTGTGTGTGGAGGAGAGAAGTGGTTAGCTTCATTAAATTTATGTTTTCTTAGCTATTTTTATGCTCTGTCTGCAATGCTGCCTGTGATGGGGGGTGAAATGCTAGTCATTGACGGAATAGTTTTTATTCTGGCTATGTACTGCTTTGCTATAGCCTTCATCTTGAGAAGAGGGCGGTTAACTTTCTTCTTGTCCAATTTAAGTAGTATATCAGTGTATTCTCATCTAGTTGAAAAATTGCCTTTCTTAATGAGCTTGAGGTGAAATTCCTGTTTATGCTATATTCCTCTTCATATCTCTGTCATGTCAAATCCTAGGTTGAATTGTAGACATTATGTTGGCTTTTTAGCCATACAGTAGAAAACATTATTTTTCTACCCAATTACCCTTTTTCCCTTTCAGGGAACTTAAAAAAGTTTCCTCTATGACTTTAAGTCATAATTAAAGTGTTTAATTAAACAATGTAAAGTAAATAATTACAGTATGAAGTGATCTCCCCTTCATTTAGTAAATTCTTCTTTCCTCTACTTGATTCTTTTACTCTTTGGGTTATATGATGTAGAAAGAAACTTTGTTACAAATTTATTACAACCAAAATGTCATTTAAGTTCTCAGGGAAGAACATAAAGGCACCTGTTTTAGAGGGAAGGCCTGTAAGGTATTTAAGGAGAGCAGGCATTCTTTTTCTCAATATGATTGTTAAGTCAATTAATATGTCTGGGTGTAGCTTAGAGAATTTATAGGATTCATTCTTATCACTGGTACTGTAAGCTAGATTATGCAGGTTGTCCTCTCCATTTTGCAGATTAGGAAAGCGAAGTTTGTAAGAGATGAAGTGAACTTGGAGGGGTAGGAGTAAATAATTTAAGTCAGAAAGTAGATATATAGGTACAGAATCCCCACAGTTCTGATGCTTTATTATATCACTTTTTTTCTCTTGTCCCTTGCATGATATATCTTGCAAGAGTGCTGCCCAACCCCCTTGGTTACTATGCCTTGTTGAGTATTATTAAACAGGTGCCACTAATGACCTCTGTTTTACCCCATCTTTTAGCATCTTTTAGAACTTTGTCCTAGGCCCCAAAGCCTTTACACTTACTCTGATTCTTTTGACTTAAACTGTGGAGTTGAAATATTAGAATGATTGAAACTAGATGCCTAAGTAATATCACTATTTTCCAAAATTTTACTTGTTTCATTTAAGAACTATGCATACTACTACCAGTTTATACTTTGAAACAGATTTAGCTTCTCTTCTTCCTCCTTCTCCTCCTGTTCCTCCTCCTCCTCTTCTTCCTCCTCCTCTTCTTCGCCTTCCATCTTCTACCTTCTCCTTCTCCTCTTTCTTTTCTTCCTCTATAGTAAGTGTCTGAGGGCAGATTTGAAGTTAGGTCTTCCTGACTCCAGGCTGGGCACTCTATCCACTGCATCAACTAGCTACCCAAAATAAAATAAGGTTCATTGAAAAGCATAGGCTTAAAAATATCTTAGATATTAAAAATTATTTTGTAGAATACCCTTTTCCCCAAAATAAGTTAATTATTTCCAGATGGTTTTTTCCTGTAAACAGCTACCCATCCCTGTTTACATTTGTCTATTTCATTGTTTCAGATTATTTGAACTTCTTCTTACTTTATTAGTAATGGTAATAAATAGTTTACTGTATATTCTTATGGCTTAGTCTAGGTTCTTAACTTTCTTAGTAATTCACAAAAGGTAGAAGAGTTACATTGCTCTTCAATTGGCTCCTAACAGCTGTCTTTTACGGGCATTTGAAAAGAGTTTTGACAAAAAATTAGCTTTATGACATAATTGCAATCTTATTTAACAAACATTTATTAAATGGCCCCTTAGGCCTACCATTACACTTTGTTTATAAATAATTAATGCATTCAATAGGTATCGTTGTGGATCACAGCTATCTCTGCCACTCTTGCACTAAGAAAATAGGAGCTCATTTGAATAGCTTTGCACATAGTAAATGCTTCATATATACTGTAAGGCACAATTGAGATTTTGCACGGTGCTGTCTTTCTTGTACTTTGTAAAGAATTCTAGGTCAAACCAGCTCCTGTAAGTCTGCTTTCCTTTCATTTCTATCTTTCCAACAAGAAGATCTAGGCTTGACTATTTAGAATGTCATCCTAGGATCATGGAGTTGGAATAAGGAAGGACTTAGTGATCATTTATTTTCCAAGTGAGGATCCAGCCCCTGAGTGGTAACAGAAGTGACTTGTTCACAGCAAGCCAAGCAGCAGGGCCAAAATTCAAAATTAGCTCCTTTGATTCTCACTCCTGCGTTTTTTCTACTGTAGAACACTACTTCTTTTGCAAACTGAAGCTCCATGACTTATTATTTTAAGTAGTAATAGAGCAATGTGGTATTTGATTGTATTTCCTTAAAATGTTGTAGCAGCACTTCCATTACCACCTGCTAATATTATTGTTTTCATTAGTGAAAAAGGAAGTTTGATTATTTTAGAAAAGAGAAGTATTGTTGGGTTGTTGTTTTTCTCTTTTTATTTTAAAATATATTTCCATGGAGAGATAGGATTGTCTAGTAGATAGAGAACTAACCTTGCATCCATGAATAATACTAGCTAAAAGAAGATGGCACAAGAATGATAGTGGAAATAATAGCTCACATTTATATGATACTTTAAGATTTGTGAAGTGCTTTGCAAATATTATTTCATCTTCACAACAGCCCTGGAAGGTAGTGGAGTTTAATTATTTAAACTTCAGTTTTTTCACTAATGGACATAGTAATGTGAGCGGATGGTAAGGGAAGTGCTACCATGTCATTATAAGTGTGAATACAAATACTACATTGTTTTATTACTGCATAAAAATTCTGCTATTCTCCCCATTTTATAGATGGGAAAACTAAGAGAGAGGTTAAGTGACTAGCCCAGTCACTTAACTAGTAACACACTAACTAGTAAGTGTCTAAAGCTTGGATTGGATCTCAAATCTTTCTGACTTCAGTGTTGGTGCTCTATCTACTGTGCTACCATGCTGCTATAAAGACCTGAGTTTGAGTCTTACCTCTGGCAGTGTTTGACCCTGCACAAATCACTTAACCTTTTAAGTGTGATAGGTAGCTCTCCCAGACTAGAAGTTCCACAGAAAGTGCTGACCTTCATTGGTAGAAGGAGATTCCTCACCCAGCAGTTCTCTGGAGTCAAGGGTGGGGAACCTTCAGCCTCGAGGCCATGTGTGGCCCTCTAGGTCCTCAAGTGTGGCCCTTTGGCTGAATCCAAATGGGCTGCACTCGAGGACCTAGAGGGCCACATGTTGCCTCGAGGCTGAAGGTTCCACCTTCCCACTGCTCTAGACTATGGGTCTAGTCTTATCCCTATATGGCATTATTGAAAGGGATTGTTGAAAGATAATACATGCCCCTCAGATCTTCCACCATCATTTTACAATCTTGTCAGCCTCATTTGGCTGCGATAATCAGTATTTAGGGTCCTGTTTCATATTTGTCCTCATTTGTGGTAAATAATGCATTGTAAAATAGTATTGTTCAGACACCTAAAACGCTGTTAACTGACATTGTTGTGTCTTTAATCAGTCCATGGAACACCCAGGGTCTATTGTATCACTTATATATTTGTGTTCAAAGTTGTACAATAATCTGTTACATGATAACTGGTTAACAGATGTATGTTAGTCCATTGATTGAGGATGCCTCTGTATTGATATAATGTTAAGTAATTTCCTTTTCTTCTGGTAGTGATGGATTGAATAGATATATATATATATATATATATATACTTTTCAGGTTCCCCTAACATCAAATTCAAACCATCTTATATGGTTAGCCTTCAGTTTGGAACAGTCTGTGTATACCCTTTGTAGTAGTAAATATTTACAGTGCCTAATCCCTTTTGCCATTATTATAATGGTGTTTTTTGCCACTAGTCAAGTTAAGGAGTAGTTTTAGTTGAAGCAGGGCTTACCCACTTGTAAATGTAGGAATCTCTGTATTTTCATCAGCTCAGGGCAAGGAAAACTCATCCAGCCGTTTCTCTTTAATGCCAAGCAGTGGCCTCTGGGGTTAGAGGCCTGCATTCACATCCTATCTCTGGGCAGAAAAGATAAAGAAAATTGCAGAAACATTTTATGAGTGATTTTCTAAAAAAACAAAACAAAACATTAAACTTAGATTATATGAAGACTCTTGGAACTTATTGAAACTTTCAGAATTGCTGAGATAAGGAGATAGAGTAAGTATCCTGACTCTCAGTTTCTTCATGTATAAAATGAAAGGCTTAGACTCAAAGGTCACTGAAGTCTCTTCCTGCCCCCGCTCTATTATTCTACGATTCATCCCCAATCCTTGGATAAAACCACTGAGCTCTTCAATCCACATTTATGGTGATGAGAGCAAGTTCTTTATAAAAGCCCTCTTCCTCTTCTGCCACATATACATCTAATATTTATCAAAAAATAACAGTGAAGTGGAAACTTATAAACAGTTAATGTTATAAATTGAACAGAGAACATCTGTGTGACTTGCTACAGGGTGATTGAATGGTTTAATATATTATTATTTTGGAAACATTATAAGTAGGCATCCTAAATAGCCTTAAAACTGCTTTTATTTTGGAATATCCAAAATGCCTCCTGGACACTGTGTATAATTATAACTTGCCCTCTTCACATTCTGGCTAGATCCTATTGGTCTGAAGCATGGAAGTTCTTTCTTTATTGGAATATTTCTTTGCAGATCTTCTAGTCTTGGCCCCTTCCTTTAGTGTCGCATGGCTTTTTTTCTCATAGACAATTCTCAACTTCATCACAAGTTAAGCCTGTTTCCTAGGCTCTTGATTGTTGCAGGCAGGGAAACCATTATTGACTAAAAAGTTCCTAAGAACAGTTTGTCCTTTGGCTTTCCCTTAAATGTGTAAACAATTTTTAAAGGGACATAATATTAACATTTTTATAGATATCCTCTGGGTGTACCAAGATAAAATAGAGGGTAAAAGAAGAAAGGTTGCTTGTCCTATAATTTCCTATAGGTTTAGATATCTTTACTGCACAGAAGAGGGCAGCTAGGTGGTGCAATGGATAGAGCGTTTGCCTTGAAGACAGGAAGACCTATCTTCCTGAGTTCAAATCTGGCCTCAGACACTTATTAGCTGTATGACCTTGGGCAAGTCACTTAATCCTGTTTGCTTCAATTTTCTCATCTATAAAATGAGCTGGAGAAGCAAATGGCAAACGACTGCATTTTCTTTGCCAAGAAAACCCCAAATAGGGTCACAAAGAGTTGAACATGACTAAAAACAACTGCACAGAGGGAGTTTTTAGATACTGATTCCAGAAAAAGAGGTAAGAGAGTTAAGGAGACAAAAAAAGAAAGGAAGGAAGGAAGGAAGGAAGGAAGGAAGGAAGGAAGGAAGGAAGGAAGGAAGGAAGGAAGGAAGGAAGGAAGGAAGGAAGGGAAAAGAAAAGAAAAGAGGGAAAGAAATGGAGTAAAAATGAATGAGGCTCTCTTAGTTTACTTTTTGAGTCTTAATTATGATTATAAGAACACTGGCTGTGGAGTGTAGGACATGAGCAAATCCTGTTTCTGATGCTTACTTGACTATGTGACCTTGGTCAAGTCACTGAAGGTCTCTGATTTCGCTTTCTTCCTCTGTAAAATGCAAGGATTGGACTTGATGACCTTTTCCAACTTTAGATCTGTGATTCTATATTCTACATAGAATTTTCTACGGGATGATTTCTTTCACAGCTAAAAAATATTGTTTGGTTTTTTATTTGATTGATCAACTTTGAATTAATACATATATGTTTACATTTAATACAGCAAGATCAACTTTATACCTGGGCTGCAGTCAGTCAACCCACACATTCTCTGGATTACACAGAAGAGCAGTTTCCAAGGAGAATCACCCCCATCTGGCCTCCAGCCAAGCCTCCTGAAGAAGAACATGGGCCCACGGAGCCTGCAACAGGTGGGGTATTATTGATGATGTTACTTATGTTGACCTGGTTTAGGGGGGAAAATATTTGGTATAAGAGGCTTTGCAATGAAATATTTGTTAAGAAATGGCAAGCATGTTGATAGATTCAAAAGTTTTACTTGGTATTTATCGATCTTTGAGCAGGGAGCAAAGCTTCCCACTCTTTTCATCAGATACCCTGAAGGACATTACTTCCCACTGACATCTCAGCTGGCCTCAGACTCCAAAGCCTGTGGGCACATTACCACCAATGCCTTTTTCTTCTTATTTATACTCTTCTTTGCCAAATTCCTTTCTGAAGACTACAAGAGATCAATGAGAGAGGGGAAAAAGACTAAGAAAAAAAACTCTACATATTTTCTTTATCCTAGCTATCTATTTCAGGTACTATACCCTGGTTACATTTTCTTTGAACAAAACCATACATAATTTTCCCCTTCTATTTCTTTTTTCTTCTTCTTCTGGTCCACAGTGTATTTCTTCAAATGCATTTATTATGATTGAGATCTCCCTTCAGAGGCAGCATGGTGTAGTGAAAACAAAAGAAAATTAAAACACTTAACTTGGAGTCAGAAGAGATCTGAATTCCAAATACTAATTCGACGCTTCCTAGCAAATCATTTCACCCTTGAACCTCTCTCAGTGATTTTTCATTAATTAAGAGGTTATATAATATTAAATGGACTGTCCATCTCCTAGGACCTGTTGGGAGGATCAAAAGAGATACTATATGGAAAGATTTTGCAAAACAAAGCGTTGGCTAAGTGTGAGTTATCACCTTCGTTCCAGGAGAGTCAAGTTAGAGGGTGTTTACAGCTAAGGGAAATTCTAAGTGAATTCATCTTTGCCATCCCAGATTATGAGAAAATAGACACAATTGACCCTTGAAACCCTGTTTGTGATCTCATGTGATTTTGAATCTCCTTAGTTTCTGCCATTCCTCCCTTCTTTCTTTTGCCTAAGGCATTTTCTTTATGACCTTGGCCAAAAGGGGGAATTCTGATCCTCAAATGAACTGAGAATATGACTTATCTACAGGGCGACAAATTGCTAGAGAAAGCAAAGCCTGGCTTAAACCCTGGAATTTCCTGGTGGGGCACAGAGGGGCTTCTCTTAATCTTTGAAGTCAGCAGCAGGTTACCACTGTAGAAAGAAAGAACCCTTAAACCAGAGTTTGCTTTAGCATTGTATTATGTTCAGCTGCCATTCTGTTTCCCAGAAAGAACCCCGACTTCTCTGAAAGACTGAGCTTTGGTAAAACTTACATTTTCAGCTCCTGAGCCAAGTCTGTATAGTGACCACTTACCTGCCCATTATCTCAGAAATGACTTTGCCACTTAGGATACCTCTTCTTTCCTGACCCTAAGCACTATGGGGTTCTTTGGAAGACATTAGCCACGTTTATGCTCACCTTCTTTTGTTCTCCATTCCTTTGAGAAACTGCCCTGAGATTAATTTGTCTGCTACATGCTCAGAAATGTAATACTATTATAAATGATTCCTTGGAGAGAGACATCTTCTCAGGAATGTAATAGATGATATATAGAAAAAGAGGTCACCAGGAGGGAATAAATTAAGGTGTGTGGTCCAAGATAGGTATTTCTAGTGAGTCAAGATCTTTGTAGCATATAATCTGAAATTACAATGTATATAAAACTTTAAAAGGAAAATAACTTTTACTTCATCGTGTCAGCTATAATATATCGTCTCTTATCTATGGTATAACATAAAGCATTTGTGAATACTATCCAGATGATACAAATAGCAGATTGTGTATAGAAAAAGGCTATTCTGTTTATTTTTATTTATACAAGAATCTCTAATCGCATGGTTGTTCATACATCACAGTGATCATGATGTTAGTATATCAGTTATTTTTTTTGTTTTTCTTTCCTCCCACCCCCACTCTATTGATCTTGCTTGATTTTTCTAAATGGAGAATAGGTTAGATTTTTTTTTTTTAATTGAGGACTGACAAGTGGTAAAAAAAAGTTTTTGGTATATTTTGTTCTCTATTCCTTGAGAATTCTTAGTAAAATCTATTGATGAAGATCTAGGCTTTAGTTTCTTGATTAAGGAAATATTTTTAGTTAGCAAAATATAATTGGAATTTATATAACAATACTTACCAGAATGATAACCCATTTTTATTATTTGATACAATCCACAAAGTTACAATACAAATAATTTTAATACATCAAACTTGTCTCTCTTTAAAATATGCATCCTTGCAGAGGATACTGAAGGTAAGTAGAGGATATTTTATTTTAGTAGTTGACATATTTTTCCTACCTTATATACCCAAAATTCAGAAATATAGTACCATTTAATATTTGTATAGTGTTATAAATATGTGAAGGCATTGGAGAATTAGAACCTCAAAACACATACATAGCTTTTTACCATTCCTGGTTAAAAATACACACCCCATGTTTAATGATCATCTTTCTAATTTTGGGAATAAGACAAATTTCTGGTGCAAGCAGAACATTGTGGAAAATCTGGAGTACTGTTTTTCTCCCCTTTCCATGCTTTGCCCACATGTGGTTTAGGTACTAATCATACATCCGGTTAATTTCTACTTGGTGTTCAGTTCTCTGCCTTTCTCTTACCTCACACTTTCTCCATACATTGTCACTCTCTTCTGTTTAAGCTCTTTTTTCCAACTCTCCCAAGAGAACAGTTTTGACATGGAAGCTACCATAAATCTTATGAAACTGAAGCAGCTGAGGCAAAGTCAAAGCTTGGGATCTCTCTCACAAGGACTTACACACAGAAAAACAAAAGTCTAGGGTCCTGTTCTTATGATACAATTGTTCATATCTACATAGGTGTGCCTCAGGTGTTCCAAACTTCTTCCTCATGATGTCTACACAGGCTTTTGGTGATGGATAATCGATCACTCAACAAATATTTGTTTTGCTTCCATTATTTATAAGACACTCTAGTGAGGCTGGGGATACAAAGACAAAAAATGAAGAAGCACCCTCGAAGAGCTCAAATTCTTTTGGGAAAAATTCATATACACATATAAGTATATGCAAAATATGTTGTAAATAAATGAGGGTTTTGGGGTGGGGAGGGAGAGGCACTAACAGCTAGCTGGGGGAACATATCAGTAAAAGCCTCACGTAGAAGGAAGCACTTGGGCTAAGTTTTGAAAGCAATTGAGTATTTTAAAAGGTAGAGGTGAGGTGGGATTGCATTCTAAGCATGGTAGAAACATGTGTGCCTAAGGTATGGACATGTGATATGGGCTGTCTTGTGTGAGTAACAGCAAGATGACCAGTTGGGCTAGACGCTGGAGTATGTGGAGGGGAGCAATGTATATGCTTAGAAAAGATGAATCAGATTGTGAAATGTTTTAAATACTTAGTACTGATGAAGCTGGAGAAACTTTTTTAAAAGAAAAAAATAATTCCATCTATTTTTCTTTACCTTTTGTTTTCTAGTTTCCATTTTGCCCATGCTTATTCTTATTTACTGTTCTCAGTTTTTCCTTGCTTGCTTCAGTCTCCAACTTTTTCTTCTTCTTGGGATAAATTCCAGCTAGAGATACCTGAAAAATAATTCTGTCCCTGTAGGTCATTCTGAAGAAATCACAATAACAGTCACCACAAAGGGGTTATTCTTTAGCAATTAAGCAATTTCTTGTCTGTCTTCTTCCCTCCTTCCTACCCCATACTTCCCTTCTCTCCTCTTCTGTTAGCTCCTTTCTTCTCTTTCTCCCCCTCCTCTGCTCCTCTTTTCCTCTTTTCTCTTCCCTTTTCCTTTCCCTCTGCATTCCTTGTGTTCTCTCCTCCTTTATTTTCCTCTTTTCTCTCTTCCTTCCTCAAACTTTCTCATCCTTTTCTCCTTTCTCTTAATCTCTCTCCCTCCCTTTTTTCTTTCTCTTACTTTTCTCCCTCCTCTTCTAGTTTCTTTTCTTACCTCTTACCTTTCCCTCCTCATTTTCTCCTGTTTTCTCACAAATTTTTGTTTTCAGCTCACTTCCTGTTGACATTCTTCATTTCCTTTCTTTTTAAATGCTTAGGTTTCCTTTCATTGCTTGATTAAATATATTTTTATGGAAGCCTTTTTACATAAAATTCATATTTCATAAGAAGTCAGAGTTTTCCTGTAACAAAATTGTCATTGTTGTTTCTGAATGTAGTGGGATAGAAAAGGCAGGTCAGTAAGAAAAACCAACATATATCAGCTTTGTATGACTGCATATGGATTATTCCACTGCCAAACCTTTGCCATGAAAGGGGGACATCTCCTAATTTTTCTTCAGGATTGAACTTGGTCATGATAGTTAGACAGCACTGAGCTTTGTAGTCTTGTTCTTTTCATTTACATTGCTGTAATCATAGCATATAGTATTTTCCCAGTTCTGCTTATTTCACTGCATCAGTCCAGTTTCCTCTGTTTCTCGGAATTCTCCATATTCATCATTCCATATGTTGCAGCAATATTTCATTACACGCATGTACCAAAATTTCTTTACATAGATTGTTTCTGGTTTTCATTCATATAAAAACTGGTGCTATGAATATCGTGATACACTTTGGGAAATCTCTGTCTTTAGCCACACTGGGATAGAATCATAGCAGAGGTATCCCTGGAACAAAGAGTGGAAATTTCAGTCACTTTTTTGCATAATTCCAAATTACATTCTAGAATGGTTGATCCAATTCACATCTTCACTGGCATGTATGCTTGTCTTTCCATAGAGCCTCCAAAATGGACTGTTTCCATTTTTGTCTTTTTTTATTTTGCCAATTTGAGTGTGAAATAAAACAGTTATTTTAATTTGCATTCCTCTTATTACTAATGATTTAAAACAATCTTTCATATGATTGTTATTAGTTTGAAATTCTTTTGAGTACTGTTTGTTTATATCCTGTGACCATATAAAATTTCCTTCTTTCTTTTTAATCCTCTCCTTTGCATTTCCTTTCTTTTTTTAAGTCCCATCTTCCATCTCTCTCATTGCCCTCTCTCAAAAGTTTAACTTTAAAGCCAGGATACTTATGCCTTCCTCAAAAACATTTTGTTCTATGGAAGAATCTTATTTTGCCCTCAGCTTATAACAAAATCACACCCAGTGTTGTTTGTTTTTTAATGAGGTATATTTTAGAATGAAAAGGTTTGATGGCGACAGAAACTGATTTTGGAGAATCAAGGTTGGGAGAAAATAATGAACCTTTCACATAAGCCATTTAAGCTCTAGAAAACTAATGGTGAGTGTTAAAGATCAGTATATTGACCTGTACGTCTTTATAATTCAGCCTGTTGATCACTAATTGTGACATAGAATCTTACTTGCCATGAAAGTTCAGAATTTTACTTTTTCCCGTAAGGTTACTAAGTCCAACACTATCAAAATAAATCTAGAATGTACTGTATATATATATATATATCTGATTAAAAAAAAACTAATAAGTATTATTGGGACCCAGATTTGCCATCAAATATTGACTATACTTTAGCTTTGATGTTAAAGGACTTTATTAAAAATCAGGTTTCAATAATAATGGTAATCCCTACTTCTGAGCTTAGCAATCATAAAATGAAAGAAAATCCAATTTTTATTAACAGTGTCTGTTCACCAGGGAAAATCATCAAAAATGTTCTTAATGGCATTATGTGTTTCTTTTCTTATGGCCACTATGATGTCTCCAATGTTAAATTTTTATTCTTCCACTTTAGGCTGTTCTCTATTGGAACAATGGAGTTTTGTTTTTAAAAGGCATATATTTACTGGGAGATGCCAGGTTGAAGTGAAGAGATTGTAATATTTATAAATATTCTGATTAAATTCCTTATCTTCTTTCTCTGTCTCCACTTGTTAACCCCATAATCAGTAAACATTTGGTAAAGGTCAATCATGTGCCAGCTACTGGAACAAAAGTGTAAGAGTGAGATAGTCCTTGCCTTGCCTTCAAAGTACTTGCATTCTTTTTATGGCAAATACCAGTTCCCAGAGATGAAAGCCACGCCCCACCCCCAACCACCAAGAAGATTGTGAGTGAGACAGCTGATTAAATCTTTATAAACAATGTGCCATAGCTGTCTCTTTGTTTTCAGTTAGAATGATTACAAATATGCTTGGCAGTAAATTCAGGAGCCGGATAGCCTATATAAGGAGACTTTAGGGTACTGTCTGTTCTAAATTTCAACTAAAGAGGCATTTGTGGAGTAGCAGTGTCAAGAGCTCAATCAGTAAGCATTTATTAATCTCCTACTAAGCACTAGGAGTATAAAGAAAATTGAAAGGCAGTTCCTGCTGTCAAAGAGCTTACAGTGTAACCAGGGAGATAACATGCAAATAACTATGTAGAAACATGATATATACAGAATAAATTAAAGATATAGGCTTTAGTTCTCCTATGTGTATCAGTAAGGCAATAATAACAATGTCGATGATAATTGTCAAAATGCCTACGTAGTTCTATATCGCAAAGTATGCGAGACTCTCCACAATATGCAACCAGTTTTATAACTCTGGGTAAGTCCTTTTCATATACTCTCAGATTTCTTATTTTTCAAATGAGGGAGCTGTATTATATGATCTACCATTTTGTGACTCCTGGTCCTGAAGAAGTACATGGCTTTAAGAGCCCCTTGACCCCCTTAGTCAAATTTATAGAATTTTCAACCGGAAAAAGGGTTGGTTATTTATGATGCATATCAATATGTCAGGGACCTTTCATTCTGTCTATGTGGGTACTTCCTAAGGCAAATCATAAACCCTCAAATTTGGTAGATGATCTTTGAGAGTTTTTGTGGCTGAAAAATTAATCAACCTACAGCCTACTTTGTGATGTGCTTTTAAGGGGGGATGGTACAGGACCATTTAATTTGATAATATTTTGAGAATATCCTTTAAGATATACTGTAGAGAAGCAGAATTTTCCTAGGTCCGTGATGAAGTATGTTTTTTTTTCTTGTTTTTATTTTTTGTTAGGAAACAAATGGTATTGGTTGATTTGTATATCCATGTAAGGAAGGTTATCTGATTCTTTATAGTTTTTGATAACTAAACTTCTGGTTAATGTGACACCTATGTTGCAAAGCAAAGTTTTTTTCGTATACTTTATAAAAATCCATATATTCCAACTCTGTTATTAAAATATGTTGGACATAATTTTAATGCATTTGGTTCTTAAAAGAATTGTAAACTGCTAACACATATGCGCGCACACACACACGTGTGTGTACACTCCAATCATAACTATAAACTGCTTATATATGTCTGTATGCACACATGTGCATATATATATATATAAAACACAACACATACTTCAAATCACTAATAAGAGAAAAGCAAATCAAAAAACTTTGAGGTTATACTTTACATCTAGCAAATTGGCAAAGATGACAGAAGATGGGAATAGTTAATATTGGAGGGTTATGAAAAGGTAGGCACACTAATGCCTTATTGATAGAGCTATGAATTAGTATAGTCATTCTGAAAAGCAATTTTGAATTAGGCAAATGAAGTGACTAAAATGCTCATACCATTTGAATCAGAAATTTCACTGCTAGGCACACACCCCAGTTAATTACTAAAAGGAAGTTTACATAAACGCCAACATACTTATGATTGTGCTTTGTGTGTGACCAAAGGATTACAGACAAAGTAGATGCCTATTAATTGGGAAATAACTAAACCAGTTGTGGTAAATGAGTGTAATGGAATATAACTATGCTGTTAGACACAACAATACAGAGAAACATGGGAAGATTGATATAAACAGATGCAAAATGAAGTAAGCAGAGGAAGGGAAACAATGAAAATGACTACAACAGTATAAATGCAAGAACAACAGTAAACCAATTGTATCTGAATGCTGCTAAGTTATAATGATCAAATTTGGTCTCAAAAATAAGTATGATAAGACACCCCCCCCCAAATCTTTTGCAGAGATTGTGTCCATTGGTTTGAAATATCGCATGTAATTTTGAAAAAAAAACATTTTTGCTACAGTGATTGGTTTTGCTGATTTTCTTTCTTTTCTTCCAGTTTTTAAAAATTTTTTGTCATAAGGATGTGAATCTCAAAGTAGGAAGGGATTCAAGAGGAAAATAGGTGATATAAAAACAAAATACATCAATAAAATCTATTAAAAAGAAGTTATGTTTATCACTCATGTCACACATGTCACGACTATGTCCTTATTATTTTCCCTTCTGAATAAAAAGTAAGAAACAAAATGATTTCTTTCTTCAATATATACTTACTCTTTTTTTTTATCCTTCTAATCTAGAGTTTCAAGATCCCAATTTGGAAACACAGAAAAAGTGTTCAGATGCTGTTCAACAGGTAAGATTTTTTTTCAGGATGTAAAACAAACGTGAGTAAGCTAAAGTTATTTACCTTTGTGTGGTTTTTTCTCTTCAAAAATCATTGACTAGAGAGGGGTTAGTTTTCATAGACATATAAGAGACTGAAATTGAAGTAAGGATGGCGGGGTGGGGATTATTAGAGCTAAAGCAATGCCAACTGATAGAAATGTGAGTCTCCACAGCAATGTATGAGTAAGTGTGAGCAATCAGTGGTGTATGAAGAAGGGAAAGCAGGAAAGGAGAACAGAATTTATGAAGTGCCTCTTCTGTGCCAGCTACTATGCTATGAACTTTACAAAAATTATCTGATTTGACCGTCACAACTCTTGAGGAAGGTGTTGTTATGCCCATTTTACAGTTAAGGAAACTGAAGCTGACAGTGGTTAAGTGACTTGACCACCAGTGTAACAACTATCTGTGGCTACATTTGAACTCAGGTGGTCCTGAGTCCAGCACCAGTGACCTATCCACTGTATCACTGAGGAGGCTCAATGGAGAATTAAGAACCTACTTTGATTTGTGTACAAACCATTTCCCATAAGCTCCTAACTTGACTTGTGAGCTAAATGAAATGAACCAGCATTTCTGTCCAATGTATTTATTGCTTTTTTAGATTTCATAGTTTAATCAGCTATCTATAATCCTAGAGGAATTACTGCTTTATTTTCCCTTTGAATCTTTTACATTATGCTTACTGGTCTCAAATTTTAAAAGTCTTAGAATATTCTATGGTGTCAAAAATTTAGATTCTTTAAAAAAGATAGAGGTGAAGTGAGGGATTTTTGAAGAGATAATTAGAAGAAAAGCTATGATTAAAAGTTTTATTTTTTATATAAAATGAAGACCAAAGTTTAATTAGACGCACTTATCTATTAGGTTTTATGTGGAATCTGTACTTGAATATTTGAAGGTTATCTATTCTATCAGCAAGAACTCTCCTTTCCATCAGTACAGATCAGCATCCTGCTCCCTACCTTCAGTACTTCTCATGACTTTACAATAACTAAAAATATTTATCTCTTTATGTCTGTCCATCCTGTTTTGATACTATCTGAACTTTTATGGTAGTTAGGGTGGTACTTTTTTACTATTTTCTCTTTTGGAATGCTGAGGTAATCACTTACCTTTGATGAGTTTTGCTTTTCAAATGTAATGGCAAGCAAAGTGGACTTTTTGTTGTCTTTGTTTTGGAGTGCTTCTCAGCACTAAGGAATCTTTGATTGATTTGGGAGCCTTTGATGACCTGCTTAAGTCAAGGGAAGGCCTAGTTTTACATGGGTTTGAGTTGTGTGGTTGTGACGCCATCTGACCCTGAGCAAGGGTTTAAGTCACAAGAAGGGCTAAGTCATGTGGGTTTGAGTCACATGGTTGTGATGCCCTTTAACCCTGAAGAAGTGTGTATAAACTCAAAGGTTAGCATTTTGCCTTTGGGGGCACACTCATTGAAAGAGTGTTGGTGATGAGACTTTGGGTAGCCATTGAAGCAGCCTCACCCCCCCACCCCACCCCCCCGCCCAGCTTTGAAAAACCAGGTGTTGGTGCTTTTCTCTCTGGTAACAGTTTGTATATTGTTTGGACAGACAGCTAGAAGCATGTCTGCTGATTCATGTTTATTTGCTCTGTTTATATAATGTATGATAGTAATTTCTGCTTGTATTTGCTCTGCAGTTCAGGGTGCTGGCTTTTCCCCCTGAACTAAGTGAATGACATATGTACGTTTAATTAAAATGAGATTGTTTACCCCTTAAAGTTGCTTTCCTTAGAAGAGCAGATCAAAGAACCCGTGCTAACAGCCCTCCTGTGTGCTGATGTTGGTGGTCTTACACAGCCACACTAGCGGCAAGTAGCACTATTGTTACAACTTCCTCTCAGGCGATAGATATACGGTCCACATCACTGGGCCTCCAAACAAATGATATTGTGTAGATAGGTAGATTGTAGTCACCTCTTCTTTAATGATGCCTTGAGCAATAAATACTTATAAAGAGTATTTTGAGTAGTATAATAAATTATGGGCACCTAGGTAGCACTGGGGATAGAGTGATAGGCCTGGAGTCAGAAGGACTCATCTTCCTAAGTTCAAATCCAGCCTCAGATATTAGCTATGTGACCCTTTACAAGCCGCTTAACCCTGTTTGTCTTAGCTCCTCATCTGTCAAATGATCTGGAAAAGGAAATAGCAAACTATGCCAATATCTTTGCCAAGGAAACCCCAAAAGGGTTCATGAAGAGTTGGACATAACTGAGAAGCAACTGAACAACAACGCTAAATTACACTAGGAATGCACAGCACATTTTTTATGCTGCTGAAAGAGGTTTGTGGAAGAAAAACTTTGGGAACCATGAGTATAGATTATAGCACTTGCGAACCTTCAAAGCATGGTGAAATTCCCCAGTGTTGTTGTCATCGTTATTAATATTGCTCCAAGACTTTCCAGTTTGATATAGGACTTGCCAGGCTTGCCCCTATTCCACAGCTAAGCAGTGGAATAGAACCTTAGTGGAAGATGATATATCGCTGTTGTAATTTTGACAAGGATAAAAAGTGTGAGGATTAAATTTTGTTTTTTTTTTTTAAACTTCTAAAATTCCTTCAGATTTCTGTGTGTTCAAAACAAAGTTTTAGTGTTGGTTAAATCCTAGAAACTAAGGTTATCTGAGTATTTCTTATGGTACTGAACTTTAAGAAAGTCCTTTGCCTTGTAATTTCAAAAAAGAAACATTTAACATTTTTCCCCTCATATTAAGAATGAAGATTCTCTTACATTCCCTTTCATGGACAAAGAAATTTAGTTAAATCTAATAAATCTTTCCAGGGCTATTTCTCTTACTAAACATGATAAATTCCTGAGTTTGTCTGTTTCACGAAGAAAATTGGCTCTGGGACAGAGAGTTCCAAACTGAGATTTTTAGATTGCATTAAACTTAATACCCTCTAGGCCTTCCAACTTCCTGATTTTAGAGTGTCATCTCAGGGCTACCTCTCATTCTCATTGGATCAATATTCATTTTTACTTTCTTAGAAATATTATGCAATTACGTAACCAGCATAATGTTACTGTTTTTTTGCTGCCGTTTCACATTTGTACCATGTCTTCAAACATTTCACTAAAACTGTGGACATTTTTAAGTTTATAGCAAATTATGACCTGTTGCTTTATATTTCTATTAACTTACTTGCCAGAGTAATATCTTTCTTGGATGATGCACCTCCTCCATTGTCTTCCATTATAAAAGACAGTGAAAGTATTTACTGTATATAGTACCCAAGCATATTCATTCAAAATTCATTCAGCAAAGATGTATTAAGTATAACCTGTGTGAAAAGTACTATGCTAAGTGCTGAGAGAGGCACATATATTTTAAATAATGCTTCAGTCTCTGCCTCTCGATCTTATAGTTAAGTGTGTGTGACAAGAGCAACTAAGTGGCACAGTGATCGAGTGCCTGGCATGAAGTCAGAAAGACTCATCTTCCTGAGCTAAAATCTGGCCTCAGACACTCACTGTATGACCCTGGACAAGTCACTTAACCCTGTTTGCTTTACTTCCTCATCTATAAAATGAACTGGAGAAAGAAATGATAAACCATTCCAGTATCTTTGCAAAAAAAAACAAACAAACCCAAATGTGGTCATGGAGTTGGACATGTGTATATTAGAGACACAAAACATCTTCTAAGTTCTGAGAAAGGAAAGATTATTTCACATTGGGATAAATCAAATAGGCTTCATGGAAAAAGTGGCATTTGAGTAGAGGCTTAAGTGATAGTTAAAGCCTGGAATTAAGACATTTTTAAGTAAAGTAGTGTGATATAAGACTGCAATGTTAAGTTGATGTCAAAATATGGCCTTGAATGCCATGCCAAGGAGTTCTGGCCCCTATTTATAGTAAATATGGAAACATTAGAGAGTTTTGATCAGTAGAGAAATATAGCCGCTTGGTACAAAGATGATCTAATATAAATCAGGCTCTGTCACTACCTGGATAACCCTTGGGCAAGTTAGTCAACCTCTAGATCTCAGTTCCTCTTATGTAAAATGAATGAGTTGGATTAGATTGCCTCTAACGATCCTTTCAGCTCTAAAGCTCTGATCCTAGAGCCGCGTCTCTGAATCAGGAGGATAAATACAGTACCATTGTAAAAGACATACTGAAAGGGGGTAGATAATCCTGAACAGGAGTTAGTGAGAGGAAGACTACTTAAGAGGTATCATTATAGTTATGAGGAGTGACAGTGAGGTCTATAGTGGATAGTGGAGAAAAAGAATTCATGGAACTTGGCCATGATTTCCATATAGGTTGTGATGAAGAGGAATCAAAGATACTATCAAGAATTTATGCATGAGTAACTGGGGGACTGGCTGTACCATTACCAGAAACAGGGAGATCATGAGGAAGAACAGATTGGGAGGGGGAAGAAAGATAGTCTGATTTAGATATTTTTCAATTTTGGTGAAAAATGAGATATAATGGAATCACTGGTCAGAAGTTCTATTTTGTTGGATTCATAGCATTAGTGGTCGCTTCAGTCTCTTCCCTACATCCTACTGAACTGCAATGGCTACATGCCAGTCTTTTTAAAATTAATTAATTACTTTTTAGTTTTAGTTTTTAACATTCAGTTCCTCAAGTTTTTGAGTTTCAAATTTTCTCCCACTCCCTCTCCTCCCCACTCCTCACTCAAGATGGCATGTAATCTGACATAGGCTCTACATATACTTTTACATTTAAAATATTTTCAAAATAGTCAAGTTTCAAAGAAGTGCTACAACCAATGGAATGAACCATAAGAAAGAAGAAACAGAACAGAAACAAAAACAAACAAACATAAAAAGAGAATAAATAGTTTGCTTCAATCTGCTTTCAGACTCCTTAATTCTTTCTCTGGATGTGAATTGCTTTTTTTCCATCCTGAGAGTTTTGGAGTTGTCTTAGAATCTTGCATTGCTGAGAAGAGCCAAGTCCATCAAAGTTAGTCATCAGGGATACTGTGTGTCTATAATCATATATAATGTTCTCCTTGTTCTGCTCCCCTCACTCAGCTTAAGATCATATAAGTCTTTCCAGGTTATTATGAAGTTTGTCTGCTCCTCATTTCTTATAGCACAGTGGTATTCCATTACATTCATATACCACAACTTGTTTAGCCATTTCCCAGTTGATGGACATCTCCTTGATTTCCAATTCTTTGCCACCACAAAAAGAGCTGCTATAAATATTTTTGAACATACAGGTCCTTTTCCCACTTGTGTGATTTCTTTAGGATACAGCCCTAGAAGTTGTATTGCTTGGTCAAAGGGTATGTACATTTTTATAGCCCTTTGGGGAAAGTTCCAAATTGCTCTTCAGAATGATTAGATCAGTTCACAACTCCACCAACAATACATTAGTGTTCCATCTTTCCCACATCTTCTCCAGCATTTATGATTTTCCCGTTTTGTCAGCTACATTCCATTCTTATCTCCTCCACCTACCTGGGCACTTGTCATTTCCCTAAAACAAGAAGAATCATGTCAAATGGAAAAGAATTTTTTTTCCACTTAGACAATGTAAAATTTTTTTTTAAATCTGCCTTGATGTAAAACCAAGGATAGGCTTTTGATTAAAAAAAGAAACAATAAACTGACGAAACCTCCTGAGTTTTATGATCTTTCAAAACACTAGGCCAGACAAGCAGATGGCTTGGAGATTGACTGTAGCTAGCTATAGCAGATGCCTACAGAGAAATATGCATGGCAGAATATTCATGTGTCACTGATACTTTTACCTCTGTGAGAATTTCTAATATAACTAAGGTACTAAGAAATTCATTGAAAAGCAATTTCTGATATAGTAAGCTATTTTAAAGGCATATGTGGTGTAGAAGTCAGATTTTGCTTCTCTTGATGAGGCTGTGTAATATATTGGAAAGCACTTTTGATTTGGAATTATGGGGTTATGAATTTGAATTCTGGCCCTACCATGTGACCATGGATAAGTCATGTCTTCTCTGAGTCTCAGTTTTTTCATCTTAAAAATGAGAATAATAATACTTTCAAGACATAGCTTTTAGGTTGCTTTGGGGAAAGCACTTTGTAAAGTGTAAAAACAAGTCAGTCATGTGTAATAAAAAGAATATTGAGTAAGAAGATCCTGGTTTGAGTCCAGGCTGTAATGTTTCCTAGTTGAGTGCCTCTGGACATGTCACTTAACTTTTTGAGTACTCAGTTTCTTATTTATCAAATCGCAATAGGAGAACTTCAAATCCCTATCTCACTTATTATATAGAGCTCCTAAAGCTCTATATAAAAATGATTTCTTATGGTTATGGTTGTTTCTATTGACTATCAAAGAAAGTGCCTTAATTCAAGTTTAACTCTTCCCTATATACAAAAAAGTATTTTCTGTCTGATTCATATATCAAAATAAATATGGTTACTACAGAAAAATACCCAAATAAAGAAATCAGTCATTATATTTGCAGTAGTAGCATACACAAAGTAGTTAGACACAAAGCCAGATTGGATTATAGCCAGGTTGGAATTTAAGGTGTTAGGTCTTTGTTGAATGTGCCAATTGTCTGGAGTCACAAGCGAAAACGGTAGTGTGTGTTTTGTCAAACCTTGGCTCATGGTAGTTCTCAAAAATTTTAGTCACATGACCCCTTTATACTCTTAAAAATTGAAGACTCCCAAAAGAGCTTCATTATGTGGGTTTTTAAACCATATTTTTACTAATATTTATCACATTAGAAATTTAAATGTCTTGGTATTTTTGTGAAAATAGTCTTGATCTTGTGGACCCCCTGAATGAGTCATGGGGTTCCTAGAGCACATTTGGAAAATTGCTGCTATGATGTAATGAACAACGGGTGCTTGAAAATTCACAGCTGAAGAAAAACTTACAGGATACTTTCTTGGATGCTTATTATCTTGTCCTTTTTCTGCCACTAATCAAGTCTGTGACCTTAATAAAGTAGTGACTTATAATCTTCATGCCTCAGTTTTTCTTTTTTTTTTTAATTTATAAAATAACGTAGTTGGCTTAGAGGATGTCTATGTTTCCTCCAAGGTGTAACATTTTATGATTTTAGGAATCTAAGGAAAGAGCACCTAACATCCAAAAACAAATGTGACTGAGTGCTACCTGGAGGAACAACAAAGCTATATCCATGAGCAGGTTGAATTCTCTGGTTTCCTTGACATTTAGCATCATAAGTGCATCTTAAAATCTCCAGAGAACCCATCATTAAATTTGAGACACAAAGATAAATGTTGCTAATGAAAAAATAATTTAGCTCAGAATTTTTATTTAAAGCAGTATTCCTTTTTTAATTTGGAAGTGAGGAAAGAATGGTAGGCTAGGTAGAAGTAGTGTTATAATTGTCATCTAAATAGTCATAAACGGCCAAGGTCTATGGGAAAGAAGGTTAGGAGGATACTACAAAGGGACAAGTTGGAAGCATAACAAGCAACAGTAAATCACTTAAAGTAAATAATGTCAACAAAAAGCCTTCACACTGTTGAAAGACCCTCCTCTGGATATCTTTACCTCCTCCTCCCCATCACAACCCCCCAGCACTGCCTTGTGGACCAATGAGGATGTACTTATCACCATCTGAGCTATGACTGTTGTCAGTATGGATATACTTGCATAAAAGTGTCATTTTGCAGTAATATCATGAGTACGTAATTATCTAACTCCCTTTTAAAAATCCCCACTTCAGCCAATTTTCCAAGATGTAAATTGGATGATCAGTAACAATGTCCCTTTGTGCTTGATTTTCCAAAGTGTTAACTTCTCTGTTTGTTATATATGACACTGTTTCTAAGAGTTGTACCCTATTATTTTGTTAACAGTGTTTTTCCACAGCCATTTAATGATGTTAGATGGCCTATGCCTATGTAACAATCTAAATCATTAAATAACAGGAGGAACTATGCCACAGCTTGGTTTTGTAGGGGAATTAGAGAAACCTTGGAGATTAAATTTTCTTATTATTACTTTGGTAGAAGGGAGGCAAGCTGGTGAACTGGAAAGAATGTTGTATTTGGAGTCACAGGACCTGGTTTCAAATTCTGACTGCCAGTGTCTATCCATATGACCTTAGGTAAACTACTTTACCTCTCTTGGTCTCAGATTTCTCATCTGTAAAAAATATATGTGAGTAGAATTAGATGACATCTAAAGTTCCCCCTAGTTTTAAATCTATGATCCTCTATACAAGGTAGGTATCAAATCATAGATCGATTTTAAATTGTGCATAATGTGGATGTTTATGAAAGAAAAGAATAAATTGGATCACCCCAAATGAAAAAAAAAGAAGAAAACATTACAAATAGACAGAAGAAACCTGACAAATGAAATTATAGATACTGAAGAAATTTTAGATGGCTGGAATTATTTTCCTTTTACCACCATCTCTTTGAATCCCTGTTTCCTTCAACACTCAGATCTTCTACATGAAACCTATCATGTTCCAAACTGCTTGTATTCCTTTCTTGCCCCATTATCCTTTTTGATTCTACCTATATTTGCCTATATTTGTCACCTTCATTAGCATGTAAGAATATTGAGAGCATGGCTTGTTTTACTTTGGTTTATCTAGAAAGGCCAGCACATAGTAGGTGTAGATAATAAATGCTTATAGTTTGATTAATGCATGTTGATGAGTCTTGAAGAGTAAATATGGACTGGATTAATTTTAATTTCACTTCTTAGCTTTCTTGTCATGGTTGCTAATGAACAACCAAGGGTTGTCAAGAAAACAAAGTCAAAAGTCAAGCAAAATAGAATGATTCAGTGGTTGAGAATTGGTGGTGTTAGAGGTATTTCAGATTGCATATGCAACAGTAAAATCACTTGCCTAGAAAATAAATGAACTCTTTGAAAAATAGGAAAACTTCATTTAACATATAAATATAAGCTCATTTTCTGGGCAAACCGTTTTTTAAGATAAGCCAGCATCCTAGAAGAGTCCACGTCAAGGGCATCTGGTCTTACAGCAGCACTCAGAGAGCATAGTTTCACAATAAAGTTCACTTTTTGATCATAGTTGTACTTTCAGGCCAGAGTCATATCTTTAGAATTTTTTTCAAAGATTCATTTTCAACAATTTTTAGTCATTACTTGTATCATTTGATAGGAGAAGAAATCACAAGAATCTTTTAGAAAGCATGTAAATATCCTATAACTTGTGAAGAAAATTATGTCCCTTTTATCTGTGATTGCCTGTAACTCCTTACCACTCTCAAACTTCATAGCAAATAAAACTTTAAAGTAAAGCAAAGCAAAACAAACTCCCTTTCTCCTTTATGAGGTATAACGTCTTCCTCTTTTTTGTCACTAGATGGCAGTTACGTATCTCAATTTCCTTTGTAAAACTTGCATTCTAGGTTTAGCGTTTTAAAGCCTTTGCTGTCGTAGTGATTATTACTTAGGGTTGGAAAGGAACTCAAAAGTTATATGGTCCAAGCCTTACTGAGTATGAATGACAGAAATAAAAGGTCCAGTCTGGTTACTGGGTAAATGCTTCAGCCCTAATGAGAGAATGGCTAGTCTACTTTGTATTAGCCCTGAAGCAGGATTGGAAAGTGTCCTGTAAGTTTTTCTTCAGCTGTGAATTTTCAAGCACCTGTTCTCTCAATCTGAATGTCTTGGAATTTATTGAATGAGTTTTGACTTTTACTGTCTTGCTGTAGTTAATAATTCTGAGAGTTCAGTATGCCTAGAAAAACACATGACTCATAAAGCATTTCCTCAGCTGGGAAGCGTCTCTCAACACTGCTGCCAGTGAGTCTGTTGCCCAAAGCAAAGAAAGATGGAACTTATGTGGCAAGAAAGGATGACAGCTATGCCTTGAGTACATTTCTATAGAGGGTTCATGAAGTTATGTCTATTTTAAAGAAAACCAGATAGAAAATTAAATTGAGGTTAAACTTTGGTTTCTGATTAATTTCGTAATACTTTCCTTTTTAAAATAGTTCTCCTCAGTTCTGTCATGGCTCTTGGATATTGAGATATTATTGGAAGGATGACTCGGGTTTTGCAGGCAAAAAAGGCCGAGTTTCAAAAGTGATCTTCCTCTCCTTTGTGTAGAGGTTACTAGGTTAAAATTGCAAAGATGGCTAAGTGATTATTTTTTAATCTTATCAAGATTAACAAATTGGTCATAGGAACGTAGACCTAAAAATAGACAGTCTAGAGCTTAGAAGCCATCTAGCCCGACTCATTTTACAGATGGGGAGACTAAGGGAGGTAAAGTTAGCTACAAAATTTCACACAAGTAATAAATGTCAGAGGCACCCATTTCCTCTGACTCTAGGATCATCGTTCTTCACAATGTACCAAGCTTTTCATTTTCTTATTTTCTCTTTTGTTAACCAAGTATAGCGGCATTGTCTACCAACAATGCTATTACTAACAAACATATCTAGACTTACTGAGTAGGTATTAGAATTTTTTTTAAAGCAAGGTAACAAAATTAAACACCCTTCTTTATTTGTGGCACAGCTTAGATGCGACTCCTCCTCCCTCATCCCCTAAGATCTGGGAAAATACTTACAAGCAAGATAATTATCAACATGAAGTGGAGTGAAAATTAAAAAAAAAAACAAGTTTTTAATTAGATTCTTACCTCTTATCACTTACTTCATACGATTTAATCATCACATTCTTTGAAAACTGTCAAAATTCACTTTCTATAGGCAGTTTTTGTGCATCCCAGATACTTGGCTCTCTGATTACAGCTTTACTGAGTTCCAAAACTTCTCTACTTAGTTCACTTCTTAAATATTTGGTTCAATACTTCACCATTGTGTCCTGCTGCTTCCCTTTGCCATCCTCAGCTAACATTGGGAGGTGGACATCATGTGTTTCTATGGTTGGGGGGTAAGGGGTGGGGGCAGGCAATCATCACATGGAGGTGAGTCTTCTAGTGATAAGCATTCCTGATCTTGACCAGTCTTTCTCTGATGTTATAATTAATAAGACAACTAAACCATTTCCAGTTTGATAAGACCTACAGTGGCTTGTACTGAGCTTACAAGGACATTCAAGAACCCAGACATGCTTTCAACTATCGCTATTAGCTATTTTTCATATTTCTCCTTTTCCTCAACTGAGTTCCTTGAAAAATCAGCCTATGCCAAGTTCCTCCGTTTCTCTTCCTCTCACTGTCTTCTAAACTCTGATGTCAGATTTCTGTTCCTTCAATACGACACTCCCTTTTTGGACTCCCTTTTCACTGGACTCAGTACCATGCACATACATGGAATATTCTCCTTTGTCTCTTAAAGACTCCTAGGCTTCCTTCAAAACTTTATTCAAATCCCACCTTGTGGAGGTCATTATCTCCTGTCTCTCTTTCCACTGCCTTCCTTCTCTGGTTTCTCCCTCCCCACAGTAGTGCCTTTTCTTTGAGAATATCTGTCTACTCTGTATGTATCTTGTATGTGTACAATTATGTACGTGGAATCTACATTAATCTCACCACTAGACTGTGAGCTCCTTGAGGGCAGAGATAGTTTTTTTCATGCTTTTTTATCTTCAGTACTTAGGACAGTGCCTACCTCATTATAAGTACTGAATACATGCTTGTTGACTGACTAAAGAGGTAGTGAAATAGAACTTTACTAGAGGCTGCACTTAAATGCACGTTTTATATTCCGCTGATTTTTATTTATTAACATGCCGCTTTATAACAGCCATGTGGCACAGTGGATAGAGTGTTGGTACTGGAATCTGGAGTTCAAATCCGGCCTCAAACACTTTACAACCGGTGTGATCCTGAGCAAGTCACTTAGCCCTGTTTGTCTCAGTTTCCTCATCTGTAAAGGAAATGGCAAACCACACTAGTATCTTTGCAAAGGAAACCCCAGATGTGATCATTAAGAGTGAAACATGGTAGAGAGGACTGAACAACCATTATGATTTGCCTTATAGACTATTGGACTTGGAAAGAGCTCTTAGAAACTATTTAGTCTCCTTATATCCTCCCCCGTGATTACAGATGAGGGCACTGAGGCTCAGTGAACTGACATGCCCACCTCATCCAGCAATTGATTCATTTTTGTCTAACCAATTAAATATTTAAGCTTTTTCATGTATAAGGATTATATTTTCATTATCTTGAAGCCCCCACCCCCCATATAATTGTGTTGAGGGGGATAATGTGATCAGGGTCTTCAACTACTCCTGTTTGCTTCTTACCCTACTACTGGATCCTAGCCCAGATGAATTTCCTGGTATAAAGGCTTCTTTTCCACGCTGTGGACCAACATCAAAGGATCTGTTATTCTCTTTATCATTTTTTTTGTTAGCAACAAGCCTTCAGCCAGAGACTGGCTGACAAAATACCTTAGTGTGTCTCTATCTCTTCTCTCGAGAAGATTTCTCTCTCAGTTGCTTCCTTTCAACTGCAGTCCCTATAAGTACAACTGGTGATAGCTGGTGGTTACCACTGTTTATAAAAGCAAAGTAAACACTTAAAACTAAGTAAGGTAAACAGATGCCTTTCCCTTCCCTTCTCCCAATACCCAGAGGGGGGAAAGTGTCAGGTCCTCTAAAAGAGTTCAGGAGAATAAAGGAGACACTGGATTACTTGCCTTGGGGTCTGTAAGGGGAGATCGACTTTCAGTAATACAACTTCTGTCCCCCATCAGCCCTAATACCTTTAGCCCCAGAGTCCTGTGCCTCTTTTTTTTTGTCATGATTGCCTCTGCCTGGCCTTCTTCTCTGAGCTCCACATGGCTTTCTACAGCCTCCCCTTCTCTGGCTTTATGCTTCTTTTGCTCATCCCCTCAGGAACTGAGTTCTTCCATTCCTGGAGTTCAGGAACTAACTTTCAAAGGTCACCCTGAAGCACAGTCTATCATTCTTCCCATACTCCTGTTACCCCTCAAGAGACTAATTCTTACCCTCTAAAGAGATTACATAGTAGTTAATTTTACAATTTGTTTAACACCTCTTTACATGGTCTTTTTTTTTTCTGTGATTAGGTCAGTGAAAGACCAACTCTGTTACACCAAAGAACACAAAGTTCTATCCTTAGAACATGCTTAAAAAAATTGATCAGTTTCTGAATCCTGGGATCCTAGATTTTGTTAGAAGGAAACTTAGAGATCATCAAACTCTTAATTTTATACATGAAGAAACTGTTTAGGGACTTGCCCAAGACCATGAAAGTAGTAGGTAAAGAGACCTTGGCTATGATCCCAGGTCCTCATCTCTGAGTGTGGGAAAGAAGACATTAAGTCTTTGAGGGAATTTGATTGAATGGACTTGGGGGTAATGTTCCATGACTATGTAAGGGTAGGAATCAATGGAGTCAATCCAAAAGTCACAGCACCCCACTTAAAGTAACTAATAAGATACTCTATCTCTAATACCTTAATCAAGTAAGAACACAATGAATATATTCAGAAGTATGTATTAGATGTGCACTGTTGGGCATTGACTTCTCCAGTGTATAAATCAATCAAAGATTTTATTAAAAACCTTTGTTGCCCGGGAGGGGGAACCAAGCCAACCTTCATTTGTTTAGCATTGCCAGTTATGAGGTGATCATTGTGCTGTGTTGAAGCCAGAAAAAAACTTTGAACTCAGGCTGGGAAAAAAAAAACCACTGATGTAGGCAGAGAATAAGGGGAATGTCTCTAATCTAGGATATCGTGAATCGGTAGCAGGTCTAGTTCATTGCAATATGCAAAAGAATTGAGGACCTTGTCTTTTTGGTTCTGAGCCAGCAGAGTGTTGAAAGGCTTCAGGTATCTGGGGAAATTCTTCATTTATTGGACAGATAAAGTAACTATTTGGTTCAGAGGTCCTCTACTCTCTGATTTGACATATCCAAGAGTGATTTTTTTGAATGTTCTCATACATCCTGTGCTTTTGACTCAGATATCTCAGGATGACATTGCTCTGGGACAATGTGAAGTCTACATTCATGAACTTGGGGAGCTGCCCATAGAGATAGTTGGTCTGGAGTTTCACCTATAATAAGATCTCTTTGATCATTAAATCCTTTTTTCAAGTCTGCCCTTAGACAACCAGGAACATCTGGATGACTTCACGTCTCCCTCAGACAGGGAAAAGAGAAGATGGAGCAGGGAGGCCTACTAGGTAGTAGAGCAGAAATAGGAGGGCCAGGCAAAGCCTCTAGGCTAGGTTTGGACATTGCTTGATAAATTTAGATGTCCTTGAAAGCTATTAGATTAAATGTGCTGATTAATTGTTCAGTTCCCAGTTGAGGCAACTTGGTTGAACACCAAGTTTTAACTTAAAAAAGCAAGCAAATTCAGAACCTAGGCATTTAAGTATCGTATTGTGGAGAGGAGAAAGAACAGTAGCACACAACTCTTAAGGAAGAATCACTAGAATTGCTTGGCTGGGAGGGATGGGGGGTGGGCTGGGGGGATAGATGAAAGTTCCTTGGCCTCCTCCTATTCTCCTCCCTGAGCAGAGGCAGATCTTGTGAACTTTGGAGAGCCAGAAGGATTTTAAACACTATCAAGTCCCAATTCCAGCAATGTCCCCAGGACTATTAGGCAGAAAGCAAACATTTATTATAAGCTATGTGCCAAACACTTTGCTAAGTACTTGGGACATAAATGCAAGCAAAAAGACAGTCTCTGCCCTTGAGAGCTTACATTCTAATTGGGAGAAGATACATAAGAGGGAGCAAAAAAGCTGGGGTTGAGGGGAAAAGGTAGTTGATGAAGGGGCATGGCGGTGAAATCTAAGGAGCCAGAAGCACAGCTTGGAGGAGAATGAAGCAGGGCTGGTCTGAGCTCATCCCCAAAATGGAGGTACCTAGAAGGAACTCATTAACGGGAGAAGGGGGTTTAGGTGATAGAGGGCTGTTTCAGAATGAGAAGGGAATAGGTGCTGAGAGAAGTTCCAGGGTAAGAAGGCAGTCATGTCTTGGTGGCAAAGTCAGAGTCAAGAGGAGAACTGGGAAGGTAAAGAAACATGGCCAGCTTGAGCCTATCCTCCAAACAGAGACTCCTGGAATTATGGTACTGATGAGATAGCTGCAGAATAGCTAGGGATAATCTAGAGATAGCAAAGAGAGGCAGCTTCCAGATTCTACCAGGACCTACAGAAAAACCTACACCATGCCTAAAGGAAACTTTGTGGTTACCCCACAAAGGGGGAAAAGAAATTCCAGCAATGAGAACTGTGAGCTACTGTTTTGCCACATATGTGCTTCAAGTCTGTATCCATTTTCCTCTGGACTAAATATACTTTTTAAATTAACTTTTATTTTCAAACAAGGATCTTCTCTCCCTCCCACTTCTGCCCACCACCTCCACCTTAAGAATTCAAGAAAGGTAAAAACCCTTCTTACAAACAAATAGTCAAGCGAAACCATTTTTCATATATGTATTTTGTTGTTCAGTCTTGTCCAATTCTTTATGACCCTATGGACTTTGTCCATGGGGCTTTCTTGGTGAAGATATTGGAATGGTTTGCCATTTCCTGCTTTAGCGTTTCTCCATTTTTACAGATGAGGAACTGAGACAAATAGGGGTAAGTTACTTGCTCAGGGTCACACAGCTAGTAAATGTCTAAGGTCACATTTGAACTCAGATCTTTCCAACTCCAGCCTCAGTGATCTATCCAGTGCACCACATAGCTGCCTATATTTATATCCATATCTGTCTGTCTGCCTCTCCACATACATAAATACATGCATACATGTTATACATATACATACACATATATGTCTATATTTTTACATATCTATATCTATATACTCCATTTCCAATCCTTTCCCCCATAGTTCCCATTTACTTTCCAAATTTTTTCTGCAAAGTCATTCCATTTATTAAAGTATGTGTGTATCAATCTGTGCTCTGATCACTTCCCTATCAGGAGGTAGGTATCATGTTTCATCCTTAGTCCTCTGCAATATAGTTGGTCATTACACTAATAAGAGTTCAACACAATAGTATTCCATCACATTCATGACAGAAAATTTGTTCATTTATTCTCCAATTTATAAGTAACCCCTCAGATTCCCATTGTTTCCACCTAAAAAAAGCTATGTGTTTTTGTATATCCTTAAATTCGTTTTGTTTAGGAGTAATCCTATTATAATCTAGCCTTCTAAGTTCCTTTCTCTCCTTTTTCCTGTTTTTCTGTTGAGTGAGATGTATTTCTGTATCCAGCTATTTGTGTGTGTGTGTGTGTGTGTGTGTGTGTGTGTGTGTGTTTTTCCTTCTTTTGGCCAGTTCAGATGAGAGTGAGGTTTACGTGTCAGCCACTCCCCTCTGTCCCTCCTTGTTTGTATAGATGCCTATTTGTGTGCCAAGATTATGTGAGATAATTTTTTCTAACCTTCCTTTTCCTCTCCCATCACACTATATTCCCCTTCCCCTCTCTATTCTTTTCTTAATATTCTTTTTTTAAATTTATTTTAATATGTTTAGTTTTTAGCATTGATTTTCACAGCCGTTTGAATTACAAATTTTCTCCCCATTTCCAACCCCCACCCACTCCAAGATGGCGTACACTCTTGTTGCCCTGTTCCCCAGTCTGCTCTCCCCTCCATCACCCCATTCCCCTCCCATCCCCCTTTCCCTTACTTTCTTGTAGGGCAAGATAAATCTCTGCGCCCCATTGCCTGT
>CM053626.1:225604537-225620552 GCA_028646595.1 Phalanger gymnotis
CAGAATCTAGGAGGGGTGGAGGTGGTGGAGGCTGTGATACACACTGTATGGATTGATTTGCATCAAGCTGTACAGATATTAACCTTGGTGAAACAATCAAAGAAATCTCTGAACAAAATTTTGTTTGAGGTCCAGAAGGTGTCAATGGCACAGTTGGCTGTCCATTTATACCATCTTGAGTGAGTGCAGGATGCTGTGGCAGTGTGTTAGCAAAAGGCATTACAGATGCACTGCCCTCCTCTGTTGGTGAAGTCTGTACTGATTTTACATGCAACATCCTTTGATGTCTTATATCTTCTTCACTTAACTGAAGATCTTCATGACAGACACCTTCAGCCATTCCCCTCTCAGCCACTTGTTTTCCAATCTCCATGTCTGTGGTAGGGTATTGCTTCTCTAATTCAGCTATTTTGGTCCTCAGATTTTGAATTGTCTGTTCCAGCTGCTGAATTACATTTGCATGTTCCTCAGATTTCATGTCAAAAGTTTCCTTTGGAAAGAGAAAAGGACAATTGTTAAAGAACAATGTAGAAGATTCCAAGTTTGTCAGCATAGGAAAGTTTGTGAAACTTAATCAAACAGGCTATTAAAAAAAAGCAATAACATACTTCCAATGTTTTGACTTTTAGTAAGATGTGATAATGATTTGCGCATGAACCACCAGTGCCTTTCAGGATGATTTACAAGCATTGTCTAAGGACTAACACTGCAGACATGTTAGGAATACAACAATATTAAAACATAGATGTAAAAAATGTTGTGATGGTGATGTTTTTGCCACCAGTAAGGGATTCATCTTATTTCCAAGCTAGGCCCTAGAGACTTTTTAACCTTTCATCTGCACACCTTCCTTCCACCTGCTCAGCTGAGGACCTTGCCTCGTACTTCATGGAAATAAATGAGAAATTTGCCAAGAGTTCCCCATCTATTCATATCTCATATGCATTTGACATCATCTTCAACATTTTCTTCATGCCAGTATTTGATGAAGAGGCCATTTTCCTTGCCAAGGTCAAACTCCTGACATATACCCTTGCTCATGTTCCCCCATATCTGCAGCATATTGCTCCTACCATTCTCTCTATTTTCTCTAAATCTTTAATCCTTTAGTATATCTTTGTTCCTTCCCTGTTGCTCGCAAATATATCCACGTCTCCTTCATCCTTAAAGATCCTTCATTTGACTCTACTATGACTTCCTCTCTCCTCCTCTTTAGTTAAATTCCTTAAAAAGACCATCTTCTTTAGATAGCTACACTTACTTTTTGTCTTAGTCTCTTTTATGCCCTCTATAATCTGTCATCCAACCTTATGATTCATTGGAAATGGATTTCTTTAAAGTCATCTGTTCCTTTTCACAACCTCTTCCCCTCCCTTTCCATTCTTTTTGGTTGTTGTTGTTGAGTCTTTTCAGTCTCATCCAACTCTTTGTGATCCCATTTAGGGTTTTCTTAGCAAACACACTGGAGCGGTTTTCTACTTACTTCTCCAACTAATTTAACAGATGAGGAAACTGAGGTATGCAGGGTTCTGTGACTTGCCCAGGGTCACATGGGTAGTGTCTGAGGCTGGATTAGAACTCAAGCCATCCTGACTTCAGGCCAAGCATTGTATCCACCATGCAACCTAGCTACTCCTATTCTATTTTAAAGATCATCAAAATATAATAGACTCACTCCCAGGCCCTCTGTATGATTAGACTCCATTTATGGGACCAAATGATGATACAATTTTAAGGGGATACATGTATCATCTCCCCATATCAGAATGTAAACAGTTTATCTTTTTTGAATCCCTTGTGATTGCTCACTCATACTAGCTTTTTGTTTCTCTTGATTCCTTTATAATCAAAGCTTTTGCTTGGCTTTGGTCTTTTCATCAAGGATGCTTGGAAGCTTTCTATTTTGTTAAAGGTCTGCTAAGTGACTTACTGTGAGCCCATATTTTTTGTTGTGAGCCCATATTTTTTGCCTTCTGGAATACTGGACTTCAAGTTCTCCACTCCTTAATGTAGTGATGACTATTAAAGTGTGTATGATACTGAATGTGAGTCTTAAGTATTTGAATTTTCTTTTCTTTGATCTGTAGGTTCTGGAATTTGGCTATAGTCTTCACGTAGGGATTTCTTTCTTGAGGTGACTGGTGGAGTCTTTCTATTTTTGCTTTTCTTTCTGATGCTAAAGGATCCAGGAAGTTTTCTTCTTATCATATCTTGAATCTAATGTCTTGGCTCTTTTTCTGGTCATGACTTTCAGGTAGTCCAGTGATTTTTATTTATCTCTCTTTGAACTTTTTTCAAGGTCAGTTTTTTTGTTTTTGTTTTTGCTATGTGATACCTTACATATTTTATTTTTTTTTCAGTCTGACTTTGTTTTGCTGTTTCTTGTTGTTTCATGGAGTTACCAGCTTCTATTTGGTTCATTCTAATTTTCCAGGAGTTTTTTTAATTGGGTAAATTCCAAGTTTTTAACTCTCTTTCCATATCTTTCTCCTGTAGTTCTGTAAGGGCAAGCAAAGTGGGATTTTTTTTTTGCTACCCCTCAAGGATGTGTTGTGCTAGCCCAGGACCCCCTGCTGTGCAAACAAGTATTTTGGGAATGCTACTAATTTAATGGTATATGCTATGTGCCACATGACATACTGAGTGTTATGATATGTGTGTGTGTGTGTGTGTGTGTGTGTGTGTATTAGATGATATGTTTTGCTTAAGGATGTTGCTATGAATGTTACGCTTTGGTTTATTCAACAATGTTTAGGAGTTCATTATACTATGCGATTAGATCCTTGAAATTATTCACAGCAGCAGTCCTCAGGTGTGCTGCCATGATTGGCATTACACTTTTTAAAAATCCCACTTTCTTTGCCCTTACAAGCTCTCATCTATTTTTTCCCCTCTCACTTGTCTTTAAAAATCATTTTAGTTCTAAAAACAAACAAAATAAAACAAAATCCCTGCTTTATCTCTTCTAGGAATGCTATTTTTGATTTATTATTTTTTTATATATTTATACAAATATTTTCTTTTACATATATATTAATTTTTTCATTTACAAATTATAAATTAATGTATTAATTAATATATAAATTAAATTATAAATTATTTATATTTATATAAATTTATATAATTGATTTTTGACTGAGATCTGTTTTTCTTTCAGGATGTGCTTATAGATGTTTTAAAGTCATTCTCCACTTCTGGTTTTGTGCCTTAACATAGCTGTCATCATAACAGATCTTTATGATGGGATTTGTTGTTTGTTTGTGCTTCTTCCAGTCTACTTTGTGATTTTGGATTTTATCTTAGGACTGGGTTATATACACTTTGGGGTAAAATATCTAGACTTGGCTTTTTTCCTCTTGGGTTACTCTGCTGCTTTCTTGGGCTATTGAGTGTTTTGTTATTCCAATATGTCAGGAACAACTCAGGCTAAAGACTCAAGATTTCAGTGCTCCCAAAGTGGTCTAATCCAAGACAAAGTATGACAATTTACCACCTAGTCTAACCTCTTCAAACTCCTGAGTTGGATTTGGGGCTGTACAACACTAATATGGGCTTGACACTGCTTGGAAGCTCCAATAGGTTGCATCTGGATTCAGTCATTATCAGCCAACTAGAGAGTTCTGAAGGTTCAGAATGACAGAACCATATGCTTCTCTTTGTCTGTGGTTGCTCCACTGGTTATTCTACTTCAGGCTTCAGACTAGGCTGTAGGCTGGAACTGAGATTCTTGTGGCTATGTGGGGTCAGAGCCACAAGATTACTGGTTTGCTTTTGAACTTGTTCCTAACTCAGTAGACAGCCTAGGGCCTGTGACATCTCTTCATCCTGGAATATTAGACCTAGGTGCTGGTTCTCCCTCAGGAAACCTTAGATCACTTAACCAGAACTGAACAGTAAACAATACAACTGTCAGGTAGCCATCTGTTCCTGCATCCCGCACAAGGTCAGGGAACTTCTTTGATGAATTTGGGACTTCTTCTTGCCTGGTGCACAGGCTGGATCCTCTTTAAGGTCCTGTGTGCCAGAATGCTGTGTATAATACACCCCTGTTCAGACTCTGCCCCCATTGTCCTCCTTATACTGACATAGGCTGAAATTGTAAATCACTGACTTTTTTTGGACATCCTGTTGGTGTGTTTTCAAGATCTTGGAAGAGTTGAAATGGGGAGCTAAGCTGTTGTTCTTTACCATCTTAGCTCTGGTCCTACCAATTAATTCTTAATTGTCAAGTCAAAAAGTCTTTAATCAATCCTCATCCTTCTTGAACTTTCTACAGTGTTGACCACCCTCTCTTTCTGATATTTTCTCTTTGGAGTTTTCATGGCACTTTCCTAGCTCTTTCTCTACTTGTATAACTGCTCCTTCTCAGTCTACTTCTTAGATTTTCTTTGTCATGCCCACTAATAGAAAGTGTCCATCAAGTCTTTCTTCTGGGCATTCTTCTTATATCTCTGTCCTCTTCCATGTTAATCTCATCAGTTCCCGAGAGCTCAGCTACTAACTCTGTGTAAATGATTCCTGGACTGGTATATCCGGTTTTAGAATCTCTCCTGAGCTCCAGTCCTACACCAGCAACTGAAATGTTCACTGGACATTTCAAAGGGCATTTTAAATTCAATGTGTCCAAAACTGAACTCCATACCTTTCCCTTCAAAAGCATTCCTTCTCCAAACTACCCTATCTTTTCTTAGGTCAACATCATCATCCCAAATACCTAGGTTCACAACCTTGATGTCACTTTTGACTCTTCTCTCTCCCTTATCCTACATAATCAATCAATGGCCATAGATTTTTGTTTCCACTTTCATAAAACATTGATATATATATGTACATATATATATACACGTGTGTGTGTATTTATACATACATACATACATGTATATATAAACCCTGTGATACAGATACATACAAACCATGTGATATATATGTATATATATATATATAAAACCTCATCTCTACTCACACAGTCACTCCTATTTTTTCAAATGCTTATCATTTTTCACCTAAGCTATTCTTCTAATTAGTCTCCCTGCCTGAAATCTCTCCCCCACTTGATTTGTAAAAGGAAATTGAGAAATCACATTCACTGGATCATAGGAATTGGAGCTGGGGGGGCTGAAATGTATGTATGAGCTTGTAGGATGGACTTTGGGGATCATATATTCTAACATGTGTTATGGACCCTTAATGATTTCTAATATTTTAAAAACTATATTCTTATAATGCTACCCTATAATTAGGACTGTCTCCAGCTACTCTTCATTTCCTACACCATCTAGTGAGGGAAATATTTCTACTCACTACTGAATAAAGACTCACTAGATGACGTATCCAAAAAAAGCCTTGGAGGACTTAATGTTTTCATTTTTATAACTCTTATCCTGAGCCAGTTGTACTGGCTGATTGACGCTTGTCTCAAAGGTCCACTTTACTGAGGACCAGTCCTACCCAAGCTTCATTTCATTCTCCACGTTGTGGTCAAGGACTATTATCCATTTTGTATTTGGGTAGCACATACTCCAGATGTACTCTCTTAACCAACCTTTGAACCCTTACATTGGTATTGCCAGTGCTTCTCCGGAACATAGCAAGCTTCTTAAAAAATTACTTCATTCATTCATTCATTCTTTCACATAGATGACCCCAAATAGAGCCTTAAATATAATTAAATAAAATTATCTCGGTTCCAAATACCATCCCATTTTCCTTTACATAAACTCTTTAAATCAGGGTGTTCATAATTTAGGAGTTGGGGGTAACTTTCAGTGGGCTCATGAAAATGAGGGGAAATAACATCTTTATTTTCACCAAATTTTGGTTTCATTTTAAATTCCGTATATTTTATTTTATTTAAAAATACTCTGGGAAGGGGTCCACAGATTTCACCAAACTGCCAAAGTGTTCCATGATACACAAAGGTTAAGAATCCCTTTCTAACTTGCTAGATATGAATCACACATATTTTTGAGAGATTGAAAGATGAATCGACTATAAGTAAACTCTTTTTTCTTCTCTACAAGATATTTGTTTGTTGACTAAAACAAACAAATAAAACTATCTTCCCATATCCCTCATTAGATTTTTAATGTCTCCCCTACACAAAGTTAGAAGGTCAATTTACGTTTCAACTAACATAATAAGGTGATCTGGACCTAAAGTAATTGAACTACTAGAATTTTTTGGATGGGAGGTGGCAGGGAAGAGGGAATATATAATTACCTCAAATCACCATTTATCAACAAATACAGGTCTTCAAATAGACTGAAATATACCAAAATATGTTTGAAAAATGTTATCCTATAAAATATAAGAAATTCATGGGGTAGGAATAACTAGGACTCAGGGCTCCCAACTTCATATTCACCCTTTGTCTACACTTCCTATCTTCTGCGATAACATTTAGCAAGGGACCAAAGGAAACAGGAGAAATTCAAAAGGCAGGTCCATCCTGGTAAAGATCAAAAAAGTTAATCATTTCTTTGTAATGCTGATGAACTCTCTAATATATTTACTAGTTCCATTTGCTTAACGCCTAGTCTTCTAACATTAATTATACATGAATGCATTTCTTGAGAAATCAATCATATCTTATAATTAGGGCTGTCACTTTTCAAGCAATGGCAACCAGATAGCACGTGCAAGTTGATAAATAACAGAAAGGTTTCTCCAGGATGAAGGCATGTTTGCATATCCATACTTCTAGTTCAACTAGTCCCAAACAGCTTCCAAAGTCCATAGGGTCATAAAGAATTGGACAAGACTGAACAACACCTTCCAAGGCCATCAGCAAGGTAAATCACTGAAGCAAAGACTTTAAAAATTATGAGGATATTGCCACAACATCATTTACTCAGGTAGGGACAAGTATGTAATGTATTCGGGAAGGAAAATTTTTAAAAATGCTATCTTCATGCATTCATTCAGAAATTTTCATGAAATTAGTGACCAAAGGTCAACCAAGATATCTGTCATATAGTCTACTCTTACTTAATTGTGCTAAAGGTGGAGTGAGGGACAGACAGGCAGAATAACCATAAGGCTATTACAATAGTCTAGATGTGACATGATAAGGGCCTGCACCAGAGTAGTGATGGTATCAGAGGAGAGAAGGGAGAGGATTGAAGAGATGTTTAAAAGATGAAATCAGCAAGACTTGGCAACAGATTGGATATGAGGGATAAGAGACAGTGAGGAGTTGAAAATTACTCTTAGGTTGGGAGCCTAGGTTGAGAGACTAGTGTTGCCTTCTTTGATAATAGGAAAGATAGGAGTGGGGTAGGGTCTCAGGAGAAAGGCTGAGTTATGTTTTGAATGCATTTAGTTTAAGATGTCTCCTGGACATTCAGTTCAAGACATCTTAAAAAGCAACTAGAGTTGTAAGATGGGAGGTCAGCAGAGAGATTGGGTCAGGATAGGTACATTTGAGAGTAGTCACCACAGAGATGGTGATTAAGTCAATGGGAACTGATGCCATCATCAAATGAAGTAGTGAAGAGTGAGAAAAAGAGGGCCCAGGACAGAACCCTGTGGAACACCTCACCTTTACAGGGCATGATCTGGATAGGGGTCTAAAAAAAGAAGACTGAGGAGAGGTCAGGTAGGTAAGAGGAGAACCAGGTGAGAATGGTATCCTGAAAACCTAAAAAGAAGACAGTATCAAGGAGGAGAGGGTGATCAACAGTGTCAAAGGCTGTAGAAAGGTTAAAGAGAAGAAGGATTTAGAAGAGGTCTTTGGATTTGGCAACTAAGAGATCATTGGTAACTTTGGCAAGAGCTGTTTTTGTGGAATGATAAGAATAGAAGCTGGACTATAAGGGACTATGGAGAGAGGAGAGGATAAGAGGTCAAAGCAAGTGACCAACATCCAAATAACTTCAAATTAAATGCCCCAAGAAATTAAGTTTCCAAATGAATAAAATCACAATTATTTTGCATTAGATTTATTAGCTCTACTTATAAGTGGAGCTGAGTACCACTTAGCTCAAATTGTGCAGTAATAGAGTTCCTATTATACAACTGATTAGTTAACCCTCACTCAGTGAAAAACATAGCTTCTAGCATCTAAATCTAAAATAAACTTCCATTAAATAAATTGTGTTTTCCCATTGACTTCCATAATCTATCTACAATATCACATTGGAAAAAAAAATTGGACATTTACCATAGCAAATGGTCATGAACATACATACACAAATACACAATGACAAGGATGCAGCCAACTTCTATCATATTACTTACTATGTATTACTTTAAATAAATGTAAAAATGTCTTTCTAATAAACATCAGTACTCAGAACGCTAACAAAGCTACCATTCTTCACAAAGCCCACCTCTGCCACTCCATCAGGATGTGTGGTAAACCCAAAGTTTTTGATGGCTATGTCAGCAAATGGTAAGCTCTGGTAGATTAACTTTCCATTCTCTTTAATCATTTTGAGCCATGAAGACTATCAATAGTTCTAAAGATAATATAATAATGACTATCAAAGTTATATTTTTATGATGCAAAATGAACCCCATAATTCTCCATAATGAACCCATAATCCATATGATGGGCACATATTTCTAAATAAAAAATGCAGAAAAATATATAAAAGCAAATTGATTTCCTTTAGAAAAATGGATATAGGATAAAATAAGCTTTGTATATTCTTTCTTGTGAGATATTGTGTCTAGAAGAAATATTGTTTTAAAATCTCAAATCTTTGCTAGTAGACATTGTCATATACTTTGGCTAAGGAATTATATACAATACATCAGCCAAAATTTCTTGATTTCTGTATTATAAGTGGGTGGCAACATTTTAGCCTTATAAATTGAATACTTATATATCAAAAACTAGAAGTGACTATTTTGAAAAATTCATGCCAAGAATATTTTCCAATGATTTTCTCATCCCCCAAAAGACAAGATTAGTGTACCATTATTGTTATAAATATCAATAAGAAAGCCAAAAATACACTAGAGCTAAGCTTTTGTTGAAAAGTTAATTTGCTCATTCTTGAATCTGTCAGATATAGATAGTATACATTTGGAGTTCAAGAATATGAAAATTTCTCAATATCCATGGTGTCAGCATGTGAACACCATAAGTTCATTTTTGTACCATTCAACTAAGGTTAGATTCATTGTTCATTTTCAATCATAGCCTGGGATCTAACTTTTCTCTTTAGAAACCCATATCCACATGCTTGAAAGCTCTTTTCCCCCACAATATAAGAATCCTACCATTTTCAGAAAAAAAATTCATGTCTCCTATATATTTTCAGATATGTAATGATGATTTTTGTGTGTTAGAGTAAGAATGCTCCAAGTCACTTGAACCTGAATCTCAAATTCCTCAAGTATAAAATGGGATTGAAGTTGCATTAAATACCTTATAGGGCTGTTGTGAAAAAAAAAAACTCTTTGTCATGTAGTCTACTCTTCATACTCTATTCTACTACTTCATAAACTCTAACTTCCATATAAAAGTGAAATATTATCATCATCCTTATGATTCATATATTTTGCTATACTATGTAACAGCCCCTTTTCTTCCTAAAACCAAGTGGTGTTGTTCAGCAGTGTCTGACTCTTTGTGGCCTCATTTGGGGTTTTCTTGGCAAAAATAGTGGAGTGGTTTGCCATTTCCTCCCCCTCCAGCTTATTTTTATGGATGACTAAACTGAGGTAAATAGGGTTGCGTGACTTGTTCAGGGTTACACAGCTAGTAAGGGTCTAAGGACAGATCTGAACTCACAAAGATGAGTTTTTCTGACTCTAGGCCCAACACTATGCCATCTAGCTGCCCAAAACAAGAATTAGTATTATTTTTGATAGAACAATCCTGTGATGCTTTCTAGTATAATCAGGTATATAGCAATCGAGTCTATTGTCCACACTATTATTTTATATATTTCTAATTATATTAGCTATAGCAATAAGGTTATATAAAAATTGAGAGAATATAATTTTTTAAGCAAGAAACAAAGTTACTGATTTTGGTAAATACTATTATGGTTATTCAGTGAACTCAGAGATTCAACTAAAAATAAATTCAAACAATAAATTCAAAAGATTAGGAAGATAAACTCACAAAACCAACAGTCTCTTTATATTACCAATAAAATCCAGTGGAAAAATGAAATTCCATGAAAATAAATATAAAATATTTGCAATGTGTGGGATTCCACCTACCAAGACACACTCAAAACTTATTCAAAACTCTTTATAAATATGTAAAATTACTCTCTCTAATCATAACACCCTGTCCTTCTGCCTCTTTTACATCTATGAGCTTGCTCTTTGCCATCATGATCTCCAATCCTTCAAGCCCTCCATGTTTTCCTAGTTCATCAATATATTCTGCTTTTAGTTCTAACTCTTCACAATTTCAACTATATTCTCAGTCATTTCCATAGTATACTTTTTTCCACTCTTGAAAATCATTCTCTATCACCACATTCTGATGCCCCCCACCCTGCTAATAACCTCCACTTCCCATCTTTTCTTTTCCTAATTTTAAACTGTTGGGCACAGAAGGAAATAACAAATCCTTGCTCTCTGGGACCATTACAAGGTTATGCCACCCAACATCAACCGGGCCCTGACTGTGGTATGTTTTTTATTTGTCTTTTACTCTCACATATCTCACCATGGCTCTTTTCATGGTCCTATAGCCCCACTCATCATTCTCAACAGACAATCTTACTACCTTCTTAAGAAGAATACCTAGGCTCTCTTTCCAGTGGCAGTGTCCAGAGGTTAAATATTCATTCACTCTCTGCGTGGTCACCAAACAGTAAGCAGGGGAAAGGGCCTGAAAGTCACCTTCCTTTTCTTCCCAGCCAGGTGGCCCTAAGAAAGACAGTTGGGATTTTGGTCTTGTTTCTTTTGTCTTTTTCAGTCGTAGGTGCACCGAGTAGAGTTCCCCCACCCAGAAGCTCAAATCTTGGGCCATGTTGGAAGCCAGAATTCAAAGCCAGATATTATAGTAAGCCCAGAAAGGAAGCCCCAAGAAGCCAGGGTCCTGGAATAAAAGTTTAGAGAGATACTTTGGACTTGGAACTTGGTGGGTCTAATGCTGTGTAGGGACTGAATTAAGAAATAAACTTAATCGATAGGGACAAAATGTAGGTGTGTGGGAAAGGGTCAGGGGTTTGGGATATGTCCCCTAGGTTGGGTCAAGGAGGAATGTTTGTATGTTTCTGCTTGCAACCTTACCTTACATTACCCCTAGCCTTATCTCATCATACTCCCTTTCACTTATACTAATGTATATCCCAGCCAAACAAGACTATTACCCATGATCATCTGCTCCTTCTCATCTTATTCACTCATGCAGTCTTGCCCTCTTCATTTTTCATAGCAGTTTATTTGTACCTCTGTACTTGTCTGTCTACTGTCAGAATTATTTCAAGGTATGTCTTATGCCTCTATTAGATTATAAGCTCCTTGAGAACCTATATCTAAATTCTTTTATATTCCCCACTGCTTTGCATATAGTAGATGAAGAATATGTGTTGAATTATCAAGAAAAAGTTTAAAGACATGGTTTAAGGTAAAAACTAAATATAATAGCACTTCAATGATCCTTTACAAGGAGGCATTTGTCTCTTTAATTTATTGTAACTAAGAACCCTTTACTAAGACCAGCTATAGCTGAACCAGAGATATTGATGACTTACTTTGTTTCCTCAAACTTTTCCTGAAATTCCCCTATACTTTGATTCTCATCTTAATTATCAATACTTATTTGATGGTAAGATTTAGAACTTATGTTTTCTTTTAATTTCTGTAATTTGAAATGCCAAGAAAATATCTATTCAAATGAAGTTTCAATAACAGTCTATAAAACACAGTCCACAATTTTTACACTTATTTTCCTTGTTGCCTTTTCCTTACTCTTCCCAGATCTCAAATAATATTGTAAGTACAATTAAGAGGAAAAGGACAGTATTGTTGAGTAATGTGTGGCAGACAGTAAGCATTTAATAAAAGCTTGTTGATTAATTAGGATGAAATAAGTACAAAAACATAAGGTAGAGATGAATCGTGTAAAGCTTTAAATGACAAGTGAAGGTATCTGTATTTTATACTAGGAGCCATTGAAAATCCTTTAAACAATGACATAGTCAGATTTGTGCTTTAAAGATACTCTCTTATTAGTCTGTAAATTCCAAAAGATCAGGGATTGGGAATTCTTTAATCTCTGTATTTTCCAATCTCCCTCCCTCAAAAGATATTTAATGACTATTAAAGTCTGCAGAATTATATGCTGTCTTACATTATACATACATTTAAGTGTATATTCATGTACATACATGTACATCTCTTCTACTGCTTCCTTGAAGGCAGAATTCTTTCTGATGTTCCTCTCTCAAATGAGATGATATTTGTAAAGAGCATGGACAGTGCTTGGCTCCCTCCACCCCCATATTCCCCTTATTACCCAGCAAAATGTCTCATACATAATGAGTGTTTAGAAAGCTTTTATTGATTTAAACTATAGCCTTATGAGGCTATAAAGAACTTATTCCAGCTCAACTACCATTTTAGACATGGCTTCCAAACCTGCCCTTGTATCTAAATCAGACTAATATTTCTAATTCATATATTTTGTACCGCCCCCCTAATATTAAGAATATGAAAGGCATCATTTCATTTTACCTTCCAGCCCTGTTCTTTCCTATCTTACTCAGTGGTAGGTACTATCCTGAAAGAAAATCAATATGTTCTCTTTGCCTCTTTTCTCGCATTCACAATTCAATTTTTATCTACTTGTCAGGTATTAACAGTTTTTAATTCACAGCATGCCTGGAAAAGAAAACTCAGCAACTCTTTTTTTAACTTCTTTGTTAAGGAACTTCTGCGTTCCCACTTCTCATCTGTCCATTTAGTCAGAAGTTTAATCTCAGAGCAATTACTGCTGCTGTTGCTATGACATTATTATCATCCTCTCTGACTGTAAAAATACTACCTTCCAGCGAGTTTCTGATTCACCTCTTCTTGCTCCCCTCCTCTAAGTTGGAAGTGATCTCTCGCCATTTTGAAGTCCTCAAGATTTTTGCTTGATACAAGCCTTATACTATAATTTTATTTGGTATCTGAATTAGATGACCTCTGAGGCCTCTTCTAGCTATAAATTTATGATCCTATGTTGTCTCTACCCTACTAAATTGCAATGTATTTGTGCTTTGGAGCAACTCTGCCAACCCACTCTGACACTGGCAGATCAGGTTCCCAGAGGGTGCTACTATGTCTCCTACCAAGATTTTATGGTGAGGTTGTCCTTTTAATGTATAGTTTATGAGCCTCACTAGTGTGATGCTCCTTCATAATTACTGATTAGTATCAATTAGTCAGCTAGGCTTTAGACGGTTTTTTTTTTGTTTTTTAAGGGGGGGGAATATTTTACTCTATTAAAGATAATTGGTACAAAATATTCCCCAAGTCTTTGGCACACTTTCCTATAAGTACATAGAAAATCCACGGGAGGGGAATAAAGTCAATATGGAAGAGTGATAGGAAGTAAGGCCAAGCTCATTTCTACAAACTCTTCCTAACAGATCGAAAAAGATATCTGAGACAGAATCCTGAAGGAGAAATCCAAATAAACAAACAAATCTCCCACTTAGTATGTTGACCAGCCCACTTAGGTAAAGGGGAATAAGAAGGTCTTTGGCCATTGGATTTGGGGTCAGTCTAGGAGCAAGTTGTGGAAGGGGCATTCCAGTTACCAGGGAAAGACTGTACACAAGGACAAAAGGATGTCACAGACCTATACTGAGCCACTCCTAGACCTATCTTGGGACACCATAATGGAGATAGGCAGCAACTGGCAGCTTTGTCACCTATTATCCAGTCCCAGGTTGCAGATTCAGGGCACAGTGAGAAGGGCAATGTATGTATGCATGCAATGAGCATGCATGGCAGGTTCAGGTAGAGAGGTCCTGGGAAGTATGTGGATAAAGGAGAATGTTCAGAAGCCAGCAGAAACAGTGGTGTCCATCAAAACTCAGGTACAAAGTCAAGTCTCACTTCAAAAGTGTAGCCCAACCTGCAGAGGAATAAAATGGGCAGAAATCCTAGCTGAAAGCAATCCCACAATTTTGCTACTCTGAGCCAGCAGAGCCTCCTGGCCAATTGATGGGATGGAGTTCAGCAGTAGTCTTCTCTTGTTTTGGACCCAAACCCAGGTCAGGAACATGCAGAACTCAGATAGGGAGGAACAATCAGACTCTGCTCTGAATTAGATTCTTTAGAGAACACTGAAAGCTTTCAAGTCCCTAGCCTCTCTCTGAGATTCTGTAATAATATTCATTACTCCCAGGAAAGCAGCAGCAAGATCAGCCCAGACCTTGCCTCCAGAAGTGCTGCACAGCCCTGTGCTAATATGAAGTCCCTGGAAAAACGGACAAACAAACAAACAAAAAAGAACCCCACTACAATGGTGGGAAGGACACTTAAGACTCAAATACAGAAAAGAATGGCTCCAAAACATCTATAAGCATTTCTTCAGGAAAAAACAGAGATTGAGCATAAACTCAACTATAATATCTGAAAGAGACGAAGCAAGAGTTTCATAAAAGCAGTTTAAATGCTTTTATAAATGGAGTGAGAGGATTGTGAAAAAATGAGACCTGTGGGAGAAAGAACTGGAAAAGGAATTAATAGCTTTAATATAAGAGGTATAAAACCGTGATCATACTACTTGAAAATTAGAATGGATCAAAATATACAGATGTCTGCTTGCGCACCATGGTTATATGCGATAATTTTCCCTAATATTTCTTTCCCTCCCCCATCACGATGTATTCCTCTATGAGGCAACAAGAAACATTAAAACAAAGTCAAGAGGCAGGGAAAATAGAAGAAAAGACAAGGTATGTAATAGCAAAAACAAATGATCTGGAAAAGAGACTGAAGGGGAAAAAAGGTTAGTTTTATTTTTAAAAACATCATTGGTCTGTCTTAATACCACAACTAAAAATGAAACCTGACCTCATGTTTCAAGTAATCTTAAAAGCTCTCTTAGAATCAGCAGGTAAGGTAAAATAGAAAAAAAATCCACGAGTTACCTCCTGAAAGAAATCTAAAAATGAAAACTCACAGAAACGCCATAACTCAAATCCAAAGCTTCCTGGTCAAAGAAAAATTACTGAAAACAACCAAAAAGAAAGAATTCAAGTACTTAAGGAGCCACAGTCAGGATCACACATGACTTAGCAGCCAACACTATCAAGGAGCCAAGAATAGAATATGATAATCCCAAAGGTGAAGGAAATGGGCTTTCAACCAAGAATAACTTACCCAGCAAAAGTGAATATAATACATGCTATAGAGGAAAATGGACTTTTAATGAAATAAAGTACTTCCAAGCATTCTTGAGAAAAGATCAAAGATGTGAAAAAATTTTGAAGTGCAAACACTAGAATGAAGAGAAACGAAAAAAAAATAAACATAAATTAACAATGACAAATGACTAAACAAGGAAAAACTACTGACATTCGAATATAGGTAGATGATACTGTCCCCCTGAACCCTATCATCATCAACTTTTATAGAGGGAGACAGTCTGGGCATGATTCGGTTATATTTTGATCTTAAGAAAAGAATAGAGGGGAGCAGAGCCAAGATGGCGGCTGGAAAGCAGTGACTGGCATGAGCTCCCCACCAAGTCCCTCCAAAAACCTATAAAAAAATGGCTCTGAACTAATTCTAGAATTGCAGAACCCACAAAGTGGCAGAGGGAAGCAGGGCTCCAGCCCAGGACAGCCTGGATGGTCTCTGGGTAAGGTCTGTCCCGAATGGAGCTCCCAGTTCCCAGCTGAGGGGAGCGGAGCTGAGCCAAGCAGAGCCCAGAGTGCATGCACACGCGCGCGTACGGTGCGGACCGACCAGACCAGAAGCTGAGTTGAGAGTGACCTAGCATCCTGAATTACTCAGCTGTGGCATTTACCAGACCACTCAACCCACAAACACCAAAGACGACAGAGAAGGTTAGTGGGAAAAGCTGCAGAGACTGAGTTTG
>CM053626.1:225621052-225641776 GCA_028646595.1 Phalanger gymnotis
TGTATTCTTTTTCTCCCTCCCTCTCCTCCCCCCTCCCCAAGATAGTAAGCAATCTAATACAGGTTATACTTGTGCAATCGTGTAAAACATTTCCGTATTAGGTATTTTGTTCAGGAAGACTCAAACAAACAAAAAAAAAAGAATAAAGGAAAGAGGGAAGGAAGGAAGCAACGAAGGAAGAAGGAAGAATGCTTTAGTCTGTATTCAGGTAATATCAGTTCTTTTTCTGCAGGCAGTGCTATGTTTCATGATGAGTCCTTTGTCTTTGTCGTAAATCATTGTATTGCTGAAAATAGCTGTCTTTCACAATTCTTCAGTGTGCAATATTGCTGTTACTGTGTACAGTGTTCTCTGAGATCTGCTCACTTCACTTTGTATCAGTTCATGTAAATCTTTCCAGGTTTTTCTGAAATCATCCTGTTTGTCATTTCTTATAGAACAATAATATTCCATCATAGTCACATACTGCAACTTGTTCAGCCATTCCTCATTTGATGGTCAATCACCCTCGCTATTTTCCAATTCTTAGCCACCTGTGGAGGATATGACTAACCTTCTAGTCACTCTAGTTTGCAAGTTAAGTGTTTTCCTCAACACCTCACTCTCCCACACCCTGTATATCCATTGAGTTTCCAAATGTTGATCTTTTTAACTACATAAAACCTCTCCTATAAGTTTCCTTCTTTATCCTCATTGGGCTACCGCTGATTCAAGCCTTCATCACCTTCATCAACCAAGGTTTTCTTATAGTAATAGCCTTCTACTTGTTCTTCTTGCCTCAAGAAACTTTTTTCTCTCATGAATACTCTACACAGCCTCCAAAAAGATTTTCTTAAAGTATAGGTTATCCATGTCATTGCCCTACTCAGTAAATTCTAGTGTCTCCTATTGATTCTAGATACAATATTATTTCATATTTATTTCAATTTTTAAAGTTCTGTTTTTGTACATTTTATAATAATAATTTATTATTTATAAATAATTTATAATTTTATAATATTTATGAATATAATAATATATGCATACAATTTATAAATGCAAAATGTATACATATTGGGGCTACGTGCCCCCAAATTTTTACTGTTGGCATACATATTCAAAAATGTTTGGAGAATACTACCCTAGGCTCTCACATGCTGTGGGCTGGATGAGCTATAAATCATCTCCATCAGCATCTAAGTCTTGAACAGCAACTCAAAATAGACAATCAACAGGATCTGGAGTTCTTCTCCCAGGATGTGGGAGATGAGGCTAGACCACCTTTGGGAATTTGTGCAGAGTTTTTGATGACTTCAAGCTTCTCAGTAAAAAACAAACACGAGAATATTTTTTTATAATCAAAATTCTTCTATAGCTACAAGTCCTAGAATACTAAATTCTCCAAAGAATTAAAACTGAGTCTTAACCAAAGAGGAACGGAGAGGGATCCAATGGGCACAAATAACAATTTACATGAGAAAACCTGAATGGGAGGAGTGACATAATCAGTGAAATGCATGACTGGAAAAGAATGTAGTCCAGGGATGTCAGAGGGAGGCACGATAACTAGACATCAAATAAAATAAAACTGAAATTAATGATGATGATAGTTAGCATTCATGTCGCTCTTTAAATGTTGCAAAGAACTTTATGTTACTTCATTTGATCTTTACACAAACTCTGAAATTCATCACTCTCATTTTCTAGATGACAAAACAAAACAAAACACCTGAGCCTGAGATAGGTTAAATGAATTTCTCTGGACCGCACCATGACTGAGACAAGATTCAAACTTGGGCTTTGCCTACTCTAAGTCCAGCACTCTGTCTACTGTATTGTCAAGAGATTAAGAGGAAAACCAACTAGGAGGAACTTGGGATTTTTTTTTATCATAATGGAAAAAAGAGTCTCATAGGGTGGGCAAGTATGGATGGAATGTGATCTTCGTTGTTGAAGGAAGTACCTATAACAATGAGATTACAAATCCATTGAAGTGTCTCAGTAAATGGAAAAAAATAAGCAATAGACTTTCTTCTATGGACATTCTGATTAAGTGAAGTGTCACTTTAATTAGAAAGTATTTCTTTTTAGTGGTGAGTGTATACAGATACAAATACAGGTATATGTGTTTTATATATGTATAATATGTCTATGTACACACATACATAAATGCAAAGAATTATAGTTATGCTTCTCAGATATGTGTATACATATAAATAAATGTCTTTATATTCATAGATATACAGCATGTATCACATACTGTGTATGTATGTAACATATATGCATGTACATAAACGTGTATTTTTTTGTGTATACACAAACAACTGAGAAGCATAATCCTACACTATATATATAACATAACCTAGTACTAAATGTTGCAAGTATGTGTATATTTGCTCCTTGTGACAATCTCACCTGATGAAAATACTGTTGGAAAATATAAATTTGTAAGGCAGAGATTTTAAAAAAATATTCTAATAGTTGATTTGACTTTCACTTTTCAGTTAAAAAAGAAAGAAAAGGGGAAAGGAGAGAAAAAGAAAGAGACATATAGAGAACAAGACTTGAAAGCTTGAAGATCTGGTTCAAGTCCTGCTTATAACACATATTGCGGGTCCCTCGGCAAGTTACTCAACCTCTCAGTGCACTAGGTAGCTCTTCTAGAATCTAAACTGAAGCCAAGTAGCTGACCTACGTTTATAGAGAGTTTCTTTGCCACAGAGTTCCTTAAACCCATAAAATCACAGATTCAGTCCCCATTCCCTATTCTTATCAAAATTTTTCATGTCATTTCTTCTTTTTATAGATATGGATATATTTGTCTTTCTAAATATTGGTCAGTATTTAAGTTGCTATGCTAAAAATTGTGAAATGGTACCTCTTACAATAGGTTGATGTAGATGGAAATAATTTGTATAGTCCTTGCCTTAGGCTACTCTAATTCCTCAAGTACATAATCTATATTGCCACTGTATGTAATGTTTTCCTTGCGAAATATAACTTTATATATAAGATTTAGACATACAGACCTCTGTAAGCAATAAAAGTAAAGGCCATTCACTTGTGTGGCCTATAAAGAGTGGTTAGAGGCAGACAGTGGTTGTGGTTAAACTCCATTGGATGTCAAGTGATGGTACTTCATATGCTCTCCACAATGACAAAAAAAATGGGAATATCACTGTAAAATATGCTTTAAATAAATAGTGTCTGATCGTGCTTAAAAGGCATGCATAGGAACATGTTGCCCGCAACATAAACTTACACACAGAAGTTAACAAGACTGAACAAGAAGAATCTGTGTTAGTGTTTCAACTCCTAACTGACATTTGTATAACCATTTAATGCAACACAAATGAATTCCTTCATGAATTTCTTCTGTTGTATTTATCAGATTAACTTGTTGCTGCCCAAAGGAGGAGGGAAGGAGGAAAAAAAAAACCCTGATAGCTAAATATTTGTTGAGCTTTAGCCTCTGGAAATGTGATCGGCTGAGTAGATAGTTGAGTCTGCTACTTATTACAGAAGTAATATAAAGATTCATTGGCATTAGCATTTGCTGTATCTCTAAATACTAAGTAATCCTTGGGAACCTATTCCAATGTATCATAATGCTTGATGCCCAAATTCTGAAAACAAACAAACAAAAAATGAATGATATATTATTAAAGTTAATAAGGATAATGGGAAAAGGGATCATTTAGTATCCAAACAATGTTATTTTTATTATTACTATAGAAAAACCTCACTAAGAACTGAATGTAATCCAGCCTCAGACACATACTAGTTGTGTAGCCCTAGATAAATCATTTAACTTGTAAGTTTCAGTTTCCTCAGTTGTAAAATGGAGATGATGGGGCAGCTAAGTGGCATAGTGAGGAGAGCACTGGCCATGGAGTCAGGAGGACCTGAGTTCAAATCCGGCCTCAGACACTTGACACACTAGCTGTGTGACCTTGGGCAAGTCACTTAACCCCAATTGCCCTGCCTCCCCCCAAAAAAAGTAAAATGGAGATGACAAAGGCACTTGTCTCCCAAAGTTGTCATTAGGATAAACTGAGAGAATATTTGTAAATTATTTGGCAAATCTCAAAGAAGTGCACTGAGTGCTAGTTTGTACTACTAGTAGTAATAGTAACAGTCATAGTTGTAGTAACAGCAGCACTAGAAGTAGTAGTAATAGTAACAATAATAATCTTCTGTGTCCAGTGGCCCTAGTAGTTAACTGTGAGGAGGTATGTAGTTTCAAATCCATAATGAACAATTACTCTTATGTGAAATACCTATTGAAATTAAATGACTTCTGCTTGACAAGTAGGGAAATTAACCACAGTTGTGTTGCAAGGCTCATAACAATGTTGTTTTTGTGGCACTGTTTTTTAGGGTCAAGTTATAAGAAGCAGATGTATTTTACCTGTAGGGCCTCCATTTCAGTTGTTCCCTATGTATCTAAATAATCATTTTGAGGTACACAATTCTTACACCAATGTCATCTATTATTAGGTACTAAGGGTGTTTTATGTGATACCAGCATTCACCATTACATTAGGTTTTTTTTTTTAAAACTGACAGTGGCAGATGCTAGTATTAGTTTGAGAGGTAGTCAGGGTGGGCTGTACGTGGTGAGATGTGCTTTACTAGTAATTGGGTAGTTATATCTGATCTGTGGAAAAGCTATGTGAAATAAAGGCTAAAATGGAAAATAGGATTTTTTTAAGACGACAATTTCTGATGTTTGAGGCATAGATAATAAACATTTGGTACTTTGTAACTGTTAAAATAACATCTGCTTTTAATAGAATACATTCCTATTGCAAGCTTAAAAATGTATTTACATAGAAAACCACATCAAAAAACAAACCTATAATTAGACAAACATAGGTTTTGTGGAATCTGGATTTGTTTTAGATGGTGAAGGATTTATTATTTTTTTGGAAAATGCTATTCTTATTACCATACATAGAGCATATACAATCAATTCAAAGAATGGTAAAACCATAACCTTAATTTTTACTTTGGATTTTATGTTCAAAGAAACAAAGTGATTAGTTTTTTTTTAGTCCTCTATGTTTAACAACACAAAAGCTTTATCAAGAAAGATACCTTGAAATTAGATTAGATATAATTGACCTTGTTAATTTATGTTAACTTAAATGTTAACTGTATGTTAACATTCAAATGTTGCAAAAATTAGAACTCTCCTATCATATATTGGATTTTCACAAAATCTCATCAGCATTACTTGAGTATGAATAAGGCTTTACTATAAGTGCCTTGGCAGATTTAAAAGATTTTTTTTTGTTTTGTTGTCATTGTTGTTGTTTTTCAAGACAGAAATGATTCCTTATGGAATTGTTATGCTGGAGCTAATGTGAGAAATAGAAGAGAATGTTGTTTGGAAGAGAGATTTTAAGACAGTATGGCATCATGTAAAGAGTCACAAAAACATAGAATCTTAGAAATAGAAAGGACCCAAAAGTCCATTTAGTCCAGGGTATGCCTGAGCATAAAAGTTCACCATAAAGTAGTAGTAATGTGGAACTTTCTAAAAGACCTCTAGTGAGGGTGAACTTTTATCTCCTAATACAATCCATTCCATTGACAGATAACTATTTTTTCGAATTAAGATTTTTTATTTTCAGTTTACAACACTCAGTTCTGCATGTTTTTAAGTTCCAGATTTTCTTCCCCTCCCTCCCTTGCCCCATCCCCACCGAGAGGGCATGGAATCCTATATATCTTCTACAAATACCTTTGCATTAAACTTATTTATACAATGGTTAAGTTGTAAAGAAGAATTATGACCAATTGAAGGAATCATGAGCAAGAAGAAGCAAAACCAAAAAAAAGAGAGAAAAAAAGAGCAAATACATTGCCTTAATCTGCATTCAGACTCCATAGTTCTTTTTTGGATGTAGACAGCTCTTTCCATCATGAGTCCTTTGGAATTTTCTTTGAACCTTGTATTGCTGAGAAGAGCCAAGTCTATCAAAGTTAGTCATCACAGAATCAATATATCTGTGGTTGTGTATAATGTTCTCCTGATTCTGCTCTGCTCACTTAGCATCATATCATGTAGGTCTTTCCAGGTTATTATGAAGTCTGTATCTTCCCCATTTCTTATAGCACAACAGTATTCCATTATATTCACGTACCACAACTTGCTTAGCCATTCCCCACTTGATGGGCATTCCCTTGATTTCCAATTCTTTGCTACCACAAAAAGAACTCCTATAAATACTTTTGTACATACGGGTCCCTTTCCCACTTGTGTCATCTCTTTGGGATACAACCCTAGAAGTGGCATTTGCTGGGTCAAAAGGTATGCACATTTTTTATAGCCCTTTGGGCATAGTTCTAAATTGTTCTTCAGAATGGCTGGATCAGTTCACAATTCTACCAACAATGTAACAGTGTTCCAATTTTCCCACATTCTCTCCAGCATTTATAATTTTCCTGTTTTGTCATGTTAGCCAATCTGACAGGAGAGATGTGGTATCTAAGAATTGTTTTGATTTGCATTTCTCTAATCAGTAGTGATTTCAAGCATTTTTTCATATGTCTGTAGATATCTTTAATTTCTTCCTCTGAAAACTGCCTGTTCATATTCTTTGTCGATTTCTCATTTGGGGAATGACTTGTATTCCTATATATTTGGCTCAGTTCCCTGTGTATTTTAGAGATGAGACCTTTATCAGAGACACCGATTGTAGATTTTCTCCCAATTTTCTGCTTCTCTCCTAATCTTTGTTGTATTGGCTTTTTTTATACAAAAACTTTTCAATTTAACATAATCAGAATTATTCATTTTGCATTTTGTAATGCTCTCTATCTCCTGTTGTGTCATGCATTCCTTGCTTTTTCATAAATCTGATAGGTAAACTATTCCTTGCTCTCCCAAATTGCTTATAGTATCAGCCTCTATTCCTAAATCATGAACCCATTTTGACTTTATTTTGTTGTACGGTGTAAGATATTGGGCTATTCCCAGTTTCTGTCCTACCATTTTACAATTTTCCCAGCAGTTTTTGTGAAATAGTGAATTCTTAGCCTAGAAGCTGGATTTGTTGGGTTTATCAAAGAGTAGATTGCTACAGTCATTGACTGCTGTGTCTTGTGTACCTATTCTATTCCACTGACCCACCACTCTATTTCTTAGCCAGTACCGAGTAGTTTTGATGACTGCTGCTTTATAGTACAGTTCAATTATCTAGTATGGCTAGGCCATCTTCTCTAGCATTTCTTTTCATTAATACCCTAAATATTCTAGACCTGTTGTTCTTCCAGATGAATTTTGTTATTATTTTATCCAGCTCTGGAAAATAATTTTTTGGTAGTTCAATTGGTATGGCACTGAATAGATAGATTAATTTAGGCAAAATTGTCATTTTTATTATATTAGCTCAGCCTAACCATGAGCAACTGATGTTTTTCCATTTATTTAGATCTGACTTTATTTGTGTGAAAAGTGTAGGCCCTGGGTTTGTCTTGGCAGGTAGACTGCCAAATATTTTATAGTATCAATGGTAACTTTAAATGGAATTTCTCTTTTTATCTCTTGCTGTTGGGCTTTGTTAGTAATGTATAGGAATGCCAAGGATTTATGTGGGTTTATTTTATACCCTGCAACTTTGCTAAATTTGTTTATTATTTCAAGTAGTTTTTTACTTGATTCTTCAGGATTCTCTAAGTAAATCATCATATCATCTGCAAGAAGTGATAATTTAGTTTCTTCTTTGCCTATTCTAATTCCTTCCATTTCTTTTTCTTCTCTTTTCGCTACAGCTAACATTTCTAGTACCAAATTGAATAATAGGTGTGATAATGGACATCCTCGTTTCACCCCTGATTTTATTGGGAATGCATCTAGCTTATCCCCATTACATATAATGCTTGCTGATGGTTTTAGGTAGATGCTATTTATAATTTTAAGGAAGGATCCATTTGTTCCTATGCTTTCTAGTGTTTTTAATAGGAATGGGTATTGTATTTTGTCAAAGGCTTTTTCTGCATCTATTGAGATGATCATATGATTTCTGTTAGTTTTGTTGTAGATAACTATTTTTTAGGAAATTTTTCCTTATGTTAAGCTGCAGTATGCTTTTCAATTTTCAGCCATTACTCCAAGTTCAGTCCTTTCATGCACATTTATAATTTATTCCATCTTTTATAACAAACATTTAGATATTTGAAAATAGTCATCTTGAAAGAGAAATGGAGAGGACAGAATGAGAAGAAACATAGTATAGTCGATAGTCAGCCCGTGAACCAGAAAGACCTCCATGATATACTATACATCTTGGCTGGGTGGTCAAAGACAAGTTACCTGACCTTTTAGTGCCTTAGCAGACTGTAAGATATGAATGAGTTGCCTTTATGTCTTAGAAAAGGAAGATCTCATCCTCAGAATGTGAGGAAAGTGTTGAAATAGCAGCTCAGGACCATACAAATACTGCCCTACTCTGTCCTGCATCCAATAACATTGTAGTGTAGCAGAGTGACAGTCAAACCAGGAATTTAGTCCATTTTACACTGAATAAGAATTTAGCACTTTCAGATCTAATCATGACCTAATTATACTCCAGAGAACAAATCACTCAACTGTTAAAATTAGGGTAAGTTTTCAGTTCTGCTTTAAGGATCGGTTATTTCATTGGTATAGATTAGTTTCTCCATCATTATAGATATCAAAATGTAATCAAAATAAATGTGCTTGATTATATTAAAAGAAAAAAACTTATAACAAATAATATAATTAAAAGAAAAATAATAGACTGGGAATAAATTTATGATAAATAAGATGGATAGCAATGACGTCCAAAACATAAGAAATAGGTATTGGATGTTTTTGATTATTTTTCTTTTTCATAGAGGAGAATTTAGCTTGGAGACAAAGACATCAATATAATTTTTTGTAAGAATCTGTTAAAATACACAAAGATAACTCTTTCTCCCTCTTCACTAACGAAATAATCTTAAGTTATTCAATCAATTTTCATGGAGCAAAATTTCAAGGTCCTTCCAAATTTAGTTTGCCCTACACTGGATCTTCTATGAATTTTCATCCTAAAATCCTGTTGCCAAACTTGACCAAAATGATCCAGATGTATTCTGACCAGGTCTCAGCAAACTACAGCTTACCTAGCCTTTGATATGATTCCTTTCAACATGGCCTAAGATAGGATTAGAGATTTTCATCTGAAAAGTTTCGTCTGAACATTATCATTGACCATCTCAAGGCAGTACATATTTCCTTTTAAGGGATATGATTAGGGATAAAGTACTTGAGTCATAATGATGATATGACCCACAAGAGTCAGAGAATTACAGAATATCAGAGTCATATCAGAGTCAAATATCCATATATTTTAGCCTGTCCTTGTGTAGTAGGTCCTGTAGCTCACTATCCTAGAATTAGGCTGTTGTAACCTAAGTTTTCTATAGATACCATGTGAGGTTGTGGTGTTTCTTCTCTTATGCTGTTGGCTTGAACCCCTATTTGAGGAGCTCAAAAATAATAATATTCCTCCCACTGTTAGTCACTCATGAGCAACTAGCACCCCTCATTAACAAATGTTATTTAGTCAAATAACATCAAACCACTTTTACAAAGGGATATTTTGTCCAAGATATAGCAATTAAAAAAATTAAAAACATTTCTATCCCTTTAACCTTGGGAGCACACTTGATCTCTGAGAAAAAAGGAATCAGTTATAGTATGGTTTCTAATTAGCACTGGTTCCACCAAGTTCATATCCAAATGCTACATCACTGCAAAATGATTGTTCAACTCAGTCACACTGGAGCTCGTGGATTCTTGATGTATTAATGCTTGTATGGCTGCAAAATCTACAATAGTTTTTTGAAGGCTCCCTCTCCTGACCTTTCAAAATCTACAAAATCAGCTCCTCCAGATTAATCTTTCCCTAAAACAAAAGAATAAATGCTGAGGCAGGTAAAGAATTTATATGCCCCAGCCACATGACAGCCACATGGAGGGAAAGAGTCTGAGGTCTCTCCTCTTAATAGTGCTGTCACTCACTGGGCACAATTAGCCTAGTCAAATTCAGAGAAAGAATAGGCCAAGACTGACTAAGGCTTTTTCAAAAATCCCCCAGTTCTAGTACTGTTAACTGCAGCCTATCACAGAAGCTACTGCCTACTTCATGATTAACTAATTAGAACTAGTTACAATTAATGATAGCAATACTAATAGTAATAAATATACTTCATAAGTAGTCATTTAGCCTTTGCTTTTGGACTTCAAGTAAGAAGAAAAGCACATTAGCTCTGGAGAGGGTCATTCTGCTTTTGATAGCTTTAATTGATAAGTTTTTCCTTAGGAGTATAAATTTGCCTCTTTGCAACTGCCTGTTCATATCCTGTAGCCATTTATCAATTGGGGAATGACTTGCATTCCAAAAGTTTGACTCAGTTCTCTTTATATTTGAGAAATGAGCCCTTTATCAGAAACATTGGCTATAAAAATTATTTCCTATCTTTCTGTTTTCCTTCTACTCTTGCTTGCATTGGTTTTGTTTGTACAAAATTGTGTAATCAAAATTATCCATTTTCCATTTCATAATGTTCTCTATCTCTTGTTTGGTCACAGATTCTTCCTTTCTCCATATATCTGATAGGTCAACTGTGATTTCCTCTCCTAATTTGCTTGTGGTGTCACGCTTTATGCTTAAATCATGTATCCATTTTTATCTTATCTTGGTATAGACTGTGAGATGTTGGTCTATGCCTAGTTTTTGTCACACTATCTTCCAGTTTTCCCAGCAGTTTTTGTCAAATAGTGAGTTCTTCTTCCAGAAGCTGGAGTTTTTTTTGTTATATCAAACAGTAGATTACTGTAGTCATTTACTACTGCATCTTGTATACATATTCCACTGATCCACCAGTCTATATCTTAGTCACTACCAAATAGTTTGATGATTACTGCTTTATAATCTAGGTTTAGATCTGGTGTGGCTAGGCCACCTTCCTCTGCATTTTTTTTTCATTAATTCCCTTGATATTCTTGACTTTTTGTTCTTCCGGATGAATTTTGTTATTGTTTTTTTCTAGCTCGATAATATACATTTTGGTAGTTTGATTGGTATGACACTGGATAAGAAAATTAATTTAGGTAGAATTGTCATTTTTGTTATATTAGCTCATTCTACCCATGAGCAACTGTATTTTTCTAATTGTTTAGATCTGACTTTATTTGTGTAAAAAGTGTTTTGTAAATGTGTTCATAAAGTTCCTGGTTTTGTCTTAGCAGGTAGACTCACAAATATTTTTTATTGTTTACAGTTACGGATTTTCTCTTCCTGTCTCTTAATGCTACATTTATTAGTATTATATAAAAATAAAAATGATTTATGCAAGTTTATTTTATATCTTGTAACTTTGCTAAAGTAGTTTTATTAGTTGATTTTTTAGGATTGTTTAAATATACCATCATACCATTTACAAAGAGAATAGTTTCGTTTCCTCATTGCCTATTCTAATTCCTTCAATTTCTTTTTCTTTTCTTATTGCTAAAGCTAGCATTTCTAGTACAATAATGAATAATAACGATGATGATGGGCATCCTTATTTCACCCCTGATCTTATTGGGAAGACTTCTAGCTTATCCCCATTACAGATAATGCTTGCTGATGCTTTTAGATAGATGTAATTATCATTTTGAGAAAAACTCCATTTATTCCTATGTTCTCTAGTATTTTTAATAGGAATGGGTGTTGTATTTTGTCAAAAGTTTGTTCCACATCTATTGAGATAATCATATAATTTCTGTTAGTGTGGTTTTTGATATGGTCAAATGCTGATGGTTTTCCTTATATTGAACCAGCCCTGTATTCCTGGTATAAATCCCACCTGGACATAGTGTAGTATCCTCATGATAAATTGCTATAATCTCTTTGCTAATAGTTTATTTAGAATTTTTGCATCAATATTCATTAGGGAAATTGGTCTATAATTTTTTCCCTCTGTTTTGGCTCTTACTGGTTTAGTTGTCAGCACCATATTTGTATTATGAAAGGAATTTAGTAGGGGTCCTTCTTCACTTTTTTTAAAGTGGTTTATATCGTATTGGAATTAATTGTTCTTTAAATGTTTGGTAGAATTCACTTGTAAATCCAACGAACCCAGGAGATATTTTTTCTTATGTAGTGTGTTGATGGCTAGTTAAATTTATTTTTCTAAAATGGGGTTAAGTATTTCTTTCTTCTTCTGTTAATCTAGGCAATTTGTATTTTTAAAAAATATTCATCAATTTTACTTAGATTGTCAGATTTGCTGGTGTACAGTTGGGCAAAATAGCTCCTAATTATTGCTTTAATTTCCTCTTCATTGGTGGTGAATTTACCCTTTTCATTTTAGATACTGATAAATTTGGTTTTCTTTTTTTTTTTTTGGTCACGTTAACCAAAGGTTTATCTATTTTATTGTTTTTTTTCATAAAAGCAACTCTTAGTATTATTTATTAGTTCAATAGTTTTCTTACTTCCAATTTTAATAATCTCTTGATTTTTGGAATTTCTTATGTGGTGTTTAATTGGGAATTTTAATTTGTTCTTTTTCCAGCTTTTTAAATTTCATGGCCAATTCACTGATCTGCTCTTTCTCTATTTTATTCATGTAAGCATTTAGAGATATAAAATTTCCCTTTAGTACTGCTTCGATTGCATCCCATAAATTTTGGTATGTTGTCTCATTATTGTCATTCTCTTTGATGAAATTATTGATTGTTTCTATGATATGTTGTTTGACCTCGTTCTTTTGGATTATTTAGTTTCCAACTATTTTTTACTCAGTCTTTCCTTGGTCCTTCATTAGATGTAATTTTTATTGCATCATGATCTTAAAAGGATGCATTTTATATTTCTATCTTTCTGCATTTGATTGTAATGTTTTTATGACCTAATACTTGGTCACTTTTTGTGTCAGTGCCATATACTGCTGAGAAAAAGATTTATTCCTTTCTATCCCCATTCAGTTTTCTCCAGAAGTCTATCATATCTAACTTTTCTAAAATTAATTCACCTCCTTCTTTCTTGTTTATTTTGTAGTTAGATTTATCTAGTTCTGAGGGGGGGGGAGGTTGAGGTCCCCCGCTAAGTATAGTTTTGTTGTCTGTTTCTTACTATAACTCCCTTAACTTCTCTTCTAAGAATCTGGATGCTATACCAGTTGGTGCATATATGTTTAGTATTGATATTACTTCATTGTCTATGGTACCTTTTAGCAAGATGTAGTTTCCTTCCTTTTCTCTTTTAATTAGATCTATTTTTGCTTTTGCTGTGTCTGAGATCAGCATTGCTACCTCTGCTTTTTTACTTCAGCTGAAAGATAATACATTCTACTCCAGACATTTATCTTTAATCTGCATGTGTCTCTCTCCTTCAAATGTACTTCTCGTAAACAATATATTGTAGGATTCTGGTTTTTAATCCACTCTTCTATCCACTTCTGCTTTATGGAAGAGTTCACCCCATTCACATTCACCATTATGATTACTAACTATGTATTTCTCTCCATCCTATTTTCCCCCTCTTTATACTTTTCTCTTTCTCCTTTCACCCTGTCCCTCATCACCAGTGTTTTGCTTCTAACCACTGCTTCCCTCAACCTGCCCTCCCTTCTATTAGCCTGTGATTTTGCCAGATGAGACTCTAGCCATTAAGGAGCAGCACCCCCACCCCCGGCTTTGAAGACCCAGATGTTGGTGCTTCTCTCTTTGGTAATTATGTATGTATTGCTATGTATAGACAGTTAGAGACCCTGTCTGCTGATTTGTATTATTTGCTCTAATTATATAATTTCTGCTTGGAATTTCTGTTTGTGTTTTCTCTGAAGTTCAGAGTGTCGACTGAACTAAGTGAATGATATATGTATATTTAATTGAAGTGAGATTGTAAACTCATTAAAGTTGCTTTCTTTAGATAAGCAGATCAAAGAACCTGTGCTAGCAGCCCTTGTGTGTGCTGGTGTTATTGGCCTTACACTTCCACAGCAGTCGCAAGCAGCATTGTTGCTACAGTAAGGTTCAAACAATGCTCACCCTCTCCCTTCTTTCTTTCTATTATAATAGGCCTTTTGTGCCTCTTCATAAAATATAATTTACCCCATTCTGCCTTCCTCTTTCCTTTTCTGCCAGCAAAATCCTTTTTATACCCCTTAATCATATATTTTTTATCATCGCATCCACGTTTACCCACACCATTTGCTAAGTATACTCCTTGTAACTGCCCCAACAGAGATACAGTTCTTAAGTTACAATTATCATCTTTCCATGTAGGGATGCAAATAGTTTAACATTATTGAATACCATGGATTTTTTGTCTTTCCTGTTTACCTTTTTAATGCTTCTATTGAATATTGTATTTGAAGATCAGATTTTCTGTTCAGCTCTAGTTTTTTCATCAGGAAAGTTTGAAAGTCCCTTATTATATTAAATATCTATCTTTTCCCCTGAAAGATTATGCTTAATTTTGCTGAGTAGTTTATTCTTGGTTGTAATCTAAGCTCCTTTGCCTTTCTGAATTTCATATTCCAAGCCCTCTGATCCTTTAATGTAGAAGATGTTAAGTCCTGTGTAATCCTGATGGTGGCTTCTTGATGTCTGAATTGTTTCTTTTTTGGCTGCTTGCAGTATTTTCTCCTTGAGCTGATAGTTCTGGAAGTTGGCTACAGTATTCCTTGGAGTTTTTATTTAGGGATCTCTTTCAGAAGGTGATTAGTGGATTCTTTAAATGACTATTTTGCCCTCATGGTTCGTGATAGTTTTCCTAGATAATTTCTTGAAATGTGTTACCAGGATCTTTTTTTTTCAATCATGGTTTTCAGGTAGTCCGGTAATTCTTAAATTGTCTCTCCAGGATCTATTTTCCAGGTCAGTTGTTTTTCCAATGAAATATTTGACATTTTCTTCTATTTTTTCATTCTTTTGGTTTTGTTTGACTGATTATTGATGTCTCATAGAGTCATTTGCTTTCACTTGCCCAATTCTAATTTTTAAAAAATTGTTTTCCTCAGCTTTTTTACCTACTTTTCCATTTGGCCAATTCTACTTTTTTCAATTCTACTTTTAAAGGAGATATTTTCTTCAGTCAATTTTTGTGCTTCCTTTTCCAAGCTGTTGACTCTTTTCATAATTCTCTTCCATAACTCTCATTTCTTTTCCCAATTTTTCTTCTACCACTCTTACTTGATTTTTAAAAAACTTTTTTGGACTCTTTTAAGGAGACCTTTTGGGCTTGAGATCAATTCGTATTCCCTTTTGAGGCTTTACATATAGGCATTTTGACATTGTTGTCCTCTTCTTTTGTTTGAATTTGGATCTTCCCTTTTGCCATAGTAGTTTTTTATACTCAGGGCTCTTTTTTTGTTTTGGGGGGGGTTTTTGCTCATTTTTAAAAGTTTTGCTCTGCTCCTACAGTACAGAGGGCACTGTCCCAAGCTTCTTGCAGTGCAGCCCAGAGGTCTGGTTACTTAGGCTTTCTGCACTGGGGCTTCTGGGGCTGGCAGCTTACTCACTTTTTTAGAGTGGCCCTACCTAGTTGTGTCTATTGTGCCTTGGGTTCTGGGGCTGGCAGTTTGTCTGCCATGGTGGGGCTAGAGGCCTTACAGCTGGCCTTCTGTGTCACTGGCCTGCTCTAACAGGACTTTATATAAGGCCTCAGTTGCTGATCTGTGCTGTGGCTAAGAGCCTCCTGCTGGCTTGCCCAGACCCTGCCTGTACTGGTCTCTGCTCCACTTTTACCCAAGTCAGACAGATCTCTTGAAGTCCTTCTAAGTTATCTTGGGATGGAAAATTGTTTCATTCTACATTTTTGTGGATTCTGTCACTCCAGAATTCTTTTTGAAGCTTGATTTAATGTTGTTTCCAAGGGAAATTGGGGACAGTTCAGGCAACTGCCTGGCTTCTTTCTGCCGTCTTGGCTCTGCTCCTCTTGAACTTGAACCCAAATTTAAGCTGTAATTTTATTATATCAAATTTCATTTTATTAGATTTTACCTAATGCTTTAGACTAGTGGTATCAAACTAATAGAAACAGGAACTACCAAGCCGTACATAAGGATTCTTTTAGCAACGTATTGACTTAGAAAAACATATTTACACTGTTTCCATTCTATTGTATTTTTAAAATTTATGTTGTTAAATATTTCCCAATTACATTTTAATCTGTTTTGAGTGTTGTGGGGCCATATGTTTGATAACTCGATTCTAGATTATTGAGGTCTTTTTTTCATCTGAATGCTAATCTAAAGTGTTACTCCTCCCACTTTTGTTTTATCTACAAATGTGTCATATAGGCCATTGATAACTTTAAATCATTGATAAAAATGTGATACTGCACAGAGTCAATCATAAAGACTGCATTCCAAGTGGACATCAAATCATTAATGAATATCTTTTTGGTCCCACTAATCAAACATCTCTAAATCTACCTAACCTTACTTGTTTTCTAGCCTGCATATCCCCATTTTGTCCCTAACAGGAGAGATTTCATCAAATGCTTAAATTTAGATGAACCTTATGCCCAATATTCCTTTGATTCATCAATTTAGTAATTCTGTCAAAAAAGTAAATGAAATTAAAGTGGAAAGGCCTGTTTTTGATGAAGCAATTCTGGCTCTCTGCTCTCACTATTTCCTTTTGTAAATGTTCTCTAAGCTTTCCTTTCATACTGTATCCTATAGTTTTGTCATGTGTTGAAGTTGAGTTTTACCAGCCTAGTGTTTGCAAATTTCACTTTTGTTTTTAGAAATTTAGTATAATATACATGCTTCTCCAGTCCGATGGCATATCTCCCATTTTGCACAAACTATAAAAAAAATCACTAATTTTGTTGGCTAGTTCCCTCAATACTCTGCCATATATTCATTTGTGCCTATTGAAGAATTCATCAAGGGTAACTAGGTATTTCCTTTTTTCCCCATCATCAATATTTACTGAGCATCTACAGTGTACTAGACACAATAGCACATCCAGGAAAACAATATCCCTGCCCGTGAGGAGATTATATTCTATAACAAAAAATACACCCCTCTCTTTGAATGATATTTTGTGTTTGGTGTTCTCTACAAGGGCAGTGAGGGGAAGATTTTGCAGCTTGAGCCTTGGGTATAACTTAGCTCCACCATCACTTGGTGAAAGGATTGGGTAAAGAAAAGAGTTTAAGGCAGGCAATGACAGACCATCTAGGATAGGGCTTAGAGTAAGAGTTTTAGAAAGCCACTATCTCACTAAATTAGGGAAAGATTTCCTATAGGAAATAGGAATAGAGGCAAGAAGTTTGTGGGATGCAAACAAAGGAAGAAAGGAGTCTCAGATACTGAAGCCAGAAATATCATGTTATCTTTCCCCATACAACACCCTTCCCTCCCTCCACCACCACAAGAGGAGTGTGATTGGTGACAAGGCAGATGGAGAAAAGACTAAAAAGTATACCTGACAAATCAGAATAGGGGATAAAATCCAAGGCAGGCTAAAAGAATAGCAACAAATTCTTTTAAAGATGACTTTGGAAGCACAAACCTGATAGGTAACCAATATCAGAGACAATAAGACTTGTAGTTCTTTTAAGTTAGAAAAATGCCATACCAAAAATTTAAGTGGACCATGTGATTTTATTCAGATCACCACTTTTGTTTTAAAAGAGAAACTGAAAATCAGGGTGGTAGAGAGGTGAATAATGTTTGGAACAATATGGAACACATGGAATTTTTGCCATTTGACAATTTTATACTTAAACTTTTTTTTTCATTAAGCCCATTATATAGCTACCAAGTGGAAAGTTAATCTCCAAAATGTACAGTCCCTTAGAGAAGTTTCAGAACTAAAGATTTGATTTACATGAAAAGCTGTAGAGAAAGTAGTAGAAAAGTCCATTCATAAAACTTTTATTCCATTTATATGAACGTAATACACGTGTTCTTAACAATTATGCTTGGATTGTTCATGAAAATTTCATAAGACATTTTAACCATCATCTCAGGTTATTTCCCTGTTAACTATTTTTACAGCACAAGCATGTTAGGCAAGTATAAAAAAATCACAAAAGCAAAAAACCTAAAAAAAGTTAAATATGTGGTTTTTTTTGTTTTACTGCTGTGCTTGGCATACAGTGATTTATGAATATCAAACAATTCATTTTTACTTCGTCTTTGCTTGTACATGTGTTCTTACATTGCCTAAACTATTTAAATATGTATAAAATGAGTGTAGCAAAAATAACAAAAGTGAACAGCAGGTTACTTTACAAATAATGGAATGTGAACCATTCCTGCCCTTCTCCAGAGTAAATTGACTGAGTTAAAATTTTGTCTTAAGTAACATTTTGCAACTGCAATCATAAAGGTGTGCCCATTGAGATTGTGTATTCCACAGATACACATGGAATGATATATAATATCTATGGGACATCTGTTTCTACCACAGCCATGAGTGCTCCAACCCTAGAGTGCCCACAGTAACTACACCTGTGGCTGGAACCAATTATCCCTTTATCCCCCCACCATGATAAGCCAGTATGTAGCCAGTTTTCTTTGCTTAGACATGAAAGTTATTTTAACACTGGCCTTGTGAAATTACAGTGTACCAAAAGTGCTATGCCAAACATGTAAAACGTGTGTAAAATTCCATATCCCCGTATTGACCACCTCAGATGAAAAAAGGTAACTCCCCAAATGTTAACTGGCTCTACACCCCTAATATTTAGCATAAAAACACATGGAAAATATAAAAATCCAAATAGAAGCAACACAAACCTGTCATAAATTGTAAACAAAAACTATTTGTGGGGCAGCATGAATGACAAATGGTCTACTGTGTAAATTTGAGAGTGAGGCAGACAAAAGTTGGGAGGCTAGTTAATTCTTCCCTCCTGCTTCAGCTTCATCTCCTTGGATGTCTGATGTCCACAATGTCAGATTGTCTCTCAGTAATTGTATTATTAGTGTGCTATCTTGTTATGAGTTTTCCCTTATTTGTCAAGTTCAGCAATAACTTTGTCAAAAGTCTTTGCAAGGGAGCAGACTCTCTCTGGAGAGTTCAGGATTTCATAACAGCACACAGAGAAATTCAAGACCAGATCCAATCTTATAGAATGCGTTGCTTGCATCTCCTTTTTGCTGATTTCAAATGCTTCTCAATGTGCTTGTTGTGATTGGTCCACTATTCATTTCTTGTCATCACCAGCAGCAACCTCAGCCAAATAACAATAATAGTCTCCTTTCATTTTCAAATAGGAACCCTTGCTTTCTGCTTTAGGAAGCAGGAGGAATTAGGAAGCATTAGGCATCAAGCACTAGGAAGCACTAGGAATCAAGAACTTTTCCGATAGAGACAGTACATCATTGCAGATGTCTCTTAATTCAGTCCCAATTTTCTCTCTGTATTCTCAGACCATCGGCAGTTTTTTTTAGCGCCTTCTGTCTTTTGCTCAATACTTGAAACAACCCTCCAAGATGATACTTAGGCCCCTAGAACATTTTTGTAAGCAACAGAGGGAAGACTCCTCTCCTCATCGGATAATGCATCTCCATACTCGGTTATAAACTTCATGTAGGCTGCCATGTCATCACATCTCTTAGCCAGTTCAGCCAATTTGGCCTTTTGCACCAGCTCATTTTTATCCATGACTGAATGTTCTGTGCCCAGAGTGAGTGGCAGGATGGATAGGGGCTTCAGCAGTCTCTGGGCAGCAGCAGTGGCCTAAGTATTTCTTTACTATGTCCGTATTTATCTTGGCTTATAGTTCCTTTTTTACAATCTTTTTTTGGTGCCATCCTTCTTATTGGAAAAATTCTTCTTCTTGGGAGATAAAATAGAAGCAATATAAAATTTTTGTAGTTCTGCCATCTCTGTCATCATCTCAACCATTCTGACTATGGGTCCTTTGCATTCTTTGATCCTCCTTTTCCCCCAGTATAACTTAAAAAAATAAACCCCACCACTTTTTGTTATCATTAGTTTTTCTTACTAGCCTCCACTCATATTGAACTTTTGTAGTCTTGAATTTATTCCTATATGACCATGCTACAGTACAATTGTAATCCTCTGTTAGTCTTTGATTCCATCTTTTCTCTGTGTCTTAAAAATATGAGATAATTGATGAGTTACCTGTGCATTCACATCAGTTTCTTTAGACAACTCTTCCTTTTCTTCTTCGTTAGAATTATTTCTTTGCGTGTCTTCAGAACTTCATTCTTGAGAATTTTTCATTCTTCCTAGACTGACTTTCCTTATAGACTTTTAGGCCATGGGCTCCTACTTGTCCATTTTCTAAATCTTACATAATATATCTTGTTTTTCAGACTTTCCAACTTTGCTTTTCTCTCATAAATTTTAAGACAAAATAGTCACTTCTGTCACAAACTTCCTATCATTTCTACTGCTGTAACCCATTCCCAGTTGTTGATGTGATTAAAGTACAGAGTGACACTTTGCTTTCTTGCTACCTCTACCTGATGAAGGTTAAAATGATCAATATGGCAAACCAAGAGATGTATATTTGTAACATGGGGTTTATAATAAGTTTACTCATAGATATTGTGTGGAAAGAACTTTGTTAACATTAAAGGACTATGGCTTTCTCTCTCTTGCTGCTCGAGGAGCTGGCCGCCACCATGAATGACACTGTAACCATCAGAACCAGGAAGTTCGTGACAAACAGACTTCTTCAGCGTAAACAGATGGTTATAGATGTCCTTCATCCTGGAAAGGCCACAGTGCCCAAGACTGAA
>CM053626.1:225642276-225682566 GCA_028646595.1 Phalanger gymnotis
TTTTTTTTGCCAATTTCCTGAGTGAGAACCATCTACTTTTTTCTAGTTATTTGAAACCACAAAGACTCCTCCTGCAAGAAATATTTTGGTCTATATGGAGCACTTTGTTTTGAACAATTGCGTACTTACTATAAATGTCTAGTAGTGGGGTCTTTGAGTAGAAGGGTATGGTTATTTTAGTCATTTATTTTTTTATTTCAATTTTTGGAATTAAATGACATACTAATTTACAGTGCTTCCAACAATGCCTGAACAGTGTGCCTATTTTTCCATCTCCCTTCCAAGACTGATTATTCCCATCTTTTGTTGTTTTTACCAATTTTCTTGTTGTAAGAGTATTTGCATTTCTCTTTTTTAAAAAAAGATTTGGTTGTCATAGCTTGCAGTTCTTCCTTTGAGAACTGTTTGTTCATGTTCTTTGGCCAATTATCTATTAGGGAAGGGCTTTTTGTCTGAAACATTTCTGTTAGTTGTTTATACATCAACTTTCTAAGAAATTTGATAGAATGATTTTTTGTTTCCTGTTTGATGTCATTCTTTCTTATCCTTGTTGCTTTTATTTTGGTTGTGTAGAAGCTTTCCAATTTTATGTAATCATAATAATATATCTTTTCTATTGACTCTGTCCTTTGTTTAGTTAAGAATATATCTACTAGCCATTGCTTTGGAAGGCATTTGATCTGCTCCTTTTAATATTTTATGGTATGAGATTTAATATTTAGGTCATAAATCATTTTGAATTTATTGTGAAATATGTTTTTGTAAGCCTAATTTTTACCAGACTATTTTCTAGTTTTCCTAGCAATTCTTATCAAAGAGGGAATTCTTCCCCAAGGAACTTACATTCTAACATGGAGAAAAGAAAGAACATGTAAATGGATGCATCCAAGATAGATACAGAATAAAAAGGGGCAGCTACATGGCGCAGTTGATAGAGCCACACAGGCTTGGAGTTAGGAAGACCCTTCTTCGTGAGTTCAAGTGTGGCCTCAAACACTGACTAGCTATATGACTCAGGCCAAGTCATTTAATCTGGTTTGCCCATTTCCTCATCTGTAGAATGGACTAGAGAAAGAAGTAGCAAACTACTCCAGTATCTTTGCCAAGAAAATCTCACATGGGGTCGTTAAAGGTCAGGCAAGACTGAAACAATTTAACAACAACAAATCTAAGAGGGGTAGGCCCTGTCATCTGAAGAGAGCTTAGAGGACTGAGAAAGAGCTCTTACGTAAAGAAGGTTTGATTTGAGTGAAGTCTAGAAGGAAGCCAGGGAAACTATGAGATAAAACTGACAGGGCAGAGCATTTCAGGCATGGGGAATAATGCAGAGGCATGGACACTTTTAAGTGTCTTTGAGCAAGTGGATATAGGTCAGCATATCTGAGTTATAGAGGGCAAGGAAGGGCGTAAAGTATAAGGAGATTGGAAAGTTTATGAAGAGTTTTAAATGCCAGAGGAGTTTATATTTGATCCTATAGGCATTAAGGAGCCCCTGGGTGTTTATTGAATTCAGAAGGGGGAGGAATGACACAGTGAGCCCTTTCATTTTAGGAAAATCTCTTTAGCAATTGAATGTAGTATAGATTGGAGTTAGGAAAGACTTGAGGCAGAGACACCAATTTAAAAGGGCAGTTGTAATAGCCCAGGTGAGAAATGATGAGGACCTAAAGCATGGTGGCAGTTGTGTGAGTTGGAGAGAAGGGGGATGTGAGAGATGTTGTGAAGGTAAAAACAATAAAATTTTGTCAATAGATATCTTATGAAGTTCAGTTATTGGTACCACATTTTAGGAAGAAGACTGACATCTTAGGGAAGGCCTTGAGGATCATTTGAAATAATTAGTAGTGTTTAGCCTCAACGAAACTCAGAGTAACAAAGTTGTTTTTTTAAGTATTTGAAGGGCTAAAGTTGTTTTAATTGTTGTTGTTTGTCCTTAATTCTCCAAGAGGACCATGACATCAGGAAGGTGATACCATGACTTGCAACTGAATTGGATTTAAGTGAGGGAGGGCTGTGCAAAGCCACCAGCCTCACTTTCTCCTCTGGAGCCATCTGGGTCCAGTGGCAAGATATAGATCAGGATGACTGAAGATGGCCCTGACACAGTGGGAGACCTCCACCTTTTTAAGCTAAGGCCTTTCCCAGATCTCAGTTTGACTAAGGCAATACACATTCAGTGATTAAGGATAGGTAAGAAATAAGACTGAGAGTGACTTCTTTTGCTTAGTCAAAAAAAAAAAAAAAGAAAAAAAATCAACCTGGGAGGGGTTTGTGGCCAAAACAGAAACAATTGCTATTTACATTCCCTCTGAGCTATCTAGGCCCAAACAATGATCAAGTTGGGGTTAGCCTGGGACCTGTTGTTGGCTAATCAGTGAGAGCCTAAGGAGCAGGCCATAGAAGTGCCAAAGAACCAAAGTGATGTTTGATAATAAGGAAGAAACTTCCTAATTGTCGGAGCTATCCTAAAGTGGAATGGGCTGCCTAATACTATATTACCATTTAATAAGAGGCTTGCTCCTATGTATGGTAGGATTACTTTTCCTACTTCTTTTCATTTAGAATATATTTTTCTGTGTTTTTTTTTGCTTTTACGTTACCTATGTTTACCACATAGCACTCGCCCTAAGAACTGTTATAAGATACTAAGAACTGTCTCTTATAACAAGAAGAAAAATTAAAAAAGGGAAAATAAAAGAAAAAAAATGAGCAAACCCAATTCAGACCATCAAAAATAAATCTGACATGATATGCAAGGTTTCATACCTGTGGACCCCACATTTTCACATGAGTAGTGGGGAATATCTAAAGTCTATGGGGGACATGTTTAGAATTTTAAAACATTAATTTTTAGTTATTTACTTATTTTTCATAAAATTTCTTTACATCCATGTATATTTTCATCATTGTAGACACTGTTTCCTAGCTCTGCTTACTTTACTCTGCATCTATTGCAGAGAAGCTTTCCAAACTTCTCCCTTCATCTTGCTTGTGGTTTCTTGTAGCAAAATAATATCCCCTTACATTTATGTAACACAATTGGTTTAGCCATTTCCCCATCTATAGGCATTAATTTTGTTTCCATATCTTCATTACTAAAAAAAATGCTACTATAAATATTTTGAAGCCTTTTTGTTAGTGATTTCCTTGGGTTATATACCTAGCCATGGAATCTATGGGTCAGAGTATAGACATTTTGTTTTTTTAAAGTAAGTAAAGCCATTTTATTTTCATAATTTGAAATTGCTTTCCAGAATGCTCCATCTCTGTTTTCTTGACTCATCTGTAGAGGAATTTCTGTTCTCAAAGCAAAAACCATATTTACATTTTCTGAATCAACCACGGGAAAATGACTTCTCAGCTCCCAAAGTAACTAAATAAAAAAAAAAAACTGACAAGCTTTTGTTAGCCAATAAAATATAATGAACTACTCCTACGCGTACATAGATAAGACTATTTCTGTTGTGGGCAGTGGTTGAGGAAAGAACTCTCAAAAAAACTGAAGATGCTTTAATACCCTTTATAAGCATGGTGAGTGATGTGGCCAATAAGATACTAAGATAGAAAGCTGATGGTAATGTAAAGGGAGAGGTGAAGGAGGTGAGGGTGAACTTTGAATTTTTTACAAGACTTCTCAGACACAGCTGATGCAACTACCTCTCAGGGAATTCCTTAATTGTGTCACTATTCCATGTCAACTGCCATAGTATCTGATGGATAATTTCAATGAATGTGTGGTTTCATCAGTAGAGTACTGCCTCCAGTAATACAAATTACAATTGATCCTTGCCTGCCTGTCCCAAATAACACTTATGCATTTTCTGTCAGAAGTTTGCCTCAAACAGTCTACCCAGTGTACCAGAGGCCTTCTCTGAGTTTTCTTGACATTATTAGGGTATCTTCTGAACACATAGACAATTTACCAGGCTTTGTGTCTAGCCCACCTTCTTTTTCAGTCATGGATTTCTATGGTGATCTATCTTATGTTGTTCTCTTTTTAATTTCATTTCTCATGATATGTAAATAACATGTAGACTCTCAGTGTGCCTCTGCCTTAGACTATATGTGATTGATCCTGAAGTACAATTCTTTCAGTGACTGTAGTTTTTCATGACTTTCAATCACATAGGAGCAGCAGCAGAAAACTGGTGCTAAAAATGTGGATCTTGGACTTCTGGCTAAAATTGTATCCTGTAAGGACCTCAAGGAGCCTCGATCCTCCTAAAATAACCTTAGATACTTTAAAAATACTACAGGAGGGGACAAAGTTTTAAAAAAAACACTGGAGAGAAATGGCTAAAACCTTCATCATCCTTTGCAGGGCTGCACAAGACTTCCACAAATGTGCAGAGCCTCTGAGTAGAGATAAGCTAGGATAGATGGAAGGCATAGCACACAAGTAGCCTGGAGACACAGCAGGATATAGTGTCACATGAGTGCCAACTAGAAGGTTTAGAAAGCCAGCTCTCAGGTTACAGTAAGAGACAGAGATAGATCAGTACCCAGGTAGAATGCACCTGAGCCACAAAAGGAAAGAGTGTCAACTGGTGCCCAGGTGGTACAGTGTTCAGTGAGCCTTTCTATAAATTGCTATCAAGCCAATTTATGAACCACCATTGGAGACAGAGTCAGCCTAACACCTAAGCAGCCTCTGCGCAACGTAATTCCCAATATTCTGTGCCTTTAAGCACAATATGTAAGAGAGCAAAAGGAACAAGAGGATAGGTTGGAAGGAAATACTCAATTTAGATTTATAACTATAAATTCATCCACAAAACAGATGAAATCTAAATGAATTAAAAAACAAAATTCAATAATACCTTGTTCGTAAAGAATAGTCATGAAGCATAAAGATTCAGAGGCTAGAGCAGTGTCTTTTCTGCTTCAGGGGTACTTAAAAAATCATGGGCAGCAATCATGACCACAGGGAAGATGACAGTATTGACATGATTGCAATATATAAAAATGGAAACTATGATTAGAGCAGTGATGGGATTCAGCTGATTTGCACCGATTTGGTAGAACAGGTACCTAATTTTAGGTTGTATTCCGCCAACTGGTTATTAGTGGGGGCGGGGCCTGCGCCAGCCACATTAGTGGCAGGGGTGGCACCTCGACTCGGTTTCATGGAGAACCAGTTGTTAATTCATTTGAATCCCACCACTGGCTTAGAGTTACCATAATGAATCAATATCAACATTTAGAATATATATGTAAATATGCATACATATGTGTGTATGTACATACACATACTGAATATCATAACATCATAACATAAGTACTTAAAAGACAATTTATTCAAACTGGAGAAGGAAGTAGATAGTAAAACTACCATAGTGGAAGACCATGATGTACCCACTTTAGCCCTAGACAAACCTAACAAATAGATAAACAAAAAATAAAGTGCCTTAGTAGAATTTTATAAAAGGTACATATGGGGGGGGGCAGCTAGATGGCGCAGTGAGTAGAGCACCAGCCCTGGAGTCAGGAGGACCTGAGTTCAAATAACTTGACGCATGTACTAGCTGTGCGACCTTGGGCGTGTAACTTAACCTCAATTGCCCTGCCCCCCCCCCCCAAAGTTACATATGGTAGAAACATAGTTGATTACTGAGTGGGAATAGAAAAGGTATAAATCTTTCTTTTCTATTCGTGGCACTTTTGCAAAAAGCAACCACATATGTTAGAGCACAAAAATGTTTAAAAAAGCAGAAATATTAAATACATCCTTTACTTAACAAAATACAATAAAATTATGTTTAATAAAGGACTTCTGAATTAAAAATTAAAAATAATTAGAGAAAAATTAATTTATTACTAAAAAATGCTGGGTCAAAGAAAAAATTATAGAGCAATTAAAATATATCAGCAATGAGACACAGCCAAAATCTTTGGAATGCAACTGTAATCCTAAGGGGGAAATCTATATCTCTAAATGTTCTCATCAAGGAAAGAAAGAGGGGAGCCATAAATTCGTAAAAAAAAACACCTAGAAAAGCAAATAAATCACAAAACACCAATTAAATACCAAATTAGAAATTCTGAATACCAAATATGAGATTAGCAAAATTGAAAGAAAAAGGGAGGAGGTTTTTATTTTAGGGAGATTATCAAGTTCATTAAAATGGCTTTGCAGTTTACAAAGGTAGACCAATTCAATCTTTTGTTCAGTTCTGGAGACACACAAATGTTTTATGCCTCATAAAGAATATATGATGTTCTCAATACATGTCAACATAAAGTGCCAATAAAAATTAATAACCAGGCAAACATAGAGAGCAAACTTTCATCCAAGATACTGCTATGTAGATACTTTAGAAAACTGGATAATTTGTTGATTGTAGGAGTTAAAGGAAAGGCATGAGATGTACTAAGAGCATGTTGCTATAAGTAAATAGAAGCCAGTTTGTGAGTTTGTTGAATTTCAAATAGCTAGCATAGGATATGATGGGCCAGAAGAGAAGAGGCCCTGGAATATGTGAATAATTAACATGGTAAATGTGTTTGGAAGGAGGTGTGGCAAAATTATCTTTGGCACAGTGTTGTGAATTTTCTCAATTTATATTGGTCAGGCAAGAAGAAAGAAATGGCTTGAAAATAATGCCATGGGGAGGGAAAACTCATTGGTTTTTGAAGAGCAAGTGGCATATTGAAACATTTATCCTGTAACAATGATCATCCTAAATGAGCACATTGACAAATCAGTGTTCATTTTTATTTTCACTTTCAAACACTGGGAGGTTTTTGAAAAACCAGCCAGCTGCTTAGCATGACATTTCCAAAAATAAAGATTGTTGAATTGTACAAAATCTGGGATTGTGTTGATATATGAGTTAGAAGCAAATGGAATTTTGTCCTTCTAGAACTGGCTTCACAATGCTAGGATCAATAAGAGATGAATAAAATGAACAAGAATTTAGATCTACCTCCAATGGAAGGACTGATAGGTTATAAGACAGAGAATAAGAGTAGAAACAAGGGGCATAAATGACCATGAACTAATTGAGTGTTGTCCTGTCTTATAGAAATGTGATTATATAAAAAATAAAATATTTCTCAAGAATTTAGAAATCCTTATTTGAAAGACATTATCTAATCTCCTAATCTTAGAAACCACCTGTATAGGAAAACCTTATTTGTATTTATCTTTCTTACTGTAATAGCAAATTATAGAAAAGATGTATTGCAAAACTCTTGAATAAAGTAATTCAAAGGAAATAATGTTCAGGGAATAAGCCAATCTAAACCTTACTCTGAAATATGTCCTCGGATGATAGTTTTGACTTGGTAAAATGTCTAATGACTCTAACCTCAAGTTTTCTCTTTGCAAAATGAATACAGAACATAGTATGGGAAGCGAGCAGGGGGTGGAAAGAGAGATAACATGTGGAAGATCCTTAAAGAAGTATGAGTAGTAAGCTTTCTGCATTTAAAATAACCTTATATGTGAGGGAATATATGTTATAATCCTTTACCTACAATCTTTTCACTCTTTGGCTACAAGGCAACTAAGAGACAATTACATCTTCTTTTTGAAATTTTTAGAACGTGGGGAAAAGGATATTGTTGTTTTTTTTTTTTTTTTTGATGCCATGATTTTGCCTGAACAGATATTTTACAGTGAGTTACCTCACTTTGAAATGTGTATTAGGATGACATTGCAGTGTGCGCTTTGGTGGTATGACAAGTCATTGTTAATGCACATTTTTTTCTAGACATTCATTGTCATTAGGAGTATGTTTGTAATATTTATCATGTATTATTCAAGAACTTCTTTTCCATAATCTGAGATTGTGCAATAGCAATTGACAATTTCATACTCTAGGAATAAAATTAACATTTTTGAAGGTTGCAAATCAATTCATAAAATATTTATTTTTTCTTTTTGCAGGGGTAGGGGAAGGCAGGGTAACTGGGGTTAAGTGACTTGCCCAAGGTCACACAGCTAGTAAGTGTGTCACGTGTCTGAGGCCGGATTTGAACTCAGGGCCGGTGCTCTACTCACTATGCCACCTAGCTGCCCTGATAAAATATTTATTAAACAGCTATGATATGAGAAGTTCAGTCCTAGGTGCTCTGGATATAAAGAAAAGTAAAATCCTATTCATAAAGAGTTTACTTTCTACTGGGATGAGAGTGGGAGAGGATTTAAAGCTACATACATATCTAAACAAAAATTACATTCAAAATATTACACAAATAATTTTAAGAAGAACTTAACTGAGGAGGAACAGAAAAGATTTCATACAGGATGATTTCTGAGCTATGTTTTGAATAAAACTATATTCCAAGAGATGGAGTTAAGGAGAAGTACCTTGCAGGCATACATGACCATCTATCCAAATGTATGAAGGCAAGAGATGGGAAATAGAGCAGTTTGACTAGATTGGAAAGCTGGTGAAGCAGGGTAGTAGGAAATAATGCTGGAAAGTTAAGTGAAAGCTAGAACATAGAGGGCCTTAAATGCTGAACTTAGATTTTTGTGATTATTTTTTGGAGGGGGGAAGTGATAAATTTGTGTTTAAAAATAGTTCTACATTGACGTCTTATTAAAAATTTCAAAAAGAAGATGTAATTGTCTCTTAGTTGCCTTGTAGCCAAATATTGGAACAAATATGTTAGCTGATTTGATGGGAAATGTTGGGAGGGAAAAGGTCAATTTGTACTGTGTGTATATAGATACACAGACATACACACACACACACACATATACCTACACACACACACACACACACACACACACATATATGCATATATATAGTACAAGACATAATTGTCTAAATTGGCAAAAAGAATACGTTTAGGAAACAAAAAAGTATAATCTCATGTTTTATTTTCAAGACAAAAGACTTGAATATCCCTGAGTGTTTTTTCTCTGCTTAACGAAAATAGAAGAGGAAATGGATATTTGTGATCATTGATTTTAATTTGGGAAGCATTTTATTTTGTTGCTTTCTCATATCTTGAAAAGCTTAGTGTATATTTTTGCTTATTACTGTGTGAATGTAAATAGGAAGTGACTTTTTTGGCAAGGCAGTCAGGGTTAAGTGACTTGCCCAGGAACAGCTAGTAAGTGTCAAGTGTCTGAGGCCATATTTGAACTCAGGTCCTCTTCACTCCAGAACCAATGCTCTCTCCATTGTACCACCTTCCTGCCCCAGAAAGTGATTTTTAAAAAACAATTTTGAAACTGGAGTAGCTACCTATTAGAACAAAGATATTATTATGATGAAATGTGCTTACTGCCCTTTCTTTGTTCTAACAGGGACCTTCCTGGTGTGTACACACACACACACACACACACACACACACACACACACACACACGATACCTATGTGTAATTATATATTTAAACAAGATTTATATTATATACATGTATGTGTATATATATATATACATACATATGTATATATATATTGCATCCATACATAGGTACATAGAGAGAGAGACAGAGGGAGACAGACAGATAGGTTCTAGATTAGGCTAACCAAAGAGAAGACAAGTTGATATAATTTATAAAAAGAGCAAAAGTTTTGATCTCTGTAGCCAGTGTTGGTGTTGTTGCTATCATTTGTTCCCTTGTACTCATAAGCCCTGAATTCTGGTAAGCATTGTCCTAAAGTGGAATTTAACAATCCCCGATCATTTGTTTGCCATAGCACCTAGAAATTCTGTCGTGGTGCCCTGTATTTTTAGTATAGTCTTACCCCCAAATTTAGAATTAATATTCTTCCCCATTGTGTGGGCTCTATTATTATTATTATCATGGTTTTTATTAGCATGGTAACTTGCAAAGAAGTCTGTGGCATTTATATAGTGCCACTTAGTTCCAGTAGTAGTGGCTGGTGATCCAGGTAGAGACATCTCATTCAATATTGCATCTGTTCCTGTTGGAGTTTGAATTTCATTTCCTTTGAGCACTTAAGAGTGGAGAAAAGGGATGGATGTGATTGTAGTATCCTTGATCTACAGTGTAAAGGGATAACAGAGGCTATCTAGTCCAACCCTTACATTTTACAAAGGCATAGGGAGGTTAAGTGACTTGCCTAAAATCACACAGGTAGGAAATATTGGAGGCAGAATTTGAATGTAGATACTCTGATTTCAGAACCAGTGTACTTCCAACTGTACAACACTGTCTCTCCCACTGTACCATGCTAGACGGATGAGAAATGAGACTTTGGGAGTCAGGGCTTAAGATTGACTTCAGGTAAAATTATGACTAGTTAGAACTGTCCAGTATTGGTTGTAGGCTGTCTTGGGGAAGTGGTGGGTTCTCCCTTGGTTGTTTTCAAGCAGAGGCCACTTGTTAGATGTGTTACAGTAGGGAATTCCTTTCATATGTGGCTAAGTTAGATGGCTACTGAGGTCCCTTACAGCTCTCATATTCTGTGTTTGTGCCATTCCTGTTATATCTAGGAAACTTCTGACTAGATATATTTAGCTCTACCTTTGAGCCTTTTCATTTGCTACCCTTATATAGAAACCTGAAGACCCATTTGGGTTTCAATATGACTGTGGGAGCCAGTATCCTAAGGCAACAAACATCATTTCCATTTTTGTTCCCTTTTGTATTTCTTTCCTTGAAAGTTGAAAAATTCATTGAATTCCTAAATTTTGAACCAACTCTTAGATTTAGATTAATTTTTTGAACACTAAATTAAAGATATATTGTACTATACTCCATAGTCTACCAAACCGGGAATGCTAAAAATAGATGCATGAATAATACGTTAGAATAAAGTTACAACAAATGTGCTTACACCTTGTTAAGTATTGGAGATCCCATATAAACAGGTAACTTACTTCTTATCTTCTGAGACCTTATATTCTTAAATAAAATAACGTAAAAAGAGAGGGAAAATAAAAGAAACCTATCCCCTCATTGAGTGCCATGGTTGATTTCATCATCTGGTTAGCTATATTACTCCCTCATCACTCCATGTGTATTCTTTGTGGATGGACAGAGTGCTGGTATAGTGGAAAGAACATTGGTATTAGGGTCAAAATACCTTAGTTCAAGTCTTAGCTTTGGTATTTCCCAATTTTGGTGAGGTTCATCAGATTTCCTAATCTTTCCTGGGTTCATTTGAATCATTTGTAAGATTTAGATAATAGCACTATCTATGTCATGGGCAGTATATAAATCTAAACTGTTTATTGGCAACACACTTTCTTAAGCTGTGGATTATACATGATTCATATAGGTAGAAACATAATTTGTATATAAATTTATATCATCTCTGGCTTATGATAGGATTTAAAGTTTAGTTTCTTGTTTAATTCTGATTAATATTGGCATGTTAAATGACAGAAGATGATCAAAGAAGGAAAGAATATTGAAGTAAAATATCTGCCAACAAAACCATATAGGGGTTGGCAGTCATGTTAAAAGTACACGTGGTGCACTGACCCAATGTGATCCTTTTATGATTGCATATTTGCTTTGAATTGAACCTTAAATCTGAGTTGGGGGACAGAGACCTGAAATAGGGGATAAGGGCAAGAATCAAAACCAAGCTGTTAAACAAAGTCAGATAGCCAGTATATTCAGAAATTGGGCCCATCTAGGGACAGAACCAAAAGAGCCTCTTTAAACTAGCATGCAAAACACCCAAACTTGGTTTTAAGGCAAATATGGTATGCAATTAAGATCAACCTTCTGTGACCACAGAGTCCACTGGCAAACTATCAGAATGTTGCAGTTGTTTTGTTCCATTTAAGAATGGTGCAGAGCCAGGGCCAGAAAGGGGAGGTGAAGTATGAGGCAAGCCAAGAGTTTATACCTGGGCCAAGGAGACAGGCCAGGAACAAAGTGAAAAGCCAGGAAAATCCTGACAGGTTGGAATGTGGTTTCTTTCGGACAACTGGATACTTCCTAATTACTATGAGATATCTGATGTCCCTTTTCCAATTAGCAAGTTGTATCTTCTTGCCATTAAAAAAAGGTTTGAGCATAGGCTTCCCAAATGGATAGGAATGTCTGGTGCCAGCCATTTGGAATAGAGATGTCATTCCTGGGATATGGTCAGTGTCAATGCCTTTTGTTGTCTGTGGAGGGCCTTGGAATGTTGTTGGATGACTGTGAGGTCTGCCTGCCAGCCAGAGCCTGTGGCTCACCCCGTCCGGAGACTTAATGTTATGAACATGAGAAGCTGGTGGTATAAATAAAGCTGCAGCCCTCCTTGACTGTGGAGGTAGACTAAGAAATGAGATAACCTTTTGCTCTTCAAAATCCCACACATTGTATTCTTCTCTTTTTAATACAGACTGGTGGTAATTTGCAATTATCTAGTGCTCTCACTAAAGATCTGTAGATATTTAAGAGCATTACTACTAGTCTAATTTTAATTCTCATTGGACCAAAGCCTATTAATATGCCCGAAGGCAGCATAAAATTTGAAATCTGTCATTTAATACACAATAATACATTCAAGCACTTGGTGGGGAGAGGAGGAGAGAGGCAGGGAAATTGCTTTTTGGCTTCATTCTCAGGTTTCAAGGGTGCTTCCTCTCAGTAGGTGGTGGTCCTGTCCCAGCTTCTTTATCACAATTTTGAATCTTCTTTGTATCTTTTTACTTCAAATACCATTCTGATTGAAAATAGCCTAGCTATTATACACTACAGTTAGAAGTACTTTCAAACATAGTTTCCCCTAAAGTTTAATTATGAAAGAACGTTATCACATACAATTTGAGAAGCATGTAAATACATAATTTAAATATATCACTTAATATATCACTTAAATATATCATTTCATTGATACCTCTTAATCTTTGAGGTAGATAAGACAGGTATGTTATCTGTATTCTACAAATAAGGCAATGGATACAGAAAATTGAGTGAAATACCACAGTCCACTTGGCTAATTTAGTGACAGCCTGGGTTAGAATTTAGGTATCCTAATTTGCAGTTATTTGCTCATTCATTCATTCATTCAACAAGTATGCTATTAAACACCTTGGAAAACACTGAAGGAGTTACAAGGTTTAACTAGGACAAAGTTCTTGCCCTTACAGAGCCTCCAGCCCATTTGAGACATTGGTCATACTACACATGAACACACACACACACACACACATACGTCAACAGGAACTTGCAAAATCAAGTGAGATCTGAAAGAGGGAAGCTGTGATTTACTAGAAGGTCAGAGAAGATGAGACTTCATGGAAATAATGACTTGAATTGGAATTTAGAAGATAAAGTGTCTAAAGGGGTAGGATAGAGAACAATGAGCGGAATCACTGCACTGAGAAAGCAGTGCATGTACATTTGTTCTGAAGTAGTAAGTAGTTCCCCCATTTGGAAAACCAAATGAAGAGAGGTAATATAAACTAGCGGAGATCGATATGTAGTAGATGCTTAATAAACACTTTGTGTTTGATTGACAAGAATGGAAAGTTAGAGTGGCATCAAAGTGTAGGAGGTAATGCCAGGCAAAGGAATTTGAATTTTGCTCAGGTGATAAAGAGATTATCTTTCTGTCTGTTTAGCTATCAGCTATCTAAAGAGATTATTCAGAAAGTCCTACCAGAGATATTTTGCAGGGCAGCTATGTGACAGAAAGTGTAAGTGGGAAGAAATTGTTAGGTGATTTTAGTAGTCCAATTTGATATTACCAAACCTGAATTAGGATAATGGTAGTGGGCACAGAGGAGAAAAAATTAGTTCAAGAGACGTGCGGAGAAAAAAAGGCAACTGGTTGGATATGATATTCGGGAACAATGGAAAAGACTTCAGGATTTTGATACTAGGAAACAGGATGAATAGCGATAGCCCAGAAAGAAACGATGAACTAAGGAAGAATAATAGGTTTGGGGGAAATATTAGATCAGTTGTTGCAAAGATTGGTTTGGAGGTAAAGAAGAGCATCCGAGTGGTGGCCTGCAGGAAGTTCAGGGTGCAGATCTGAGATTTCTAAGGGAATTCAGTGTTCCTTCCATTATACAAACCAGGGGGTGGGGGAATCCTGAGAAATGAAATTTTGACTAGATTATTCCTTACCAGTATTTTATTCCAGTCCTAAGCTTCTAGTTTAGTTTATCGCCTTTTAGTTGTCATTCTCATTCTTCTCTTGCTTTCCTGCCTATGTTAAGTGTTGTTGGCTGCTCTTTGTATGGTCCTTGAGTGTACTGCATACCACCTAGAATAGGGCCCCTTGCTCTGGTGCCTTTGTGAGATGCAATGGCTTTTCACATTCTGAGATTTTGCTTTGGAATTCACCTTTGCCTAATCTCTGTAGTTGATTCTTCTTATCTTGTTCTGCTCAGAGGGGGCTTTAACTTACTGGATCTGGCCCCTCATTCCTGTCCTGTAGTACAACATCTCTAGCATGAGTCAGTGCCAATTGTTTCAGAGGAAAGTAATGTGTTCCCTCTGAGGTGGTATATTGCCATAGGAGAGAGCTGTGCCAGGCTTTTAGGGATCAAGCTTCCAGTCTTAACTTTGCTATGTGGCCTTTGCTATGTGTCTATGAGCAAACAAACTACTGTTTTGTTTGTTTAAAAAATATATACAGTTATTCCTTAAAACAAAACAAAACAGAACATGGTTAAGTACTTTTTAGTTGTCTGTTTGGCTCAGTGTAATATTTCCAGTTTTGATTTTTTTAAAAAAAGTGTGTATATGTGTTTGATATGGCCTCCCAATTTTCCAGCAACTCCACTTTTCTGAACTATTCTATTTTTAGTAATTATTCAGTGTATTAATAAATCCTTCTCTTCAGCTGTCCCTCCTTTGGTATAAGAAAGTATGATAATGCTATGTATTTACACCACCTCTTTGTCATGTTATAATATAGAAAAATATTGATTGTGCTGAAAATTATACAAATAATCATCTTACTGATTTTGGCTTTAGTCATTCAAGAAGCAAGCATTTATTTAATTCTTACATTGTTCTCAACCCTATTCTCAAGTGGTACTGTATGTATGGGGTAAGGGGAGGAAGGGGAGGTGGTATTGAATAATATGGAATCTAAATTATGGATGGGTCTTGATCAGTGGCATCAACCTCAAGTAGAAATGGAGGCTACTACTCTGTGCCTTCTAGTTATAGAATGTAATGTTATCTGTCTTTTGTTGTATTTTCGTTTATTTTGTTAAGCATTTCCCAAATACTTTTTAATCTAGTTCTGGCTGCATTGGAGAATTTTGAGGGCTACATATTTGACACCTCTGGTTTAGATGATGAATATTCTTGGGATTCAAGCAGGATAGATTAGACTTCATGAGAATGAGGAGAGATAGATATAGAGGTGTGCTGGTAAATTCTTGACAATTAACTTTCAAGAAAAAGTACATGAAACGTACTTTTAAGTTCAGTTTACATTGTTAATATTTTCTCCATAACTTTCTTAAGAATAGGCAACAAGTAAAACAATAAATCAAGATGTAATATGTAACATTCTATACTTCCTGAGTTGTAAATGCTCACACTGAAAATTTAACAATTGTCTCTACTGAGCTAGTGAAAGCCTGGTATCCAGTCCTGCAAAGGTTGGTTGTAATCTGCACCACTGGAGGGAGTACCCAGATTGGTAAAATCAGAGATTCATGTAGTGTTAGGAAATAGGAAACTATTAAAAGTTTTTGAGTGGAGAAGTGACAGTGAGGGAAAGAACATTCATTTAGCAATAGTACTTAGGATGGTGGAGTGAGAGAGTCTCTAGATAGATTAGAAAAAAGGACAGAAATTTTAAAAAATGCATGTTGATGGAAAAATTAGTAGGAGAGTTGCATTACTGGGTAAAAAGGGGGAAGGGAGGAATAAGCATTTATTAAGCACCCATTTTTTGTGCCTCAAGTTCCTTCCTATAAACTGAGAGGGGATTGAACCAGAGAACCTCTGAGATTCCTTCCATTTCTAAATCTATGATCCTATGAATTAAATTTTGGATATACTGTACTTGAGCGCATGCCAATGCATCTAAATATAAATGAACAATAGAAATTTATAGGTATGAAATTGGATCCTAAGTGAGAAGGGCTAATAAGATAGAATTAAGAGAGAGGATAAGAGAGAAAGTTGACTCTATGGAAGTGAGTTCTCTTAGAAGAAGAAGAAGGCTATGGGCCACTGAACCTTGGGATGAATGGCCATGTTTAGGATTTGGAGAGAATCATAAAATAACAGATTTGGAGCTAGAATAAATATTAAGGGTCATCTAGACCAACCACCTCATTTTAGAGATGAGAAAACTGAGGCTCAGAGCAGATAAGTGACTTCCCCTGAATATCAGTTGAATATCATTAGCTCTACACATGCTTCTGTGATTCTCAGTCTAAAGGAAAACTCATTCTTTTCCCCCAAATACCTCTTCTTCTCTAAACTTCATTATTTTTATTGCCCACCCAATATCACTACCTCAATGTCATCCTTGACTCTTCTTTCTTCCTCTTATTTATATTTCCAATTCTTATTTACTTTATTCACTACCTTTCCCATCCAGTTTGTTCTCACCATTCACATCATAATTATTCTGGTGGTGTAATGGACAGAACATTGGACTGAATCAGGGAGATAAGTTTGAATACTCCCTCAATTACTCATTTAGCTGTGTGATCCTGGACAAGTGACTTAATCTTTTTCTGCCTCAGTTTCCTTATATGTAAACTCAGGATAATACTAGCAGGGTTGTTGAAAGGGAAAAAATAACATTTTATATATATATAGGGCTTTGCAAACCTTAAAGATTAGCTATAATCATCTCTCTTGAATCTAAAAGTAACTGGGGTAAAGGGAGTGAGCAACGTTCAGTAAAGAGAAAAATAATCTTCATAGACTGATTCTGTCTCTGTAACATGGGCCTCTCCTGTGTGTGTGTGTGTGTGTGTGTGTGTGTGTGTGTGTGTGTGTGTGTGTGTATGAGATTGTTGGGCTCATGCTATCTGATCCGGAACAAATTTGGCATATAGTTTGTTTATCAACTGACACTTGGGAGCTTTCAGCAACCAGGCAGCCTTTGACATAGTCATTTAGCCCACTGACAAAACTTTAGTTTCCTTTATATTTTGAAACTTTTTTTTCCAAAAGTCTTCCAGGTCTCAAGCTGAAGGAGTTTTGTAGATTGTCTGATGCTGTTAGATGTTCTAGAGATTTGATTACTAGCCTTTTGTTGTTTCTCATTTTAATGGCGACGATAGTCTGTAGCCTGTAGGCCTAGACTTCTGCCTAGTATGATTCCTTTTCCTTCGTTTTCACTGTGGGAATTACTTTAGGCGTATATGCTAATGGCCATGTTTAGTGAATTAGTACTATATTGTGTTACTTTATAAGTACCTTATTTAGAAGGTGAAGTAAGTGAATGAGAACTTAAGCAATTTCACTCTCACCACAGTCCTCTCTTCTCTACCTCCCAAAGTGGTTTATACAAAACATGGCTAAACAAAATTAGTGATGTCTATTCCTGTTTAACACATCAATGGGATCTTGTAGAATGGCAGTTTTTGTGGATAAATTTGAGGGTTGCTTTTTTCATCTTTTTTTGTATTTTCTGTAACCAACTTCAGTCTAGAAATGATAGATTTGATACTCCCCTTTGTTTTAGTAATTACAGGATTGTTTACAAAAAGAAAGAGAGAGGAAGAAAAAGGAAGAATGCATATATATGTGTATATGTACATGTGTGTATATATATGTGTGTGTGTATGTGTGTGTATATATATGTATATATGATATATATATATATATATATGTATATATATATAACCTCACACCATTCTTTCTCTGCCGATTTAGTCATTCATAAATAGGAACAACTGGGCAGCAAGGTGGTGCAGTGGATAGAGTGCTGGTCCTGAAGTCAGGAAGATTTATCTTCCTGAGTTCAAATCTGGCCTTGGAAACCTGCCAGCTGTGTGACCATGGTCAAGCCACCTGACTCTCTTTGCCTCAGTTATTCATCTGTAAAATGAGCTGGAGAAGGAAATGACAAACCACTCCATTTTCTCTGCCAAGAAAACTCCAAATGGGGTCATGAAGAGTCAGATGTCACTAAACAACAAAAAGTAGGAATAATAAGGTCAGTGAACGCAGGCGTCTCAAAATTGCAGCTTAAACACAAAAAAATTAAAATCTCCAATTTTCTTTTAAGCTATCATGCCATAGTATATGATGCTGCCTAAGTTTTCCCACCTAAAATAACTTGGACTTCACTTACAGAGACATTGAATAGCTGAAGTATTTTATCCAAGACATACATTAGTGTATATATTTGTGTTTAAATGTTATGTAGGAGATATGAAGCAGAATGAGCCAGGAAACTTAATTCACAGCACCTCAGTTGCAATTCTAAGTGTGTTACTTTACTATCTGAGTAACCTTTGGCAATCCACTTACTCTCTCTGGCCCTCAGTTTCTTTACCTATAAAAATGCAGGGAATGGCCTCAATTATCCCCAAGGCGGCTCTCATCTCTAAATTGAACGATCTTGTGTTTGCTGCTGTTCCAGGTGCTACAAACAAGAGGAGCTGAGATAGTGGGATTAGCATCGTAAGAATTCATTATTGTAAAGTTAATGTTCATATCCAGGATTCTGGTCAAGGTCAAATTTGGGAAGAGGGTGTTTATAGGATAGTTTCTCCATAATGGTTTTTAATTAAGAGTTCTGCCTGCTCCTGGCGAACAAACAAAACAAGGTAATGGGAGGGAATAGGAGAGGAGAGGAATAAAAGAAAGAATCCTGTAGGTACAGACACTGATGACTTCACAGTATTGTCTATCTGGACCTCATGATGTTAATTCGTGTTTTAAGTTCCCAGAAGCCTGAAGTCCAACTTTGGTAACATTCCTCTACTTTCGTTTTCAGTTACCTCCAGAGTGACTTACTTTCTCACTCCTTCCCTTTCTCTTCTATTAAAATCTCAACATTGTGTCTGTAGGAATCCTCTCTTCACTACTTCACTTCTAGAGAGATAATTTATTATACATTGAATACCTTCATTTTCTCACTACTAATTCATTTCTTAGTTCCTTGCTCTCTGAATTCCATTCCCATCACTTTAGTGAGCTGGCTGATTTCAAGGTCACTTTCAACTGAGCTCAGGTCATGTTTTAGTTGTCCAATTACAGGATGATAGAATCCTCTATCTAGAACTGGAAGGCACTCTAGAGTCTGTGTTACTTGCATATACTGACTCCCATATACATTCATAGGTCATCCTCTATGTCTTTAACATACTTCTACAATTAAAATAATGTTCGTTTAAGCACTCTTCCCTGGTGCCTTCCTGGGAAGCCAGGCTGCATAGTGGATAGAACGCCATCTGGGCCTGGGCTCAGGAAGACCTGATGTCACACTTTGTCTGCCTCAGTTTTCTCAACTGTAAAATGAGGAATTTGAACTTGAGGGCCTTTGAGTACCCTCTAAATCTATGGTCTAGTGAGCCTATATTCCTTAATTCATTCAATACCTTGAATGTGTACTAAAATATGTATTTTCTCACTTGAATGGTTCAGGTTAAATAGATGCTCAAATAAATGTACAAACAAATGTGTATATTCCCTTAAGATATTGATTAAATTCTTTTGGCAAAGTAGCTAAGAATGAAAACACTGTTCTTTTAAACTTAGAGAGAATTTCCAGAAAAAGAGATTGTTGTGTTGTTTTTTTTTCTGAAGCTAGATTTTCATGTAAGGGAAGATTTTGTTTTTAATAGAGTGGCTTTAGTAGACCAAGTGGCTTCAAACTCAAGTAGTTTTAAAAATTAATAACAACATCCTTAGTGAAACTCAGAGATTTAATTACATTTACAAACAAACCGCCCCCCCCCAAAAAAAAGTTTGCCATAGATTTCGTGCTTAACTTTGCTCCATTTACTATAGCAAAATCTGTATAAAAGGTGAGATGTACTGTGAAACATTGCCCCTTCCCCAGAAGAGGCTTTTTAACCTTAGGTTTCACAAAGGGTGTTGTGGTTGATCATTCTGAATATTTTTCCCTTTATTCCCTCCTCATGACAACCAAGAAAGCTATTATTGCAATTACAAATATTGTTTCATTTTGTGACTTTGTGTGACAGATGGCTAAGATTATTTTATTAGTTCTCTGATTGACCCAATTTCAACCAAAAAAAGTAAAGCTTGGTGGGCAATTATGATAGCTGTTAAGGCAGCTGTCACTTCTGGTAATTTGACCTTAACTGTTTTTCTTTTCCCTGAGTGTTTTTCTAAGCAGCTGTAAAACAAAACATCAGAGAGTTAGTAAAAACTTGAAGCGTCATAAATATAGCCTGCTTCTGGGATAGAGGAAACTTAAAGCTAGATATTGGTGAAACTATATATATTAAACATGAAAATATGATTTCCTATATAAGATGTATGTGTGTATACATATATTCACACACACACATGTAAACTTTGCTCTATAGACACTCCTTCATTACTATCTTAGGAAGACTATTAGGGTTCTTGGGGGATAAACTAATAGACAATGGTGAAGCGTTTTGAAACCTGATATAGCCATTGGAGTGGTGGATGGAACTCTATTATTTCTCTGGAAAGTTTCAGCCTAAAATGGATGAAGAGCACAAAAATAGTGATACTGCCAGCAAACAGCATAGTTTTTAAAAGCATTGTATAAAATGGAATCTAAACCTACACTGTGGGAAAAATCATGAGACAGCAACTTGATGGGACATTTTTTTTTTGTGCTAACTTTACTTGTCCAGTGTTACAAGTATCTACCTTAAAAAGAACTTTTTGTTACTATCTTAGACATCAGCCCAGTATGGGTAATAGTTGATATCCTGGAGAATAAACCAATTACCCAAATGACTGGGATAATACTTGTTGATGAGCCACTCCATTGAGAGAGTAGGTAGAAATTATGAAATTGAGACTATTAATAAATTGTCGGGTCACGTACATGTGTAATAGTCCTAAACCAGCAAATCTCTTTAAATATAACATATGACAGCAAGGCCTTCACATTTTAAGCACTGGCACAAAATTGTTTCTTTGCTAGAGTGGGAATTAGTATTACAAAATAATTAACCAATCATATGCTTGGATTGCAAATTAACTCCTGTTTTTTTCTCTTTTCCTTTCTATCTTGAGCAGGTTGTAAAGTTATTAAGCAACAAAAGATCACAAGCAGTTGGGATATTAATGTCAAGCCTTCATTTAGATATGAAAGACATACAGCATGGTAAGCACAGACAAATTCAACTTTAAAGTAGCATGTCTGGATAAATAGTATCATTTTTTCATGTTATTGTATATCAACTAACCTTTCTCAGTACTTCCCACTAATATTATTGGATTATGTAGTTACCTATTTCTGATAAACGGTATTAACTTTCCCTATGGCGGACTTTCTTCCTTTTTTGCCGGGGGTGTGTGTGTGTGTGTGTGTGTGTGTGTGTGTGTGTGTGTGTGTGTGTGTGTGTGTGTGTGTGTGTTGTATTGAAATTTGATGTCTTTAACTTCTTCAACTTGCTAAGAGCCAGATTCTCATCCTTTGTCAGGAGACTGTTTTAAAAAGAAATGGGCAGAGGAAGAGGAGAAATAATCTCACTTTTCTCTGCACTAATCAGGCAACATATAAATTATTTTCAGTTTTGGTTTCCATAATTTCAATAGGCTGCTAGTGATAATTCAGAGGAAGGAAAACAGAATAATGAAGGATCTAGAAGCCATCTAGTAAGGGGAATGGTTGAAAGAAGTAAAGGACATTAGCCTGGAGAAAAGAGAGTGGAATGTCTTCAAATATTTGAAAGACTTTCATGTAAGAGAGGGAATATAGGTTAGATGGGACCTCAGTGGACTTGTTCTCCTGTGTTTTCGAGAGTAGAACGTAAGCAGATGGGTGGCGTTTATAGGAATGCACGTTTTGGTTCAATATCAGGAAGGACTTTCTAATATTTGGAGCTGTACATCAGTGGGTTGGGGCATCTCATGAAGCAGTTAGTTTTCCATCCCTGGAAATGTTTAAGCCACTGCTGGATTTTATCAGGAATGTTGGGAGGGGATTCCTGCATTGGAGAGAGGATTGAACTAAATAACCTCTAATGTCCTATTTGATCCTAAAATTTTATGATATGAATTGGAAATCCTTCTGTAGAATTGAAGGAGAAGTGAGTCATAGTCAGCAAAGGAAAGTTATCCTTTATAACTGTGGGGGAATTTTCATAGCTTTTTATATTGGGGACCTGGCTGCGTTTACCCAGTACCCAGAGATGGACGTAGTGCAAGCTCCTTGGCTTTTTGCTGTAGCAAGAATACATTGCTGTTTCAAACAAGCATCACAGATGGTTTCTTAGCATTACCCACTTTGTGTTGTTGCTGGTGATCCACACACATGGAAGCAGTAATTTCATAACCTTTTGTAATTTCTTTTATGTTGTTTTTTTAACTTAAATCTTTAATTGGGTTTATAAAATAGTTTCTATGTTTAGTATTAGGGGTCACATTTATAAGTTCTAAAGGGTTTTGCCTTTAATATTTTATAATTGGCTTTTAACCTTATTTAATTCATCATTATGCACATAAAAACTAAGCATTTCTTTGTATATCTCCATCACATTCATGCTAAAGAATATCAGTGCACAAAGGTGAAGAGAGGAATTAAATTTACAGTCAGAAAGTCCCTTAAGCTACCCAAAGGCTCAGAATAGATTTAAAGCAGATTGGACTGTCCTGTAGAGTGCCAGCCTACCTATTAAATAAATATGGTTTCAAGTATAACACAGACTTTATAAATAATGAAAACATTTTACTGGCTTTCTAGATTACTCTGTTTTAAACATGAATTCTCTTTGCTGGACTTAAAATATTATGTGGAATAATTCATAAATAGCACAACTTTGGTATATTCTGTCAATTGATGAGTAACTCTTAATCACAATTTAAGTTTTTATTAAATTGTTTTGATGGTGAGGAGACTTCCTCAAACTGAAACATTTAGGGTAGTAGTCATAGAGCAAGACGCCAGGGCTGGCGCCAAGAAGTACTTGGTATTTCTAAAACTGGCAGATGTAGTCCAGTTAAGTCATAGAGTGAAATCTGAAAACAATGATATGGTCCTTTCCTTCAGTCAAATATTCAACTTGGTTTGAGTTAATAATGAGAACCTTATGAACAAAGGAGTCCGCCTAACATCTGTGTCTGTGGTAAAGCCAACACAAGTTCATTGAAAATTTGCTAGCTTAACATGCAACACTAACAATAACATGGCATGAACGTCAGTAGTTGATGGGGTCATACAGTATTATACTTAACCTTTATCCTATTAGAATAAGAAGTGTTTGCTCTTGTCTCTTCCAAAGCTCGCACACCACTTTGCAAGGAATGGTTATCTTAAAAGGCAGTGGTCATTTTGAAATAGATTTGGCTTTCTGTGAAAGAGGTACTTTTAATTTGCAGCTTGTTTGAAGCATCCTTATACATGTGAATGAAGTATGATTCAACTGTAGCTATTCATTTAATCTGACATCCAGAAAGCTATTCTAGGATTAAGAAATCATTGCCTCTTAGAAACAGTGAGTTTTAGAGTTGAGAATGATCTAAGAAATCATCTAATCAAACCCTTTCCACTCTATCAGTGAGTGGTTGCTGCTATGGGAGCTGTGGAGTTGTTGTGAAAGGTTCTCAAATTCATTTGCAGATCAGGCATTGTCATTTTGTTATCATGTGATTTTACTCAAAAACTACTATGCTTGGGTCTCTGACATTTAGAAAAGCGTCCTTATATACCAAAAAAGTTGGGAACTACTATTTTATACCATATTTCCTCCCTCAAAGATATACATGTAACTTCTTTAAGAAGCAATATAATATCAACTCACATCCATATAGTGCTATATGTAATACAAAAGTTTTTTTCCCCTAATAATATGCGGAAAATAAATTGTATGTGCAATATTACAATGCATTTTTTCAGTATCCCTGAGGCAAAAATAATGCAAAAAACAGCTCAAAGTTGAATCAGCTATGGTAGTACCTTATCTCAATTTCGCTTATTTTGTAGAATTTTATTTGCTAATGGTGTTACCTAAAAACATAGATACCCAAAACAATAATACCCTAATATAACATGTTCTGTCAATAAACTGAATATTATTTCTATCCCACAAAGCCATTTACAGGGGAATATATAGTGAAAATCTTCTAAACTGAAAGGGGACAATTGACTTTGTATAGGTTTATTAATGTGGCATTGATGACAGCTAGAAACAGTCTTTTTGAGCTTTTTGTCACTGCAGGAGAAATTGGCTTTGTAGTCTTGTGGAAAGAATGGGATCAAGGGATCAGGAGATCTGGGTTCTAGTTCTGACACTGCAGCAAAACACTTTATTTGTGAGCTGGAATCTTGAGATGGATTGGAGCAAATAATCTTTGATTCCTTTTACCTCTAAAATTATTTGGCTAATAATGAAGATGATGATGATGATAGCAAATATTTATATATCACTTTATGGTTTGCTTGCAAAGTGCTTTACATATGTTATTTCATCTGATCTTCACAACAGCCCTGGGACATAGGAGCTATTATTATCCCCATTTTACAGAAGAAGAAAGTGAAGCTGATATTAAACGATATACTCAGAATCATACAACTAGTAAGTGTTGAGGTCAAATTTGAACTCATGTCTTTGTGACTCCAGATTCAGCTCTGTATCTACTGTTCTACCAAGATGCCTCTGCTTCAATGATTACTTCAGTGTTGGTCAGACAGGAATCACAGCCTTCATTAGTCTTAGCCTGAGCAGTTAAGACTTTCACAAACTAGGATTCAAATGTTTACAAGAAACTTAAGTGAAAGTGGGGATGAAAAAGCTTAGAGCTCAAGGTTATTTGTACTTTTGCTGTCTCTTATTAGCAAGCATAGACCTTTGCTAGTACTCCGGAGTGCTATGGTATTGCCTATAACAGGGCTGTCCAACCTTAGGTTATCTTAGGGCCGCATTAAAATAAAATAATTATTCGAGGGCTGCACCTAGAATAAAAAAAAATATGGTACACTAATAGAAAGTGGGGGAATGCGCATCATCAAAATGGCAGGCAAAGGCAGGAAGCGCAAAAGCAAACACAAAACGACAAAGCAACAACACAACAGTATAAAGGTAGATGCATACTGACTAGTTTGCATCGTATAGATAGATTGAAAATTCCGTGTGATATGTTCAGTCCATAATACTGCTTAAAAACACCAAAGAAAATTAACATCAACGAGATTATTTATTAGTGATGGTATTAAAAAATCCAGTATGAATTCCATGCAAATTATTATCTTATTTTTTCGCTCACGAAAATTAAAACCCACAGGCGGGCCGCAGGCTGTATTTTGGACAGCCCTGGCCTATAATATGGGAACTAGCTGTGTGACCTGGCCAAGTCACTTACCCCTGCTTGCTTCAAAACCTCACATATAAAATGAGCTGGAGGAGGAAATGGCAAACAACTCCAGTATCCTTTCCAAGAAAACCCCAAATAAGATCACAAAGAGTCAGACACAACTGAAATGACTGAAAAACAACAACAAAATGAGAACATGCAAGGTAAAGAAATACCATTTAAATCCCTTGTTTATGTTTGGTTGGGTGTTGTCCTTCATTCTTGGATTAAAGTTTGCTTATAGGAAGCTATTAAATGTTTACTGAGGTGAATATACAGTGAATTTTCATTGTCTATATGTACTATTTACCTAAAATGAATGATAATATATTCTCGTATATTTACATATGTACTTGTACAGTATAAAGTTGGTCCATAATTATGGTTATTTTTATATTAAAGTATTTAGTAGGATCTTGGTATGAACATTATTAACCCCCTTGTGTGTTGGTAAGTAAAATGGGCTCTTAGCACTTAGTTCAGCAAGTGCCCTTGAAGAGTTTGGCTTTGTTTCCTTTGAGTAATTCAGTGTATTTCATTGAGTCTTACTAAGTGCTAAGCCCCAGGCTCTAATCCCTGTTAGGTAGTAACCTAACCTATGTGGATGTGAGCCTCCCAGGGTCCTAAGGGGAGAGGCTAACTCAAGAGCCAATCATAGCAGCCTAAGTTCTGGTCATTCAGATGTTTGATGATTTCTGAAGCCCTGTAAGAAGAGAGGAAAGAGCCTTTTGCGCAGGGGCTCTCACTCGTGGTGGTGCTGAGGTGGAGACTTCGGGCAGCTGTAGCCAGGAGCCTTCCAGCTTGTAATCTGGATGCTGAGGCTTTGTTAAACTCTGGTAACTATGTATTGGGATTTGAATCAGACAAAGTCTATCGATGTTTGTAATTTGTATTTGTTCTGAAGTTGAGGTTGCTGGCTTTTTTCCCTGAACTAAGTGAATGATATTTGTATGCTGAATTAAAGTAAGCTTGTCAACCCCTTCACGTAGCTTTCCTTAGTTAAGCAGATCAAAAGAACCTGTGCTTTTGCAGCGTGCTGGTAGTGTTCTTGTTGTTGGGCTTTTACCCCCCACAACAGCTGCTAGCCGGATTGTGGAAACACCTTGGTACACTCAGACCACAGAGACAGAATAGTGTTTGGGTCTGGTTATTTGTGCACATAAGAAATACATTGCTCAAGGTTATATCTTTCACCTAAAGAACTCCTATCTCTGTCTCTCTCCATATATATGTATATTCACATATATGTGTATCTATTGATCTATCTATACCTCTCTATATAAATAGATACATATCTTATACAAATGAATTGGTCTGGAATTAAACAGAAGGAGGCATGTGGGCTTATTTTGGGGAAATTTGAAATTGCCTTTAGGAAACCCAAACTTCTCCCTAGAACAATGGCCTATCTATTTAATATTTGTATTCTAATCAATGTGGTAGTATGGGTGCAAGTCATGAAATATTATAATCTTATAAGAGTTAAAAATGAGAATCACTCAGAGCAGTGGAGAAACTCGTGGTGTAACATGGCAGGCTGTAACAAATAATACAAAGGAACTACAAAGAAGAACCTAAGTAAAGAATGTCATATGATAAAGAAAATAATAGACTAGTTATATGTGAAAATAAAGTCTGGATAGCATCTATAAATACTGGTAGACTTACAATTTCAAGAGAAAGCATGGAAAGTATACTTTGGATGGGCCTCCATGGCATACTTATTAAGAACAAGGACAAGAGTAGCACAGGATGAATGGGCATGGATGAGTTGTGATTTGAATCATTGGAGGGGAAGTTTATATTGGAAGACTGGCAGAGCCATCATGAATATTTGTAAATTTATCTTATTAACACAAACTAATTTGTAACAAAAATATAACCACATTTATACTGAAAGAGTACATATTAAGCTACATGGGAGGTTAGATAATATATTCATTATAGGGAAGAAATATATATGAACAATGAAAATGCACTACACCTTCATCTCAATAAACATTTGCTTCTTATAAGCAAGGAACTAGTGGTAACTCCCTTTTATGTTTTTTTCATTATATGAAAGAATTGCTGCTAGTCAACCCTTCTACACCTCCCTAATTAACTCACTGTCCCATTTCCCATAGCAGCCCTCTCAAACATTGTCATCTTTCCTCAAACTTCCCATACCTCTTCCTCCCCTCATCTTCTCACCTGAGGACTTTCCCTCATATTTTACTGAAAAAATCGAGGCCATTCATTGCATTTGCTCAGCGCTATCTCTTCTTCCCCCCTCTTCATCTCATATCATTTTGATATCTTTTTGATTATCTCTTATTTAAGCCTGTCTCACATGAAGATGTAGCCCTTTTCATTGCTAAGGGGAATCCTAATTGCGCAAGTGATCCCATTCTATTCCATCTCTCTCAGGATATTGTATCTATATCATTCCAACTCTCTTACTTATCTTCAACCTCCCCCTATTTCCTGGCTGCTTCCTTACTGGCTACAAACATGTCCATATCTATGTCTCCTCTATCCTCAAAAAACCCTCACTTGATCCTATGATCCCTACTAATTATTGTAATGTCTCTTTTGCCTCTTGTGACTAAACTTAAGAAGGCCATCTGCAGCATATGCCTCCATTTCCTCTCTTGACTCCTTTCTTAATTCTACATTTTTGTTCCTGACTTCATCATTTAACCCCAAACTTCTTACTCCAGAGTTGCTAGTGATATCTTAAAAACCAAATCTGATGGTTTGTTCTCAGTCTTCCTCCTTTTTCATCTCTCTGCATCCTTTGACGCTATAGATCATTCTCTTCTCCTTGTGTTTCCAGTGCTTCTCACAGTCCTTGGCATTTATTGACTGCCTGACTGAATATGTAAATATTACTGTATTGGGAATTTGAAATGAAGATTGGGTAATATGGTAGTTCTCTAGTCATCTTTTGGATAGCCAGAATAGGAGTCCATAAGAGGAATTAGCTGATTAATTTGATGAGCTTACAGGATGGCCTTTATTTGGGCCCTTGATTGTGTAGCATCCCTCTTTTATTTCTCAAGCCTTCTCTCTGGTATATATAGCTTTCAGTGGAGAACAAGTCAGGAAGGACAATGGAAAATGACCTGATACAGTGGTAATAGTAGAAGGGTGATACAGTCATCAGGACTAATAGAGACTCCTTGGCAACTATAGAATTCTTTCCATGCTCTACAAAAGATGAGCTAACTATGGCAACAAACAGTCAGAGATTTGTGTCAGAAAAGCACAAGCTGTCAGGGTTCCCAGTTTTCACTGCCTGGCAGAGTTCCTGAGTCTTCAACTAATGGCTGGCCCTGCTGAAAAATGTGACTTCAACAATAGTTCTATGATATATCATATTGGCTAGTTCTTTGTTTTTCCTGAGCAGAATGACTGTGGAAGTTCGATAAATTGAATTATGTGTTTCCATGAAACTCCTAGGTTTAACGAGACCCATGGATCATTTGGGGGCTGCCCTAGTCTGGGATTATCTACAGGAGTGAAGCTCTGTTGCATATGTTTTACTCTGTGTTGCTTTGTCTTCTGTATTCATTCTATGCCAAGAGTAAAATGGTATATGCAACATGTTTGTATCTGTTCCTATGGGCAGGTGTCCCCATTATCCTAAGATCACTAAGACTCAATGAAATTCTACAGGTCCAGAGAAGAGATTGGGTTATCCAGACATTGGAGCTAGAGAACTGATTTTTATTGGGTGAAACTATAATAATCCACGTTCATAGTAGAGCTTATAAGTGTGGCCAGTAAACAAAATATGGGAGGGAGGGAGGAAGGGGGAAAGGGAAAGGAAGAGGACTGTAAACTTTCTGAGAACCATAATGAGCTGAACACTTCTTTAGCACTTCCACTCAGTAGAGTGAATTATTAAGTGATGTCTACATTAGGAAGACTACCTAGTGCCAGATCATTCTTGAAGACAGTAACAATCAATACCACCTGACAGTCAAAATTATATATAAATTGATTTGATTTGAGATGTTGTGGACCAACACATGAGGGATCATTGGTTCACTTGGATTATTATAAGGGGACTTTTTAGTTCCCCTACATGTATTTAGTGTCTCCCAAAATTCAGCTACAATCATATGAAGAAAGCAAAAACAGCAAACAAACAAACATGGTTTTGCCATGCTCTGTTACTGTTATTTAGACAGTGTGGCAGTGTGGGAAGTGGCTTGCTTTTCCAGATATCCAAAGTCTATTTCCTTTTTGTGTAGAGCCCAAGATTTTAGGGCCTAAAAGATTATATAGATACCTGGGTGAAATTGAAACTAACCAGAATGTGGAAGAGTTACTATCTCTTAACACTCAAAATTTGTTTCCCATCTGGGGAGAGTTCAAACCACAGGGTGGCACTCTGAGTCTGGGGTACTACGTAGGACCCTTGGAGAGTCACCATTAAGGAAGGAGAATTATATTGTTTATAGGCAACTATGAATTCTTTGTTTTTTGTATATTCTGAGGGTAAAATAAAGCCTACTCTATACCTGCTATCAATGGGTATTCTTTAATAATATGTTCCTACATGAGAGCTGGGAACCATTGTTAATTCCATTTATAAAGACCTGGCCACAAACTATGTTTCAGTCATGCATATTCCTTTTATTTCCCTGTTTAGCTATATTTCTCTGAGGGAAAAATGAATCAAAGAAATATGATTTTTGAGAGGTCCTTAAGACTGAAACAAGTTTAGAGAGCCCTAGATCCTAGAGTACTGGGCCACAGGTTTACATATGTACAATTTATATTTCTTAGAGGAGGGAAGGAGAAAAAATATGTATATTGAACCCTTGCCAATAATGTTTAGTAGTTTAATACCATGGACGTTTTCTGGCCTGCTTTTAGGAGGTGATTTAGCTTCGGTGCAGGAAATTTAAATGTCCAAAACATTTTCTTCCAATATTAAGAGCTACCTGATTAATATTTGTTTTCATTTCATTTTATTTTCCAGTTAATAAGCATTTATATTCCTTCCCTCCCATTGCCTCCAATTTAAAAGAAAAGGAAAAGCAAAACTTGTAGCAAATATGAACAGTACTGACATACCCAATGCTTCTATGTCCACTAGCCTTTTGGTGGCAGTTTATCAGCAGTTGTTTCTGGCAGTGATGAGTAAGATGAGCATCTCCACAATGATTTCTCCCCTCAAATATGGCTGTAGGGATTACGCTTGAACTAAATCTGTTGGTTTGGTGGGCATTGCCATCCTCAAGGCCCCAGGCCCAGGATCCTTAATAGTGTCACTCCAATAGCTAGAGTCTTGGATTTTATAAAACACTAGGCAAACAGATTCATCTGCTGCAATGTGTCACATATCCAGCCTCTTCTACAGATCGATCAAGCCACTATTTTCTAACTAGTACCAAATCATTTTATGGTTTAATTTGAGATCTGGTTCTGCTCTTCTTTCACACTTTTTTTTCATTATTTTCCTAAGATTCTTGGCCTTTTATTCCTCCAGATGAATTCCATTATTATGTTTTCTAGCTCTACATAGTAATCTTTTGGAGGTTTTATTGTGATGACACTGAATAAGTAAATTAGTCTGAGAGTATTATCATTTTTATCAGATTTTATTGGTCTCTTCATTTGCAATTAACATTACTCCAGTTTTTAAGTCCATCTCGATTTCCATAAAGTATTTTATAATGATATTCATAGAGTTTATGTGTTTCTTGGTTGATGCTTGATTAATATTTTAATCTCTCTTTTCTCTCCTTCCTCCCTGCAATTAAAAGCAGTAAATCTTTCCTTTGTGATGGACAATCTAGTGGTAATATGCCTTTTCCTTTTATGTTCATCTACCATTGCTACATGGAAGCAGGTAGGCAGGAGGCAGGAGGAGAACTGAGTCTGAGAGCGGGAAGACCTGAGTTCAAATGTGACCTCAGAAGCTCACTAGTTGTGCAACCCTGGGCAAATTGCTTAACTTCTCTTTGCCTTAAACCACTGGAGAAGGAAATGGTGAACCATCCCAGTATGTTTGTCAAGAAAACCCTATATAGGATTATGTAGAGTGAGACACAGCTGGAACTCAAAGACCAACCACCATTGCCTATATCTATCTATTGTGTATTTTTTACCAATTTAGATTAAAATTTTAAATTGTGAATATACAGGATATCCCAAAAGTCTAAGTTCATTTTTAAGCTACTAAAGATGAAAGATAATCTATTAAAGCTTAGAACTATGCTCAGACTTTTGGGGCACCCTGTATTTGTACTTTTATTCTAAGCCAATGGAGACTGATTTCTCATGTCTGGTCTAAACCTAAAGGATCAACTCTTAATGTCTTTATAAGCTATTAGCTCATTGGAATGCTATTTCTTGGTCATAACAAAGTAGAAAAATGCTTGTATTTATTCTTTTCTCCTTAAGGTTAATTATTGGTTTTTCAAAGGCCCTTCTGATGTGGTTAGAGTACCTAATGAGGATAGTAAACAAGCTGTTAGATTGGGAACAGAAGTACAGATAACAGTCCTAGTGTGTTGATCTTTGATGTACTAGGGATTTTCTTGTTATTAGAATTATATCCATCTTATTCTCGCTGTTCACATGACTGCCACTCTAGTTTCAGTATCTCAACACTCTGGCCTGGACATTTGCCATAGACACATCAATGGTTTCCTAGTTTCCACTTTCTCTTTTCCAACATCACTCTCAATGCAATTTTCCTAAAGCGTAGATCTGATCAAGTCACCTTGCCTCCCTCCCCTTGCTCAGGAAGATTTGATGACTACATATTATCTCTTGAAGAATAGAAACTCTTCGGCTTATCACTCAAAGACTATCATAATCTGGTTCCTGCCTACCCAAATGTATTGATTCTCATATCAGTCCTCTTAACACGCATGCTATATTCCATCCAAATTTGTGGTTGCCAAAATCCAGTGCTCTATCTTCTAATTCTTTCATTATACTGTAATGCACTACAAATTATAGAATTTAGAGTTGCAAAGGAGCACAGAGGCTATCTGGTCCAACCCAGGCTTTAGGAATCTCAGTTATAAGATACTGTACCTGCCAAGTAGTCATCCAGCCTTTGCTTGAAGACCTGCCTTGAGGAGTATACTCAGGAGTATACCACCTGAAATAGTATAGTCCAGTGTTAGAAAGCTCTAATTAGGAATTTTTTCCCCTAACATTGAGCCTAAATTTACTTTTTTGCAGCTTCTACGCACTGCTTGTGTGTCTTCCTTCAGGGACAAATAAAATAAGTCCGTTCCTTCTTTGGAGCAGTGTATTGGCAATCAAGATGGGCTTTTAGCACTTATTCAACCAAGGGCCCTTGAAGAGTTTGGCTTTTGTTTCCTTGATTAAATTAGGAGTCTTTGAGATGACCTCTTTGCTTCAAGGGAAAGCCTAGTTTCCATGGGTTTGTGTGACATGTTTGTAACATCAGAGGCTTTTAGACCACATGAGTTTAAGTCTCATTTTTGTGATGATTTTAGGTCGCATGGGTGAGTTGCATGTGTGACTCACCTTTGACCCTGAACAAAACATATAAAACCAGAGACTGGCTTTCTTTTTTAAGAGCTCTGAGCCACAGCAGGAGTGGCGTGTGACTCTGAGCCAGCCTTGTAGAGCTCCTGGGAGTACTCAGATGTTGATGCTTCCTTGGTAACTATGAATTGTATTTGGTCTATTCATAAATGCATTTTTGTAATTTGTTTGTATTTGCTCTGAAGCTCAGGGTGCTGGCTTTTCCCCCTGAGCTGAGTGGATGATATTTGTATGTTGGATTAAAGTAAGATTGTTAAGCCCTTGACGTTGCTTTCCTTAGTAAAGCAGATCAAAAGAACCTGGGCTTGCAGCATTCTGTGAGCTGGTTGTTGTTGGTTTTACAAGGCCACAGTAGCTGCTAGCTGGATGTTGAAACAAGCCTCTAGGTAAAATAGTGGAAAAAGTGCCAGGCCGAGGAAGACTCACCTTCCTGAGTTCAAATCTGGCTTCCAACACTTACTAGATATGACCCTGGGCAAATCTCTTAACCCCATTTGTCTCACTTTCCTCTTTTCTAAAATGAGCTTGAGAAGGAAATGGCAAATCACTCTAGTATTTTTGCCAAGAAAACCCCAATGATCTCATAGCCCTCACAACTGCGAGTTCTCGACAGCCTCAGCCTTCCCCTCGCCAACTAAGTGCTCTGCCACCCACTGCTTGCATGCTTAGGCCTCACTTGGCCTGGTTCTTGGTCACTGTCACCTGGCCCCCGTGGGGGAGGGGGTAAGGGAAAGGACACGTGAGGGGAAGGGGAGGCAAGAGGAAAGAACGGCAGAGGGAGGGAAGAAGGAGCCAGTCAGGGGGCCAGCCGAGGATGAGAGCGGGTAGAAAAAACCCAACCAAGGCATTTGCTGCTGCCGCTAGCTCTCTCAGCTGCAGCCTCTGTTCCTCTTTCTGGGCACCACACAAAGAGGCCACTGGATATGCGTGTCACCGTCAACAGTCGCACCCCCCCTTTTTTTAGTGATTTAGACAAGCTTAATTTGTTTCAGAATCATTGTATAAAAAAAGTTAAAAACCAAGGCCCAAGAAGAACAAAAAGGGATGGGGACCTTCTTCATGGCACAAGATCTAGCCGTTCATTTCTCCCAAACTGTACCATCTCCGAATGTGCCATCAGTGCAAACCACGGGATAGATGTTTTCTGTCCATATGAACTAATTACTTATAGTTGCCCTTCTCTGCCTCTGAAGAGCACTACTGGACACAACCCCTGTTTTACAACCTCCTCAGGGGAGTCATCAGAATCACTGGTTTTGGAATAGGTTATTTTCTTCCTTGTTATGGTCATGCTGATGGTATAGGCAAAGAAATAGATTTCCTTTCTTTCAATATTTCTTTTCTTCACTTCTAAACATCTAGAGAACAGTCACAGTTGCCTTCCTTCATCGTCCCACTGCCTCTCTCTTCTGAATGCCTTGCATTCTGGTTTCTAGGCCTTGAACTTCTTTGTAATTGCTCTTTTTGAGGAGTTTCTTTCCTTCCTTATATGCTTGCCCTGTCCATTCTCATCCACTCTCATGACTTTAATCCTTATCTCTGTGGGAATGACTCCCAAATCTATAGCTTTTTTTCCTCCAACCTCTCCCCTAAACTCCAGGTTTTAGTTTCTACATAGCTTCTAGATATTTATACCTGGTTGTCCATTCATCCTCCCAAGCACAACAACCCAACCATCTTTACCTCCCATCTGTATGCCTTTGTATTAACTTTGCTTCCTTGTTTTGAATTCACCGCTTCTTCAACTCCATCTCATAGAATCCCTCTCTTCCTTCAAAATGGAGCTTAAGTACCATCTTCTACAAAAGAATTTTCCTACTCTGCTCCTCATCTACCAGTGCCCCGCTTGCCCAACTACCTTTTATTTAACTGCTCTGTGTTTATCTTGTATTATTTTCTCTGTGTATGTACACGTGGTTTCCACTGACACTGAACTTCTTGAAAGAGAGAAGTGGAAGGTATTTCAATTTTTGTCTTGTATTTGAGAATCTAAGCAAAGTGCCTAGAGCAAAATGATAGGCACTTGGCAAATGCTTGTTGATTGGTTCTTTTTTGTAAAAGCTGCCCAAACCTCCAAATTCCCAATTTCTCATAATGGAATCACTGTTTTCACTGTCACTGAGGAAGGGTCAATGAAGGCATCTCTGAATCTCTTTTCCTTACCTCTCACATCCAGTCACAATAAGGCTCTGAAACAGGTGCATATATTTCTCCCATTTTACAACTGAAATGAAGTGATTTACATACCATTATGTGACTTACAGGTATCATTGACACAGAGCTGTGACCTCTGATATAAAAATGTCATGGTGCTGTTTCTGAATCCCATTCATAGAAAAATATTGTTCAGTTGTTTCAGTCCTGCCAGAATGTTCATGACCCCTTGTAGGGTTTTCTTGGCAGTAGTATTGGAGAGATTTGACATTTCTTTCTCCAGTTAATTTTACAGATGAGGAAACTGAGACAAACAGGATTAAGTGACTTGCTCAGAGTCATACAGCTAATCACTGTCTGAGGCTGGATTTGAATTAAGACGATAAATCTTCCTAACTTCAGGATGGGCACTCTATCTACTGAACCATCTACTTGCCCTCATAGAATAGTAGTTTTATGTAAATAAAAATTATGTTATGGTTCTCTAAACTTACTCCTTCTGACTGCATGTGACTGAGTTAGACGCTTTGATATTTTGTTACTTATAGTCAGCATCTTAATGTGACAACAAAGAGGTCTATTTGATTTTACTTTTATTTGGTAAAAAGGATAGCATACCGTAGCTGTTAGAGGATAAGCCACAAAGCAAAGAAGACTTGGATTCAAGTCTGGCTTTTGACACTTTCTGATTGTTTGACCTTAAGCAAGTCACTTAACCTCTAAGGGACCCAGTTGCAGAAAGGGTGCAAACCTAGAATGAGGCCCATATGCCAATGAAGTCACAAGTTCACTCCTTGTTCTTGGTAAAATTGAGTTTTGGGATATAAGTTATACTTAATAAATCTTTGAGAGATAACTACTTCTTTTGACATATTCTTTTTCCTAGTGGCTAATTTGGTTATTAAAAACTTTATTTCAAAATATGAGACATGTAAGATTTTCTCTTAAGAAACTAAAAACAGAATTTAGAGCCAAGATTGCTACCTGAACAGAGGCAAAATAGCAAATTTCTACACACCTATTGTAGCAAAAACCTGAAAATTCTACCAGACTAAATAACAATTGAGAAATCCATTAAGAAAATATAGTAAGTGAATTCTAACATAGAACTTCACAAAAAGTCAGTTAGCAGCCCACAGAAAACAGGAAAATGGGCTACCTACAAAGTGAGTAATGGCAGAGACAAACTCGAGGCTTCCCAAAAGGACAAAAGAAGGGACAGAAACACCTGAAGCCTTGAGGGTTATCTGTCTGCAGACAACAAGAATAGAGCATATCCTCTTTCCCTCTTGATGGTCCAGAGTTGTAAGCACACAGCTGGGGCACTGGGAGCTATGTCAAACTGGTCAGACTGAGATACCCTCGGGGTTCCAAGATCTGAGACCTGATACAGGGCCTTGAAGATCTAGCACTCTGAACCTCAAAAACTGGGGGGCACTAACCTCAGAAGGATTGAAGTTATGGCAAGAACCTGAGTGATCCAAGGGAAACTCATCAGGGGTCTTAGACTGGCCCTGGGAAAAAGCTCCAGGAACGAAAGCTGGAGAGATGAGTAAACCAAAGTTTATAAAGACTCTTAAAATATGTAATCTTCATATTTTTTTCTTTGTTCTTTAGATTTCTTCTCTTTCACAATAATGGTGGTTTTAAGAACTGTTTATATATTTTTAGACCAAAAATATGAAACAAATTTTGTTGGGCATGGTTTTCATACCTCTCAAGTAGAGAGATTAATTTAAAATGAGAAATTTGAAGAGGCAGGGTCAAATGGTCTCAATGTAACCTTCTAATCAATTAAGGTCTTGAACTGAATCTCATGTTAACAATCTATATTTTATTAAAATTTATTTTCAATACATTTAATACCAAAGTATATTTTAATTCAAAGTCTGCTTGTTATTTGAAGTTTAGTTCAAGATGGAACCAAAGGTCTCTTAAATCACTTTAGCTCTCACATACATTACTAAATAAAGGTAAAAATGAATTATTACAATTAAATTCCCAATATTATTCTAATGTTAGAAAAGATCTTTGGTTGAACTTAGATTTTTTTAAACTATATTTCGATCTTTTGCCTCCTACTTTGGATATAAAAAAAATTTAATGGGTTATTTCATGCCATTCTCTTTTTAACGATAATGTTTTTTATTTATAGGAAACTTTGCAATTTTTCAAGTGATTTTTACATTTAGCAATTTTGTTATTATCCCCATTTTATAAATGAGAAAACAAACCACCTAGTGAGTGGTGCAATCTAGAACCAAATCTAGGCCATCCATACAGAAATGAATAACAATGATGTTGCATATCATTAGTTATCTCACTTTCCCATTATCTGAAGCACTGGACCCCTCATTATATGTTTTCAGAAGATACCATTACGTTTCTGCCTCAGCCTACTCCAACCCCCTCCCACACACACACATCTCTTCCCAAAGTATGAGACACTGGAATGTTAAATAGTAAAGATAATACACTGCTTGTATAAGAGCAAGTTATCTTTCAGCATGATTGCACTAATGATATACTATGCTAATGAATATATCATGCATTTTCCTTCAGGGTCAGACTTCAATTTTTCCATTCAAAATGGAACACGAATACAATAATGCATGTACTTCCTCACCAAGACTTTTCAGGCAAGGATTTGTTTGTATTTTGACTAACAGATATTTAGATTTATGATGTTTATGAAAGATATCCACTAACCATAATTTGAGACTACTGAACTACATACTTGGTTGGTCTAATAAATGAAATTACTTAACCTTACATAAAAACATTTTCAAAACATCATAAAAAAGTTAAGAAATTATCTAGCTCATCCCAAATATATCTTACTCCATTATGATAGTTACACCTAATACATTTGAAATAGTGTGTTTGGTTCTAGACAATATATTGTCAGGAGGTTATTTAGTAGTTGGAGAACACCCAGAAGATAGTAAAAGATCTTGGGATCATGCTATATAAGGGTCAGTTAAAGTAAGAGGAGAAAAGATTAGGAGACACTTAAAAACAGCTTTCAAATACTTGAAGTACTCTCATTAGGAAGAAGGATTAGTAAAGTTTCCTAAAAAATACTTTAAGTATTTTTAAATTTTATTTTAGCATTACTTTTATCCATTTCCAGTTTTTAAGAGTTAACACTTTGTTTAAATTGGCTAGTTCAGAAATGCTGTGATTGCACTCAATATTTTTTTTATCTTTGTCCCTTTAGTTTGATATTTATTTGATCTTGGTGCTAACCAAATGATTATCTGACTATAAAAGGAAGTAACAGTAGTTATTTCCTGTTAAGATACCATCACTGTCATCTTCTATTGTATTGCCCATAAATTGCCACCCAAGGCCTTTCAACTCTCTTTTTAAATTGAGTGTTCTTGATATACATACTTAAGGATTTTGAGTACTCTCCAGACCAATGACCCTTTGATTTCTTGATCCAAACCGTATTTTCTAGCATAGTTTTCTTTGTCCTTGACTTTGCCTACCTTTACATTGATGTCACTAAGCAACAAGGTAATGTTTCAATTTGGAACTTTTTTCCAAATTTTTCACATAATATCTCTACTTATCCATCTTCTACAACAAATGTTGGCATATTAGATGCAATTATATTCATGGCCATCTGTTAACTTATGCTTATTTTGAGCACCATAAAGAAAGGTTACCAAGTTTCTTTTAAAATGAGGTTTCTCATCCTTGGACCCACGATTAAGACCATTCCTTTGTTCCTTTCTCTGAGGACAACTTCTGTATCCTCCTTCAATTTAGTTGCAACTGACTTTTCTTTTTGTTAGACTTATAGAGAGACTGTCAACATAGATACATTTTGCTTCCTTCAGCAATTTGTTGACGCAATCAGTGGATGTATCAATATTACTAATAGTCAAAGCAATGTTTGTAGATAGACTGAGGATTGTCTGATCTTAGTATGTTCATCCCATTCTATGCTACATTTACAGTGAAAGTAGAAGGAATTTTACAGCAGAAGTGTCAAGTACACAGTCACAACATTCCCAATGGCTACACAAAACATTAAAATGAAATTGGGGGGCCAGAGCCAAGATGGCAGCTGGAAAGCAGGGACTTGCCTGAGCTCCCACCCAGGTCCCTCCAAACACCTATAAAAATGGCTCTGAACAAATTCTGCAGAACCCATGAAATAGCAGAGGGAAGCAAGGCTGCAGCCCAGGACAGCCTGGATGGTTCCGGGGTAAGGTCTATCCCACAGAACTGGGAGCAGAGCCAAGCGTGGGCCGCACGGACCAACCAGACCAGGAGCCAGGTTGAATAGGCCCTAGCGTCCTGAATCAGTGAGCTGTGGCAGTTACCAGACTTCTCAACCCACAAACACCAAAGACCGTGGAGCAGGTTAGTGGGAAAAATGCTGGATAGGGGTTAGAGTAGTCCAGCCCTAGTCCTGGGGGTGGCAGAGGTGGTGTCATGGTGGCTGTGGCAGCAGCAGGAAGTTCCTGCAGCTGCTTCCAGAGCTCCAATGTCAGCTGCTTCTGGAGTCCCCAGCTCACACAGTGGGAGGAATTAAGCAGCAGATCAGAGTGGGAATGCAAGGAGCACTTTGCTGGCATACAGACAGGTTCTCTTGCTGTGCCCTTCTTGGATCTGGGTAGTGATCCTGATTGGCAGTTCTTGGGGGACGAGGAGCACTGCTGTGGCAGAGCTTGTGGTGATGGTGGAGTAGAAGTAGCTCTGAAAATAGCAGCCCCTAAAGACTGGGACAAAGTATTCTCTATTCTACAAGCAGTCATACTCTGACAAAAAGCCCAAGGATTATGTAGTTGGCTGGGAACATGAACAGGCAATGAAAAAGGACTCAGACTCAAACTCAGACTCAGACTTTAGAATCTTTTTTTGGTTACAAAGAATATCAAAACATACAGCTAGAAGAAGTCAATAAAGTCAAAGAGTCTTCGTCAAAAGCCTCCAAGAAAAATATGAATTGGTCTCAGACCATAGAAGAGCTCATAAAGGATTTGGAAAAGCAAGTAAGAGAAGTAGAGGAAAAATTGGGAAGAGAAATGAGAGGGATGCAAGAAAACCATGAAAAACAAGTCAAGGACTTGCTAAAAGAAACCCAAAAAAATACTGAATAAAATAAGGTCTTCAAAAATAGACTAACTCAAATGGCAAAAGAGCTCCAAAAAGCCAATGAGGAGAAGAATGCCTTGAAAGGCAGAATTAGCCAAATGGAAAAGGGGATCCAAAAGACCACTGAAGAAAATACTTCCTTAAAAATTAGATTGGAGCAA
>CM053626.1:225683066-225696500 GCA_028646595.1 Phalanger gymnotis
AACCAGGGGTTGGCTTTCTCTTCTTTGGAGCTCTTACTCACAGCAGTGGTGGCGCGCGTGACTCTGGGCCAGCGCTTGTTCTGAGCTCCCGGGCTGAACCTAGATGTTGGTAACTATGAGTCTATATTTGGTCTGTCTGTTGATGTTTGTAATTTGTTTGTAATTTGCTCTGAAGTTCAGTGTGCTGGTCTCTTCCCCTGAACTAAGTGAATGATATTTGTATGCTGAATTAAAGTAAGCTTGTCAACCCCTTCATGTAGCTTTAATTAGTTAAGCAGATCAAAAGAACCTGTGCTTTTGTGGTGTGCTTGTTGTTAGGGTTGTGTTGGTCTTACACCCCCACAACAGCTGCTAGCCAGATTATTGAAACAAATGGGGTAAATTATCCTGAATAAAAGTGGCAAGAAAAAGCAGTTCTGTAGGAAGGGAAGAGGGGGAAGGAGTGGATCTTGCTCGCATCAGATTTGACCTGAGGAGGGAATAACATACACACTGAATTTGGTATCTCACCCCACAGGAAAGAAGGAGGAAGAAGATAAAAAAGGGGAGATGATAGAAGGGAGGGCAGATGGGGGAGGAGGTAATAAAAAACAAACAGTTTTGAAAAGGGACAGGGTCAAGGGAGAAAATTGGGTAAAGGGGGATACAATAGGAAGGAGCAAAATTTAGTTAGTTTTTCACAACATGAGTATTGTGGAAGGGTTTTACATAATGATATACATGTGGCCTATGTTAAATTGCTTGCCTTCTTAGGGAGGGTGGGCAGGGGGAGGGAAGACAGGAGAGAATTTGGAACTCAAAGTTTTAAAAAGAAATGTTCAAAAAAAAGTTTTTGCATTCAACTAGGTAATAAAATATACAGGCAGTGGGGCATAGAAATCTATCTTGCCCTACAAGAAAGTAAGGGAAAAGGGGATGGGGGGGAGAAGAGTGACAGAAGGGAGGGCTGACTGGGGAATGGGGCAACCAGAATATATATATGCCATCTTGGAGTTGGGGGAAGGGTAGAAATGGGGAGAAAATTTGTAATTCAAACTCTTGTGAAAATCAATGCTGAAAACTAAAATATTAAATGAATAAATAAATAATTTTAAAAATAGTAAAAGAAATGAAATTAGGAAGTAGTTAACAAAATAAATAAAAATGCATCACAACACAGATAATGCTAATATGCCATTTTCTAAGTCATTTGTGTATGTTTTAGTGGCCTTTGTCCACTTTGACACTACTGTTTTACAGGACTAAAGACTTTTAAAAAAAACAAATTACTAATGCTCTCCTAAACTACTTTGTATTTAACTACTATATGTGTGTGTTTGCATTTATCTACTATATATTTATGCTACATATATTTTTTCCCAATTTTTAAACATTTTCATTTAAAATTTTGAGTTCCAAATTTTATCTCTCCCTCCCTCCTCTCTCCCCTACCTGATATGGTAAGCAATCAGATATAAAGTTGTTTATGTGCAATTATGCAAAACATTTTCATATTAGTCATTTTGTGTAAGAAGCTTCAAATAAAAGAAAAAAAGAGAAAAACTAAAAAATAGCATACTTCAGTCTGTATTAAGTCACCATCAGTTCTTTCTCTAGAGGTAGAAAGTGTGCTTCATCATTAGTCCATTGAGATTATCTTGGATCATTGTATTGCTAAGAATAGTTAAGTCATTCACAGTTTTTTGTTGAACAATATTGCTGTTACAGTATACAACATTCTCCTGGGTCTATTCAGCTTACTATAGATCAGTCCATGTAAGTCTTTCCAGGTTTTTCTCAAATCATCCTGCTTCTCATTTCTTGTACCACGATAATATTCTGTTACAGTCATACACCACAGCTTGTTTAGCCATTCCCCGGTTGATGGCCATCCCTTTGATTTCCAATTCTTAGCCATCACAAAAAAAAAGCTGCTATAAATATTTTTGTACAAATAGGTCCTCTTCCCTTTTTTGGATGTCCTTGGGATATCGGCCTAGCAGTGGTATTGCTGGATCAAAGGGTATGGACAGTTTAATAGCCCTTTGGGCATAGTTCCTAATCACTCTCCAGAATAGATGAATCAGTTCATAACTGCATCAGCAGTACGTTAGTGTCCTAGTTTTCCCCCATCCACTTCAACATTTCCCTTTTTTGTCATATTAGCTGCTCTGATAGGTGTGAGGTGATACTTCAGAGTTGCTTTAATTTTATGCCATATATATATATATATATATATGTATATATATATATATATATATGTATGTATATATGTATATATATCGAAACAAGTACTTTTCTCCCCCTCTTTAAGCTTCTTACAAATAGAGATGGTTTAATCCCCAGGTCCTAGCAGGACACAGAAGGTGCTTAATAAATATTTGTTGATTGGTTGATTAATTGGGGTTTCACTACAGCCAAAAAAAAAAAGTCACAGAGTGACCAGAATTTCGGTGACACAAGTCTCCTGCTAATTAGCTCAGCTAGACACAATTTTTACTTTGGTTTGGGATTAAAGTATTTTCAACCTAATAGAACCTGCCAGAGCCTAGAATCACACTCTCGGGGTTTCTCTCAGCGTGCTATGAAGATTGAAGGGAGATATATTAGAGACAGATGTAGTATCTGAGGAAGAAGATTAAATAGGGTGTGTTCTCTGCTTTCCTAGTGTTTATATCCCTTTTTTCTACCCAGATGCACTTATGTGCCAAGAAGAAGCCTACTTGTGCTAGAGTTAGAAGCAATAGATCAACATTGTAGAGAGACAGAATTTGGCATGATGTAGGGCAAAATTTACTGACAAAAGTCATCCGAACATGGACTGGGTTTTTTTCCATCAAAGATCTTTCCATCAAAGTAGGTGACTAACTTGTCCAGATTGTAGTATGGGGAAATCCAGTTCCTGTATGAGTTGGACTAAAAGATTGATGTCACTTCAATTCCATATTAATCGAATGCCAAGTATGTGCAATGCACTATCCTAAGAACTAGGGATATAAATTGTAATGGCAAGTAAAGTGGGACTTTTTGCTGTCTTTTGTTTTGGAGTACTTCTCAGCACTAAGGCAATCAAGTGCCTTTGAGTCTTGCCTTTGTTTCAATCAAGAGTCTTTGATTGAATCCAGAGTTTTTGATGACCTGCTTAAGTCACAAGAAAGACTAGATCACATGAGTTTGAGTCACATGGTTGTGACTCCCTCTGACCCTGAAGAAGTGTATATATACTCTGAGGTTAGCATTTTGCTTGGGAGTGCACTCACTGGGAGAGTGTCATGTGATTTGGCCAGATGAGACTCTGGGTAGCCATTGAAGAGCCCCCTGGCTTTAAAAAACCCAGATGTTGGTGCTTCTCCATCTGGTAACTATGTATGTATTGTCTTGGTCAGATGGCTACAATCTTGTCTCTTAATTTGTGCTATTTTGCTCTTTTTATATAATTTCTGCTTGTAATTTCTGTTTGTGTTTTTTTTGAAGTTCAAGGTGCTAACTTTTTTCCCTGAACTAAGCGAATGATATGTATGTTTAATTAAAGTGTGATTGTAAACCTCTTAAAGTCACTTTCCTTAGAAAAGCAAATCAAAGAACTTGTTCTAGCAGCCCTCCTGTGTGCTTGTTGTTGGCCTTGCACAGCCCCAGTAGATGCAAGTAACATTTTTGTTACAAAAGCAAAACCAAAAAATAGTTTCTGACTCCAAAAAAGCTTATTGGAGATCCTTTCTAACTGGGAGATACTGTTGTTCTGTGACCAGACATCCTAGCCCCAATTTTAATACAAATAATAAAAAGAAAATGTACATTTATTGAGGATTTATGCTAGACAAATCCTTTGTTTAGATCATTTGTCCTTATTTTTTTATTTCAAATATATTTTATTACACAAGGCTTAGAATATCAGAAGTGGAAGGAAACTTTGAGATCATTTATCCTAGAGTTTCTGCAGTTCTTTTGTTTAAATTTGGTGTTCTAATTATGACTTGATATGACTAATAATAGCTAGGATTTGTATTAGAATTTATCTAATACTCTAAGTTTTTCAAAGTAATTTTCATGTTAAATTGCTTGATCCTGGAAGCAAACTTGTGAGATTATCATTATAAGTATTAATATGTAGCATTTATATGGTACTTTGTAAATATTCTTACAATAACCCTGTGAGGTATGTGCTGCTATCCCCATTCAATAGATGAAAAGACTGAGGCTAGAATTTGTTAAGTGACTCACCCAGGGTCAAGCCTCTGGGAAGTGTTTGAGGCAGGATTTGAAGTCAGATTTTTCTGACCTAAAGTTCCAATCTTTAGCTCTTGACCCACCTAATATTTTTTGTCAGAGAGGTGCTGAATTAAAAGATCAGAATTAAACATATCTTTTAAGTCATGGCTATCATGAATTCGTTTGACTTGGCTATCAATTTCTGGAATAAGAAAGGGACTTCTAGTTTCAGGGACAGGGTGGAATTTTAGATGAGGTAGGGATTGATGGATGATGAAAATAATGCAAAAAAAGAGAAAAAGAAAGAAAACAAAGTCAAAGAAGCATACATGGGAGAATTAAAATACATGGAAGAAAGCAGAAGGAATTTCAGAAGGAAATACCAATAAGAATGAACTTGGGGCCACTTTAGTTATTCATGTTGAATTTAGTACATACTTAAAAACAAACTATGCTATAGAAGTTTCCAGTGTCATATATAAGCTTCTTTTTGTGTTTCTTCATATAGTGACCTGTTCAAATTGTTGGTTAATGTTTTTAATTACATAATAAAAATGAAAACTTAAAATAAAAAAAAGAAACTTGATGTTCTGTCCAATATGAATAGAGATTCTGTGAACATTTTCATTGCTGGTTATATTTTTACTTGTTTGAGGAATGAGGAAACTGAAGGCCGAAAAGGTGAAGGAGCATGTTTTCAAAGCTAATTAGTAGCAGATTTAGGACTAGAACCCAGTACTCCTGACAACATACTCCAGAGCTTTTTCTGCTTTGCCACTTTGCTGTCTTTCCCTTAAAGATTCTGGGCCAGGGGAGGAGAGTTTCTTTTAGGGTAGGAAGGTAGATATGGTGTGTAGAACACTTGAACTTCTTTCTGGTTTCTTCTTAAAGGTTCTGTGACTTTGTGTGCTTGATTCCAGGAGAAGTAGGGCAAAAGTTGTGAACTTGAATTCCCTTCTACTATGTATCAAAGAGGAAGGAATGATTCTTGAAAGAAGCAGTAAGAGGTGTCTATGGGAAATTAAATTGACAGATGGAATGAGTTCAAAGGAAGAAGATAATTTCTCTTTCTGTCTCTCTCCTTCTCTGCCTGTCCCACTCCCCCTTTCTCTCCTCCTTCTTCTTTTCCCCCTCTCTCTTTGACTTTCCTCCTTTCTCTCTCTCTCCCCCTTGCTGTCTCCCTTATCTCCTCTCTTTCTCTCTTCCCATCTCCCCTCTCCCTCCCTCTTTCCTTCTCTCTTTCTTCCTTTCTCCCTCTCCTGCTTCCCTCTTTGTTTCTTTTCTTTCTCCCCCTCTCCTTCTGTCTCCCTCCCTTCATCATCAGATATAACTTTTGTTTTAAAACTGGGTTATTTTTTTTCTTCCAGGAATCTCCGATTCCAAGTGCTTACATGAATTGTATCCCATTTTATTAGTGTCACTTCCTGTATAACTGTTATGGAGCAAACACTTCTTTGTAAATGGTTCGTCTTCATCCCTAAAATTTATAATAAGAAAACTATCCAATTCATTTAAGTCTTTTAATGTTTCCAAAGTACCTTTGATGTTAGGTACATAGTGCAAGTAAGTATACTTTTATCTACATTTGGTTGATGAGCAGCTTGCAATTCATGGAGATGAAGTTTTCACAGAACTAGGATTTGAAAAAACAGCTTCTGTCTCTAAGACTATTGTGCTTTCTACTACTTCTGTTAAAGTTGGGGTTATGAAGGTCTGCAGTGTTTCTGGCTTATTTCAAACAGTTCACATCCTTTCTTAGCATTTTGTAAGGTGATAAAGGATTTTAGCTGGTGCCAGTAATAATTACAAAAAAATAGACGAACAAGGGTATGAAAAGAAAAGCACTAAAAAACAAACAAAAATATAAACAAAGCAAACCACTCCTAGGAGATTTTTTGGCAAGAATCAAAGGAATGGGGTAAATTTGTTGCATCTTTGATGTAGTCATATTGCTGCTAAATTATTAGGCTGTAATCTTAGGCAAATCAGTTAACCTCACTGGACCTTTCTCATCTCAACATTGCTCAATAATTCCATCTATAATTTTGAAGGTGGTGATGGTTTGGTGCTTGGGATTTGGACTACTACAAAGATATTTCAGTGACTATAAAAGTGTTCCTTAGGCTTCTGCCAGTTTAGTTTATTCTGAAAGACAGCATCACAAATTTCCTTGTCAACAGCTACTAGTTTCGTCCATTTAATAAATTCCTTTTGATAACTAACTAGAAAACTCTCTCTTCATTTCATTTTTTTCAGAACTCTAACTAGATTATGTTTTCACGTGTTTTTTTTTAAACTTCCTCTTCTTCACCTCCTGCACCATTCCAAGGAGGAAGAAGAAGAAAAACAGTATCTGCCATTTTTTTACACTTAAATATTTATTTATTTTAAAAAGTTCCCCAGTTACATGTTAAAAATAATTTTTAACATTCATTTTTAAAACTTTAAGTTCCAAATTCTCTCCCTTCCTCCATTCCCACCTCCCATCGAGAAGGCAAGCACTTTGATATAGGTTATACATATGTAGTCATATCTGCCATTTTCCCATCATGTGATTCCCCTTCCCTTTTCTTTACTTGTTTTTCCCCACGCACCTTCTTGTTCAGCTATTCTGTCTCAACTTCCTGTTCCCCCATAATAAGTAATTGTGTATGTGTTGGTCAGTATCCCTGATTGTTCTCTTAATCCTATTTTGAAGTAAAATTTTATTGATTTTTATTCACTTACATTCATATGTAGATATATGTATGCATGATATAATATAATGCACATTTACATAACCATGTATACATATATGTAACTGTGTACCAATAAAAACATGTTTCTTAAGCACTTGCTACGTGTTGTGCTAAGTACCAGCGTAACAAAGAAAGGAAAAAGTGTCCACTTTCGAGGAGTTTACATTCTAATTGGGGAGATAACATGTAAATAACTTAGTGTATAAAGATATATACAGTGTAGATAGGCAGTAGTCTCAAAGGGAGGGTCATCAGCCTCTGGCTGAGGCCAAGAGGGAAGGAAGGAAAGGGCTCTTGTAGAAGGGCATTCAGCTGAATCTTGAAGCCAAAAAAACCCGATTCAGGAATAAAAGAGTAGAGCATTCCAGGTATGAAGGATAGCCAGTGCAAAGGCCATGGATTGTGGAATGTCCTATTGGAGGAGCTGCAAGTTGGCAAGATGGATTATAGAAAATGTGCAAGGGAATAAAGTACCCAAAAGAACACTAAAAGATAGGAAGGGATTAGCTTACAAAGAGCTTTAAAAGTCAAACACAGAAACTTGTATTTGATCTGAGATTGTTGAGCTGATCATTTCTTATAAGGACAGTAGTATTCCATCACAATGATATACTACGACTTGTTCACCCAGCCCCCAATTGGTGGGCATCCATGCAATCTCCAGTTTTTGTCACTGCAAAGAGCTATAAAGCTATAAACATTTTAGAACATGTAAGTTCTTTTCTTCCTAATCATTACGAAATCATTAGGAATATCACTTTGGCGGCTGAATGAAAATTGGATTAGACAGGAGATAAGCAGGCCAATTAGAAGGCTATTGAAGTAATTCAGGTGAAAAATGATGGAGGCCTAAAATAGCGTGGTGGTTGTGTGAGCAGAAAAACATGAACCTGTATGAGAGATGCAGCAAACACAGAATTAACAATATTTGTCGAAGGTTAGAATATGTTAGTAGTTGTTTATCCTTGGGCAAAGTCACTTGTTAGAGGCCTGGAGTCAGAAAGAATCATCTTCCTTGAGTTCAGATGTGTCCTCAGACACTTACTAGCTGTGTGACCCTAGGCAAGTCACTTAACTCTGCTTGCCTCAGTTTCCTCATCTGTAAAATGGGATAGAGAAGGAAATGGTGAAACCAGTCCAATATCTCTGCCAAGAAAACCCTAAAATGGGGTGGCAAAGAGTCAGAGACAACGGAAACAACCGAACAACAACAGTCACTTCTTACCTTAGGCCTCAGGTTCCTCATCTGTAAAATATAGAGTTTGAACTGTATAACATCTAAACTTTCTTCTCATGCTAAATCTATGATCCCGTGATTGCAACTGTGAGTCTGATATACTACTCATCGTACTGAAGGATGGGCAAGAAAATAGATATGGTTTTACTGTCAATGTAGTGCTTTAGATTTTAAGTTTGCTAAAAATAAAAAAATCTTTAATTCTAAAATTTGTATATCATTATGTAACTTTGGCTTGTATCTATGAGGAAGATTTATAAAACATGGCTTTCATTCAGAGCAATTTTCCACATAGGAGGTTGGTTATGAAATAACTTGTGCTTATTGCCCCAGTTAAAATAGAAAAAACTCTCAAAATAGTCTTGTGGCAGAGCCTCTGGCCTTGTCCTAGGAAAGATCCCTTTCTCCTGAGCGGCTCACACTGTGCCCCAAGACTTCCCATTACACTCTCCTGCTGCAAACAAAGGGACATCTGTCAACATAATGACAGGTTCAGATGCAGGTGTTTATATTAAATATTAAATCCAGAAAATGCCTTTTAACAGAATAAATTTTAAAATAACATAATTAAGCAGAAGTAAGACCAGAGCAGGCCCCACCAGTTCTTCACATGGCTGACTTGTTTCTCTCATTTCTCTTGCTACTATCTACTGAGCCAGATAGTAGTAACTCTGCTACTATCAGAATACTAGTAGTAAAAACACTGTCACATAACTCCCAGGTTGTCCATTTAGAAGGCATGTCTCATGTTCTAAAAAAGGGAGCTACGCATGTGGTAGATTATGGCTGCTTGCACAGTAGTGCTGCTAAGGGATGACCACCATCTCTGTCAAATTTTGTCCTTCCTGCTTTCACATCATCTCTTATAGAAGTCCAGTTTTCTCCATTCAGACAGGGAAAACTCTACTTCTGGCCCTCATCACTTCTCCCATGGACTATTGCATTTCCCAAAACACTTGCCTTCACTGTGTGAAAATCTTTGCTACCCATGGAACAAACCCAAGAGCTTGCTACCTAAGTCCAAGGGCTAAGTTTTTTTCTCTTCAACAAGAGGGAAGATTTATAGATCCCAGGGGGTTTGGTGGCCAGGTAACACCTACCAGAGCTTGTTACATTTAGATTCTTCAAAGATTACATTTTTGTAATATTCAAAACTTACCACCATACAATTTATAGTTCCACACCCCCTTCCAGGCTGAAATTTGCTATTCTATTTTGAATTTTTGAATCAGTCATACTGGTTTACTTTGAAGCATCATCTTGACCCTTGGCTGTATAGGCTCGACTTCGTTAGGTCAGTATTCACAATCTTAAAACTTACATCTTAATTTACAAATATGCAAGTAAGTTCTTTAAGAGTCCATACCCTCCATGATGTCTCACTTATAGCTAAGCAATTTGAATTGGAAGTTCAGTGTCATTTGTCAGTTATTTTGGCCAAAAATCTTTGGAGTTGCATATTTCCGTAATCCTACCACACTTAGATCATGGACTGAATATCACAAGAATATTATGTCACTTTTCAAGCATCTCTAGTTCTCCTAAGTAGTAATTTAGAATATTGAGTGAAAAGCTTGATGTGTTGAAATATGATGAAATCTAGGGACTTTGCGAAGGTATGATAATTGCTATTCACAATCTTTTAAATATTTCATTTTGTGCCAGCAAGGAATTTTGGAAGAGATGAGCTTTGGATTTTGGCAGCCTGGCATAGGAGGGTCAAATACATTGTTTCCTATGTCTGCTTGAAGGAAAGGGGAAAATGGAAATAAAACACAGTATCATGTAATCTCAGATGCATGCGTATGTCCCAAAGGAAAAAAAAAACAGTAAATATGCTTAAAATATTTATGGTAATATGTGAACCTACAGTCGATTTTTTTTAATGCCTTGGAATCTTTACAGGTCTTTAAGTCTGTGGAATATATAAAAGCTAGGCTTTCACTCTCAATTTTACTTCCACAGCATCTTTCACATTTGCTCAGACTTCTCTACTCAAGTCTATTCCCTAGTTGAGGCCCCCATCAGTTCTCATCTAGACTATTAAGTTAGTTTCCTAATTAGTCTGTCTGCTTCTAATCCATTCCTTTGTCCATCCATCCTTCACATAACTGACAAATTTATATTCCTATGATGTATATCTGACCATATCTCTTACTCACTCAAAGTACTTAGTAGCTCTGAGATAAAATAGAAGATCCCTACTTTGGAATTTGAAGCCCTCCATAATCTGCCCCTAACTAGTTTTTGAATTTTTTTTCAGGTTGTTATATCCCCTTCATGTTCCCTACATCTCAGTCATGCCAGCCTACTAGTTCATCCTTGAAATTGGCATTCTATCTCCCATCTTCATACGTTTGCATTTGTATCAGTAAGGCAAAATTCATGACCTTGATGATGACCATGAACATGCCTGTATGGTTCAGAATTGCAAAGTGTGAAAAACTCTCAAGGTAGAAGGCAGAGGAAGTATAAAATGTATTTAGACATCAGAGTATCAGATCCCAAGAGCAATAACTCCAATTCGATATAGCAGTAATTATATTCCAAAACCAGTAAGCCCACCTCAATGTAGCAACAAGGAAATTATAGCAAGTATCATAACCAGGAACCAAGTAATCATGTAACCTCCCCCCTGCTAGGGCCTTCCTGTAAGCAATCACTAATGAATCCTAACTCTCCACTCAGCACTCTCTTCTGCAGCTCTGTCAAAGCTGGCCCTCTCAGTGGCTGCTCTTCATTGCCCTCTTGATGTCTGCTGCCTCAACGTCTTCTCAGTTCTGGCCTTCTTCAATTCTAGTTCTCTCGCACTCTGTGCTCTCCTTATATACAGTCCTAGCTGGCATCTGATTGGCTAGAACTAAGGTATCTGATTGGCTGAATTCATGATTGACTAGAATTCAGTGCACATACCATTGGCTTTGGTCTTAGCAACTCCCTTTAGGGCTCTGGGGGCTTCATACCCAAACTGACTTAGTACCTGGTAAGTAGGGGCTTTAGGCCTACTTACAAACAAATATATAATCAAGCTTGTATTTTCTGCCATCCTTTCAAGATGATATATTGTGCTAGGGAAGACCCTGGCCTGGGACCCCCTGCGTGTGTAAACAATTTTGTAACAATAATGCTACTTGCCGCTACTGTGGCTGTGTAAGACCAACAATGCTAGCACACAGGTGGGCTGCTAGCACAGGTTCTTTGATCTGCTTTTCTAAAGAAAGCAACTTTAAGGGGTTAACAGTCTTACTTTAAACATACATATACCATTCGCTTAGTTTAGGGGGAAAAGCCAGCACCCTGAATTTCAGAGAGAATACAAACAGAAATTACAAGCAGAAATTATATAAACAGAGCAGATAACCAGTCTATCCATAGCAATACATACGTAGTTACCAGAAAGAGAATCAACAACATCTGGATTTTTCAAAGCCAGGGGTCTCCATGACAGCTACCCAGAGTCTCGTCTGGTTAAATCACACAACACTCTTCCAGTGAGTGAGATCCCCATGCAAAATGCTAACCTCAGAGTATATATACCCTTTTTCAGGGTCAGAGGGCATCACTACCAGGTAACTCAAGCTCCTGGGATTTAGGCTTTCTTGTGACTTAAGCAGGTCATCAAAGACTCTTGATTCCATCAGAGACTCTTGATTGAAACAAAGGCACTCAATCAAAAGATTGGTTTAGTCCTAAGATGTACTCAAACAAAAGACAACAAAAAGTCCCACCTTTGCCTGCCATTACATTTGAAAGGCAAGACTCATCAAAGGTACTTGATCACCTTAACATTCCAAAAGAGAAAACAGTAAAAAAAAAAAAAAAGTCCCACCCTTCTTAACATTACAGCATTGCACAGATTGATATTTATATGTAGAATGTACTCTCATCCCAACACCACTGCTTAGGATCTTTTGTTCCTGTGCCCATTTGGCTCTGGAATAACTTCCTATTCAAAACCTTTCTTGACAGTCCACCACAACATCCCCCCCTCCCCTTGTTAGGGCTATCTTCCTCTTCGGATTATCTTGAATTTACTTATCTGAGTTCATGTGGTATTCCTTTAGTTACCAGGATGGGGAACCTGGCCCTCCAGGGCTCAAGTATGGCCCTTTGACTGAATCCAATGTATTCAAAGGGCCATGCTTGAGGACCTAGAGAGTCTCCACCCCGGCTAGTACAATAGAAGCTCCTTAATCACAGGGACTATTTCAACTTAGTGTCTATACCCTTAGGTCTAGCATACTGCCTTGCAATACTAGGTACTCAATAGATATTTATTAAAGGGAAATCAATTTTGTTGAATTTCCATTCAGGTAGCATTTATTAGATTTGGTTAGCTACTGTAAGTGCTGTGTATGTGGTGGTATCATGGCAAGGGCATCATAAAATCAATTTACTGGTTCTTCCTGAAAAACAAGCATAACCCTCCTCCCAATTCCCTGCCCCTCACTGATTGGAAGAATCCAGATCACTACAGTCCATGAAGAAGAAAGAAGGAGCCACTATGCAGAGGGCCTGGCAAGTGGCTTGTACATTCACATGGTGGTGGTGAACTTGTGCATTATGGAGTGGTGACAGATGGACTTGCTGATATGTCAGCAGTGCCTCAATGCGGGAGAAACAGGATTATTGTTCTTATCCTTGCTGGTATTAGTGAGAATGGCACTTTAGGGAACAATAGACACTAGGGATCAATGAGCCACAGATATTTGGCAGAAGGTAGGAGAGAAAGCCCAAGGACCTTGACCTTGATCATCATAAAGTGGTCAGCCCAGCAAGGAACAATGTTTACCAAGGAGCAGCCCAGATCTATCCTTTCATTGTTACTATGAATAATGTAAAAGGACTAGATCCCCAAAGAAACAAAGACCCATTAGATGTGAAGGTTATTTGATATACTCTTGTGTTGGTAAGCAAAATGGGCTCCTTAGCACTTAGTTCAACAAGTGCCCTTGAAGAGTTTGGCTTTTGTTTTTTGTTGAGTAATTCAGTGTATTTCATTGAGTCTTACTAAGTGCTAAGCCCCAGGCACAAACCCATATTAGGTGTAAAACCTATGTGGGTGTGGATTGGCGACTAAGGTGGGGCCCAAGGTGGGGCTAACTCCAGGAAGGGCCTAGTTTACATGTCTGGGACAGCAGAGGCTCTTAGACCACGTGGGTTTAAGTCCGCCTCTTTGTGATGATTTTAGGTCACGTGGGTGAGTCGCATGTGTGACTCACCCCTGACACTGAAAAAGATATAAAAACCAGGGGTTGGCCTCAGCTTCTT
>CM053626.1:225703471-225722589 GCA_028646595.1 Phalanger gymnotis
TTTTTTTTTTGCCAATACCAGGGTAATTTAATGTTTTGCCTTATTAGCTGGAATTTGGTCTTTTTTCTTCAAATTATTGACTATTATTTTGAAGAGTAAAAACAATGCATAGCTTATCATAGATGGCAGACATTTTTTCTTCTTAAAAAGATAAATCTCTTTCTGATAGGATAGCTCAAAGTCTAATTAAAAAGAAAATCAAAACAAAACCCTTTTTTCAAGACAGATCGATGTAGCTGATGATGCCACCACTTCAGTGGCTTCCTTTGCCTATAGATCAGAAAACAAATTGTTCGATCCAAACCCTTCAGACTTTGACATCTCTTATTCTATGAATGATAGCCAAACCTGTTATTTCCCATACAGGGCATTCCAACTCCTTTCTATAACTCTTTTTACTGGCTGTCCTTTATGACTGGTATGTTCTCCTTTTTCCCCTCTCCTTTTTTGAAATCTTAACTCCTTTCAAGGTTTAGCTCAAATACTTAGAATGTTTCTTAGCTGGTTACCCTCCTAAGTCTTTTCCCCTCTAAAAACTGCCATATGTGTATATGTGTGTGTATATGCATGCATATATATGTATATATGCGTTTGTATGCATATCTCTGTGTATGCATATATATTTATTTGGATTTATTTTTTAAATGCGTTTTTATTTATATTTTCTGTTACCTACGGAACCATAGTTTCTCATATAAACTTCCCTGCACCTTCCCACAGATCCTTCCCATATGACAAATTCTATTACAGTCAGAACAAATAATTGATACATTGGAGCAGCTAGATGGTGCAGTGAGTAGAGCACCAGCTCTGGAGTCAGGAGGACCTGAATTCAAATTTGGCCTCAGACACTTGAAACACTTAGTAGCTGTATAACCTTGGGCAAGTTGCTTGACCCCAATTGCCTTGCCTTCCCCCCTCCAAAAAAACAAACAAAATTGATACATTGCAAAATTCCATGAACATGTGCAAACTGTAGATATCCCACCTCCACAAAGGGATAGGTTGGGAATGTCTTCTATATATTTTCATTTGAGTCCCACTTGATCTTTAAAAGTTGGTTATATTTATTTTTGAATTTTTGGTGTGTTTTTTTATTTACATTGTTGTAGTTTCTGTGTTTATTGTTTTATTGGCTCTGCTTACTTCATTCTACATCAGTTCATATAGATCTTTCAAAGTTTTCATCGCATGCATCATTCCTTTCAATACAGTAATTTTCCATTATATTCATGCCATTCCCCAATTAATGAGCATCTACTTTGTTTCCCAGTCTTAGCTGTAACAAAAAGTGCTGCTACATATCTTGGAGTATATGGAGACTTTTTATTATTAATAGCTTCCTTATGATTAAGAAGTTTAACAATGGAGTCTCTGGTTCAAAGGGTATGGACATTTTAGTCACTTTATTTGCGTAATTCCAAATTGCTTTCCAAAATGTTTATACCATTTCATAGTTGTACCAACAATGTATTAGTTTATCCATCTTTCCACAACCTGTCTAATATTGACTGCTGACATTTTTGGTAATTTTTGACAATTTGCAGGTTATGAGGTGAAAACTTAGGGTTGTTTTGATTTGCATCTCTCTTACTAATGAATGGGTTCATTTTTTTCATGTGATTGTGAATACATTGCAATTTTCCTTTTGAGAATTTTTCCCATTACCTTTGATCATTTATTTGGGATGATGTGTGTGTATATCTATATCTATATCTATATCTATATCTATATCTATATCTATATCTATATCTATATCTATATCTATATCTATATCTATATCCAAATAGTATACATGTATTCATATATATATATACTATATATAGTACAAATATACAAAGTATATACAAATACAAATATACAAATATGTATATCTATATCTATATCTATATACTTGTATATATAGATATAGATATACACACACGTATATACATATATATAGTTTATATATCTCGGATAGTAAACCTTTATCAGAGAAATTTGATCTGAAGATTTTTTTTCTCATTTGATCACTTGTCTTCTTATCCTAGATATGTTAATATTGCCTTTGCAGAAGCTTTTCATTTTCAGGTTCCCTCTTCTGCTGTAAACACAGCATTACATTCCTTCAGTTGCTTTGCTTTAATTTTTTAAGGCGACCCTGTTCCCACTGTCTCTCTTCCCCTCACTCCTGATCTCCTCTTCTTGATATTACTTTTCCTTTATGGTTTTATTTATGAGTTCTTTTTTCTCTCTTGTTTTTATCTGGTTATATATTTCTTCTCTTTCTTTTCCTCTCAGTCAAGTACATTCCTTTTACTCTCCTCCCCTTCAGTTAGTCCTGCTCCTTAAATTGAAATTTCATTTTTTGCATCCTTGTCTAAAAGTGATTTTTCTCACTCTTATTATCCATCTTCTGTTTCTGTTTACTCTGGACCCTCATTCTCTGATTCATGAGTCATATAATCATCTAATCTCTCTCTTTTCTTTGTATTATTCATGAAATCAAAGCTTCCAGGGCATCCATTCTAGGTTTTCTCCTCTGGGAGATTTCTGCCATGACTTTGTAGGGCTTACTCCATAGATTCCCTTTTCCATTTTCCATAACTCTTCCAATTATTGCACGTGTGAGAGATAACACTGCCCCATCATAGGGCTCCTCCCCCACCGCATGTCCCTGATTACACAGCTAACCTTATTGTTGACTGTTTTAATACATTTTTTGGAAATTTCCTCCCTTTGTCCCTATTCTCCCTCTCCCTCAGGTGCCAGTTGTCTCTAGGGGTTCCAACTTTCCCCCCCACACAAAGGACAAGTAGACTTTTCAAAAGCCAAATCCTCTAGGATTTTTTTAATACAATGTAAGGTCCTCATCTCCCTTCACTGAACATCTCTGTTCACCCATAGGAGCATTCATCAGTGGAACCCCTGCCTGCCTCCAAAGTAAGGCCTCCTTCCTTTGCCTATCCATCTTATTTACCCCTCACTTCTTTCCCCATTCCATTGTAGAGTCTTCTTCTGAGACCACAGAAGTCACCTTTCCCTCCTTGCTAGTCCTTGATTTGACCTTGATGCACAATTCACTCCTCTCTATCTCCCAGCTCCACTGCCTTATTTCTGTGTACTCTCCAGTATTGTAATGGAGTCCCACAAAAGAAGGCATTCATCTGTAGGCAGGGTGTCACTGGATTCTGTCTATAATATCCTTTTCCACCTCTACCCTCTCATCTCTGCCAGATTTCTCCCGTCACTCCTGTCTCCTTGCATACATTAGAAGTTTCTTATTGATCTCTCTGTTGTTATTTTGTTGCTGTTACTGTCCTTGCCTACTGATTTATTTATTCCTGCATTTCTGTTGCTTGTGGTATTTGAGAGGCAAATGATCTCTTCAGTTTGGGTTTTCTTTCTAAAAATGTTTCAAACTTTTTATTATTGAATATCTATCTTTCGTTGTATATGGTTAAGTTCACATTTGCAGGATAGGTCATCCTGGACTGCATCATGAGCTCCACTGCTCTTTGGACATATTCTCTTCCCTTATGAAATTATCATTTTCTTTGTATTTGAAAGTCTTTCACCTAATGTCTTGCAGAACTTATTTGTGAATTGAATTGTCAAATTGAACCATTAAGTGATTGGGAGTTTGTAGCACTGTTTTGTGGTTGTTGTTTTCCTGGAAGCGACCTATGAATTCTTTCACCTGAAATTTAATTTTCTATATTTAAATGTTGTAGGAGTTTTCTTCTATTATTTCCTTCATTGTGGGGTTAAGGTTTTTCATCTTGTCTTTCTTCTGGGAGACCTATGTCAGATTGTTTCTATGCTTTTTGTCTTCAAGTTCAGTGTGTTTTGTTCGCATAATGAGCATATATGTGTGCGTATGTATCTATATGTATGCATATATATACTATATATGTACATACACACATATATTCCTCTGGATTATCGCCCATTTCTGTATATTTGCAGTCCCAGTCTAGTGTACTCTCTTGTTTCTTTGGTAAGGCTTGCCATTGCTGATTCACATTTTTCTATTCTGTTCAATATTTTTGCTGTGCAAGACATGCATTCTGCTTTCATAGTTCTCATTTATCTTTTAAACCACTCAGGAAAAGCACATTTGTGGTTCACCTCAATTTCCACAGGCCAACTCCTTCATTTCACAAATTGGGGGGAAAGAGAGGTAAGATGATATAACATAGTAAATGGCAGGTTCACCTCAAATATTCACCTCAAATTCCACAGAATTCTCTATCTCAACAAGTGTTGGATCATTTTCCTTTATTTTGCAACATTTATTCAGAGATATCTAAACTTGTTTACTAGTTTTTCCTGTTGATTTTACCAGCTTGTATTCAAGTTCTTTGAGGTTTTTTTTTTTTCCTTCCTGGAAATCCTTGATGCTTTCAGGCTTTTTTCCTCCTTGTCATTCACTTTCTGACTACCTCCCCTTTGTGGTTTCCTTTGGGGCTAGATCTCAAGGTATCTCAACCCCAGAATTATTCTCTTTTTTATGTAACACACAATTTTTAAGTACTTAATGCTAAGGATTCAGAGGCAAAGGTGAAGAAAGAATGCATTTCAAGCATGAAGGACAATCTCTACAAAGGAATAGAGACAGGAAATAAAAAACTGAGTTCAACAGTAGGACAATTTGTTGGTAACAGAGTACTTGGAGGGGAATAGTGTGAAATGAGTTGGAGTAGGTAGGCTGAACACAAATCGTAGAGGACTCATTCAGACTGATGAGTTTGGATTTTATATTAAAGGTAGTAGGGAGCCACTGACTATCTTAAGCAGGGCAGTATCAGGATCATACCTACACCTTAAGAAGTTTACTTTGATAGCTGTTGGGATACTGGATTGAAAAGGTGAGAGACTGGAATTAAAAATGCCAGTTAGAAGATTGTCATGAAGCAAGAGACAGTAAGGACCTGAACTAAGACTGAATATGTGTGAATGGAGAGATATGGCCAAATGCAATAAATATTATGGAGATAATCCTAAAGGAAGTAGAGGACTGGACTCAGAATTCAGACTATCTGGGTTAAGTCCTGTCTTAACATATCCAGCTTATGCTATCCTGGTGGAATGCCCTTGCTTCTTAGAGTCCCATATAACTAGTAGTTCTGGTCAATTGAAATGGTGCCAGATCAGGCATCAGAGGTGCTGAGTTTGAATCCTGAACCTGCCATTTACTATGTTCTATCATCTCACCTCTCTTTCTCCCCACCCCCATTTGTGAAATGGAGCTAGCCTAAATGCCCTCAAAGTTTCCTGCCAACTTGAACTCTATGATTTTATGTTACAGAACTGTTGACAGTTCACGCTGGTAGAGGAACTTGAAATCAGTGATCCAGCACAAAACAAACAATTATTTTAAACCTCCCAGAGACAGACCTGGCATCACCTTCTTCAAAAAAGCCTTTCCCAAACCTCTTTAATAGCAGTATCTTTCCTCTGGAGTTATCTCCCATTTCATATATATATATATATATATGTATATATATATATATGTATATATATATATATATATATATATATATATATATAAAATACATACATATATGTTTGTAGGCAATGTTTACAGGTTTTATTCCTCAATTCCTCACCTCCTACCCCTAAGAGTGTGAGCTATTTGAAAGTAACGACTGTTTTTATTTTCTGTTTGTTTTCCTTTCTTTGTATCTCCTGTGTTTAACATGATGTCTAGCACTTAACAGGTGCTTCATAAATGCTTCATTGAGTGACAGACAGTGCCTTGAAGTTACCAAAACTTGCATTTCAGTTAAGTGTAAGGAGCAGATTTCCTAAGAGACCTCTCAAAAAATGGAATGGGCTGCCTCAGAACACATGGAATTATTGTAGTGGAGGCTGGATGACCAATACATAGTGGGTTAATAATCCTTTTTCTGGATATTTGAGAGAGATTTGTGCATCAAGAAGGTAATAGATTAGCTGAACTCAAAATTCTCTTCTGGCTCTAAAGGTACTATAGTTCTGTTATTTATTTCTACATTAAAGATCTTGAGGTTTTTAATGATACATCCTCAAATCTGGCTTTTTAAAAAGTGATGTAAAACATGTACTTTTCTACTAGATCACAATAGTATTCTCTACACAAGTCAGTTATTGGAATAAGCTTTTGCCAGTGTGACATCTTAGACATAACTCTTGAATCCATATATCTATTATACTTGAAATTAGTCTTTCTTGAAAACCTACTTGTAATTGTTGTTCCTCAAAATGCAGTCAAGTTATGTTCATGGTTTTATAAGCTCTCATGAAGTCCTTGGGCAAAGGTGAATCACTTACTCATTCAAGCCAGAATGAGCTAGCAGGAATTAAAAAAAAATCCATGATATTAGGATCATGAGGCATGAATCAAATATTGGGCTGAAGTTATCTGCCTGACTTCATTTTGTTTCTCAACTTCAAGCTTGCTCAGTTTTCTTATTAGATCCTATGGATGGAATGAGGTCACTGTGAAGTGGATCAAATACTTATAAACTATTCAGGGAACTAGGTACAAGGACTACAGTATATATTATGTTTAAATGTGGTCATGGCAAGAAGATTCAGATAGAAATTCGTATCAAGGACCAGTGAGACTTTGTCAATGACATATTTTTTAAAGAATCCTAAAAGTCATCATCCTCTGTTGAATTTCCTTCATAAAGTAAGTTTCTCTGAGTAACTGAAAAAGGTGCAGTATTTTCAAGTGTAGGTTTATAGTCCCTTTGGATAATTGAAATTTTGTGCTTTTTTCTTGGACATGTTTGTTTTAAAACAGGCTTTTAAAATATGATCCCTTCCTTTCCACATAGCTTTTCTGTTGAAAGCTCACAGACAGACATTTTCTTATCTCATACAAACATTCAAACAGAAGTGTTACGGTGCTTTCTAGCTAATCCTTGGGTGATTCTAACATTGTAGAAGTCAAACTACGAATCACGTGCCATACTTCTTGATGCTAAAGCAAACGAATTCTGAAAATAAGATAACAGCAAAGACCCAATGTACAAAGAATGTTATGCTGATGTCTGTGGGCCATACATGTGTGAGACTCTTTTTGCATAATCATTGATCAAAGAATATCCCAGCTTTCTATTCATAACCTTATCTGGCTTTTTATGATGCTGCTTTTTTTCTGTATAAGTAATACTGTCACTTGAGAAAAAGAGAAAATAATTTGCTGCAGTTTTATTGGCCCTCTTGTACATTTGTATTATTTTTGGAATATAACCATCATTGCATACTTGAAATTAAGCAACTAATTGAATTCTAGAGATTCTAAAGTAAAATTTTTACTTCTAATTTCGTGATAGCATAATTCATTGAAAAGACCATGGAATTCAATGATTTTGGCTAAATTAGCACACAGCTTTAACTAACAGAAACAAATGGACCAAAGTATTAAAGATGAGAGAATGCAATTGATATTTTATCATTTTAATTCTTATTTGTCAGAAACAAATAATTGTGTAACTAGTTTCTACCTGAAATTCCCAGCTTATTCCCTCTTTCTCCTCCATACCCCTTTTCCTCCAGGATATAACTGATATATTTCCATAGACTTCAAATTTTATTTCTTTCTAAACCAAATAGAAATAATTTTGTGACTATCCACTTCCATTTTCATTAACTAATCTCCGCAAGTGAACCCTCTGAAGTAATAGATATAACCATGGTTCTCCTCTTTAAAAAAATGAATCAAATGAGTAATAGAAAGAAGTACAAGAATAACTTACCAAAGACGAAACAGCTAGTTACATGGAATCCAGTTTATCCTTACTTATTTTATCAGTTTTCAGTTCATGTAAAGGCATAAAATCATTAACCATCTTAGATAGAAACTAGCCTAATACATATTAACACCACAAATACCTACATTATTTTTTGTGCTGAAAAGTTAGCAGTTATCTAAATAAATGAATAACCTTTTGTGCTCTTTTAAAAAGTCCAGTGTTTCCACTTGACATATTCCTGATCCATGAACCCATTCACATAAAAATAAAGCAGATACTCTAGTGAAATTAGGAGTAACATTTCTTTTTAGGTATATTATGGGAATATAGCTAAAACTACTTTATAGACCTGTTAGGGATAGACAGTTTAGATTGTGATGAGTCCCAGACACTGATGGTATTTGTGAAGACACTGGGACAAAGAGGGAAGAAAAAAAAGAAATGAGTGTAAACTATTTATCCTCTAATCTTGAATTGCATTCATATTACTATTTAGTTGACTATTAAGGGGCCGTGATTTATAGTGAATGAAGTAATCATAATTAGAGATTACAACACTGATTTCCTGTCCAGTTCTTGGATTTATTCTTTGTTTTAAGATTATGTCTATGCCTCAGCGTGTATTTGGTAAATAAATATATCAAAATGAAATAAAAGCATGGCATCTATTTTGAGCTGACTGAAACAGATTTGGCCATAGTTCCATACTGAGCTAATTGTGTCACACCCCAGGAGATGTGAGTAGTATTTTACCCTCTTTTATAGGGGAGGAAATTGAGACATAGGCCAAAAGTGAAATTTAGTGGTTACATAGCAAAGCAGTAACTAAGCCACGAATTCATGTGCAATCTCAATGTTAAAACTGTAAATCATTAGCATTGGTCCTCATGGAATGTCCTAGTATCCCAGTCCTCAGTTCAGGTGAATGAAACTCATTGAGGAGATAGAAAAAAGTTAGAAGAAAGCGTGGCATTGTGAAAAGAGCCCTGGACTTGGAGTCAGAAGACCTTGATAGATGCATATCCTGGCTCCCAGCAAGCTCATTTTCCTCATCTGTAAAAGAGACTGATTATCTATGCCCTGGCCATCTTATAGAATCGTTGTTGTGGGGATTAAATGGCGTAATCTATGTGAGATCACTTTGCAAATGGTAAAAAGCTGTATGAATATTGTGTGTGAATAGTGATTACCCATTTATCCATCTCTGTGAAGCTCTAATCCTTGTATGTTTACCAGACAGAAAATCAGCCTTGATTTTATAGATGAAGAACTAAGGCATGGGAAGGGATTTTTGTAATAATAGTCAATCAATACACATTTATTAATTACCTACTGGTACTGTGTACCAGACACTCTGCTAAACACTGGAGATACAAAGAAAAGGCAAAAAGATGTCCCTACCCTAGAGGACCTCATAATCTTATAGGAGAGACAACAAGAAAATATGTACACACAAGCTATATACAAGATAAATAGGAAATACTTAACAGGGGCAAGGTACACAAATTAAGAGGGATTGGGAAAGGCTTACTGTAGAATTTTGGCTGGGACTTACTTGAAGGAAACCAGAGAAGCCAGAGGTGGAGATGAAGAATATTCCAGGAATGGGAGACAACCAGAGAAATTAAATACCTGGAGCAGAGGGATGGACTGTCTTTCGTGTCATTGGAAGAGCAAGGAGGCTAGTGTTACTAGATCAAAGAATACTATGTTTGAAGGGAGGTAGGTGTAAGGTGTAAGAATCCTGGAAAGACATTATGAAGGCCTTTGAATGTCAAACAGGATTTGTATATGATCCTATAGGTAATAGTGAGCCTTTGCAACTTATTGAGCAGGGGAGGGAACATAGTTGGACCTGCACTTTAGAAAAAGCACTTTGGTGGCTTAGTGGAACATGGAATACTGTATTGGAGAGAGAATTGTGGCAGGCAGAACAAGCAGCAAGCTATTACAGTAGTCTAAGTGTGAGATGATGAGTGCCTGTGCCAGAGTGGTGGAATATCAGAGGAAAGAAAGGGGCATATTCAAGAGACATTGCAAATTTTAAATCAACAATCCTTGGCAAAAGATTGGATATGGGAACATGGGGGACTATGAATTAAGGATGATACCTAGGTTGTGAATCTGGGCAACTGTGAGGGTTGTAGTACTCTAAATAGTAATAGGACAGTTGGAAGAGGGAAGGCATAGGGAGAAAGCTAGTGAGTTCAGTTTGGGACGCGAGTTTAAGGTGTTTACTGGACTTAAAGTTCGAGATGTGAGACTGGAAGACAGCAGAGAAGTTAGGGCTGGATAGGTTGATGTTAGAATCAACAGCACAGGGATGATTGCTGAATCTGTGGGAGTTGATGAGATCACCAAATGAAGTAGTATAGAGGGAGAAGAGGGCCCATGACAGAGTCCTGTGGTCTACCCACATTTAGTGGACTGCTAGATGAGTAAAGAATACTGAGAAGGAGTAGTCAGGTAGAAGGACAACCAGGAGATAGTACTGCCCTGAAAATCTAGAGGGATGAGAGTATCAAAAAGGGCATGGTCAATAGTTTCAAAGGCAGCAGGGGGTAAAGAAGGAGGAGTGATGAGAACAAGCTATTGGATTTGACAATTACAGACTTATTGGTAATTTTAGAGACCACAGTTTCTGTTGAGGGATGGGGTTCGAAACAAGATTATAGGAAGTTCAGACAGTGGAAGGAAAGGGAGCGGATGCACCCGCTGTACATGTCCTTCTCAAAGACCTTAGCTACAAAGAGCCGAAGAGATGTAGGATGATAGTTGGTGGAGATAGAACAATCAAGTGAGGACTTTTGAGGATGGAAGAGATGCAATCATTTTTGTAGATGGTAAGGAAGGAGCCAGTAGGCAGGGGGAAAGAATAAAGATAAGTAAGAGAGCAGGGATGTGTATTAGCAAGGCAATAATCAAAATGTAGACCATAATTGTAAATATGCGTATATACTTCTGTATCACGAAATATGAGACTCTCCATATATAAAGTACAAGTAAACCATTTATTCAGACACCAGAGAGCCAGGTTCCAAAGCCAATAAGTCCAATCCATCATAGCAGCAAATAAATTAATACACATCACAGCAGAGAACAACTCCATCTCAAAACCATTCCCGCCCTGCTGCTGGGGCCATTCCACAAACATACTCATAGCACAGGTCTGCTCTCTCCCTCACTCTAACCACTCTGAGCTTTTCCTGCTCCATCCTTTCCGATTCCTCTCATTCAGCAAGCTCCCCCCACCACATGTGACTTAGGCTTCCTGTGACGTAAACAGGTCACATGGTCCTATTAATGGATGGGGAAGATCTTCAAATTTACATTACCATTACAGGATGACAGAAGGAGCCCACTGTTGGAGGAGGTGCAATGGAATTGGTCACTTGTTCAGGTAGAAGGCTTTGTCTTGGTAAGGAATAAGAAAAGAAGGATTATACTTCTTTGCGTAATATAGGCGTAAATGAGACAATAAGATGAAATGGAGATGAGAAGAGAAAGGGCATGGTGAATGGCCAGATTTTTTTTTCAGCAAAATATGAGACAAAGTTCTCAGCTGAGATGATGGGAAGAAGGGGAATCATGGGATTCCCATAAGGAGGCATGAAAAGTTTTAGAAGAGTCACTATGAAAAGTAGGGTAGTGAGTTGATAAAAGAAGTTGTGCATCATAAATTTGTAGTGGATGGTTTTCTACATTTGTTCAGCAGCATGTATGTGTGAGTGAAAGTGGCAGATGATGGGAGTGACCCAAGGCTGAGGCTAAGCCTCAGCAGGGCATAATATATTTTAAGGGGGCAAAGATTCAAGAGAATAATACAATGCAGACTTGAATTGGTTTGCCATGCAGTCAGTGTGAAAATAAAGAGGAGATTTGAGATGACTTTCTCTGGAAATGAAAATGGGTTTATCATGTGAGTGGAAGTATCATCTTTTCCTTGGTATAATTATTGCTAATGTATCTGGGGTATACCTGAAGCTTCAATATAGAAGTGCTAAATTATCTTGTTCAAATTACTCATCCTTTTAGAAATTCTACCTCTTTTCTGCATTCCATGTATGTTGCCAATGTGCCTAAGATGATGTTGTATATGTGTTTTAAGCTCTGTGGGGTTACAGAATACTATATTATATGAGGCAGAGGTATCAAACACCAGCATCACTCCCTAGTGTAGCCTCAAATAGATTAATTGGGGAATATTTAACAAAATAAATTAAAATACATTAGATCATAGATGATATTAATTTGCAATTTTCTGAGGCAATATGCAACTGGCAAGGATCATTATGTATAGTTTAGTGGGCCCCCTTTTCTATTTGAGTTAACACCGATATTGAAAAGTAAATAAAGTAAAGAAATCATGACTATTAAACTTTGTTGAATACCTCCAGGAAGGCTTTAATCTCAGACAAGTTTTCTCCTTGGCATACAGCTTACATTTGGACTAACTTGCCCCATTTCCATCAATTATATATTTAACTATTACAGATTAATTTGAATACGACACTAAATAAGATATAAATAAGGAAAATCAGTAAACAAGGATAGTGTATAATAATGTCTTAGAGTAAAATAGTCTTTAAATTTAGTTGTTACTTATTTTGGAATATGGTTCTTTTTTCTTAGAATACATAATTGAGTTGAATATAAAATGTATTGGCTCACTTTTTAAAAATTTTTGATAGTATCATTTATATCTTTTTAAATCACACAATACGACATCAAAGAGTTGGTATTAATGGACAACAGGATAAGCATATGTTATGTCTGTACTAACCGTCAGTTTTGTAATAGATTTAACCTTTGTCAAGTGCTCTAAAGTAAACTGGTTGATGTCTAGATTAATCAGTTTAAGACTGAAGTCTACTGGTGACAAGAGAAAGCTGCTTATTTTTCTGGCCTGGTACAGATTTTTCTAATTCTTTTCATCAGGGCATGAATGTCAGGGCAAAGCTTCTTACTGATTCCTCAATTTATAGTCAAGCTCTTCTTGTGAGGCTGTATAGATGTATATGGCATGTATGAGGATTTTATTGTTTCATTTTTGTTTGCTTTTTAACACAATACCTGCATCTAAAAATACTGACTTTTGGTTTTAGGGCTGGGTTTAATGGGATCATTTGAATGAAAACGTGAAGGTATGTGTTTAGGGATTTATGAAGCCATTTTGCTATGTAAACTTAAATGGCTAGGTAACTTTTCATAATTAGCTTATAATCATCTTGATTACTAACTGGTACATCTGTTTCACTTGTTTTTAAAACAGCTGTTGTGAACTTGGATAACTCTGTGGTTGACCTGGAGACCCTTCAAGCCCTCTATGAAAATGTGAGTAGTAGAAAGAAGTGTGAATACACACACATACACACACACACACACACATACACACACACCCCTGTTCCTCTGTTTCTGTCTCTCTCTTTTTCTATTCTCCTTTCTTCCTACTTCTCTCTGTCTCTCTCCCCCTCGGTTTCTCTCTCTTCCTGTCTCTTTATTTAGATAGATATCAGAATAGATCTTGATGTATACACGAATATGCAAATATATGTGTGTATGTGTATATATGTGTATATTTACATATGTAGAGACATATACACACAATAGGAAAGTGAGCATATAGCAAATATAGTATCTTTTAAATACATTTATACATTAATCTGCATTTTTTAAAAATAAAGTAAGCTATGCGGTTTAGAAATCTAAGGACTTACAGTGCCAAGATGGCAGAGTGAGGAAGGAAACCTCTGAAGCCCTCACAAATTCCCCTCTAAACAACTAGAAAATTGCTTCACAATTGATCTAGGAGCAGGGAAGCAGCTCACCAGCCCAGCAGGAAAGGTCTGTCTCATTGGGGTGGGAGGGAACATGAGCAATGATGTCAGCCAGCCTCACAGCAGGGGGTCTACAGCCCGGCTCTGAGACTGGGGCAGTCTACCAATGATGCCATGCCCTCCTGCAAACCAGGAGTTCCCTAGGAAAGTGAGCAGTCTGTGCAGCTCAGAAAGGTCCCACCTCAGCAACCCAACCCCTAGCACAAGCCACCAGCAAGGCATTGATCCTATTGCCCAATAGTAGTGAAGCCCTGCCCTCATCAACAGTGAGATCCCCACCCCTGGGGCCTAGCAGCAAAGACACCCAGTTTCCATTGGAATACAGTAGCAGAGCAGACCAGCAACAAAATTAATCCTCCAGGGACAGCCATCAGAAAGACTCTGTTACCATGGCAACCTAGTAGCAAGGCCCCACCCCTAAAGCAGGCTGGCAGCCTATGGAGGCCAATATGGAGGCCCCAACCACCAGTACAAGAGGGAAGCCTACCCTCCAGAGAAAGCAAGCAGCTAAAGCCCAATAAAAACCCAATAAGACCCAGAGCCTCAGCACAAGAACCATAGAACAGTGCTGGTCCAGAACCCAACTCTCACATAAAAACACCAAGTCACAAAAAAGGCAGAAAAAAATGAGCAAAAAACCAAAAAAGAACTTGATTATAGAAAGTTACTATGGTGATAAGGAGGATCAAGGCATAAACTTGGAAGAGGACAATAGTGTCCAAATGGCTACATGTGATATCTCAAAGAAAAATATAATTTGTTCCCATGCGCAAAAAGAATTCCTGGAAGAGCTTAAAAAGGATTTTTAAAAGCAAATTAGAGAGGTAGAAGAAAAAAAAATAAGAAAAGAAATGAGGGTAATGTAAGAGAATTATGAAAAAAGAGTGAATACTATGGGAAGAGATATACAAAAATTTACCGAGGAAAATAACTCCCTAAAAAATAGAATTGGTCAAATGGAAAAGGAAGTACAAAAGTTCACTGAAGAAAATAATTCCTTAAAATTTAGAATTAATAGTGGAAACTAGTGACTCTCTGAGACATAGAGACACAATAAAACAAAATGAAAAAATAAAAAAAATATAAGAAAATGTGAAATTTCTCATTGGAAAAACAACTGATTCGAGAGATAATGTAAGATTTATTTAACTACATGAAAGCCATGATAAAATAAAAAGAAAAACCTGGACAACATCTTTTGAAAATTATCAAAGAAAACTGCCCTGATACATTAGAACCGGAAGGCAAAATAGAAATTGAAAGAATCCACCAATCACCACCTGAAAGAGATTCCAAAATGAAAACTCCCAGGAAAATCATAGCCAAATTCCAGAGTTCACAGATCAAGGAGGAAGTATTGCAAGCAGCCAAAATTCAAAAATAGTGGGCAGTATTATATAAGATTGCACAGCTTCCATATAAAGAACCATAGCGCTTGGATTATGGTATACTGTAAGGCAAAGGAGTTAGGATTACAACGAAGAATCACCTACTCAGCAGAATTGAATATAATCTTTTAGGGGGGAAACGGACATGTAGTGAAATAGAAGACTTTCAAACATTTCTAATTAAAAGATCAGAGCTGAATAAAAAATTTGGCCTCCAAATAAAAGACTCAAGGGAAATAAAAAAGATGAAAAAAGAAACAGGAAAGAGAAAACATAAGAAATTCAATAAGGTTAAACTGTTTATATTTCTATATGGCAAGATAATATTTGTAACTTAACTTTATTACTGTAAGAGCAATTAAAAGCAGTGTATGTAGACAGAGAGTATGGCTGTGAAGTGACTTTGATGGGATAATATCCCTCACCAAAAAAAAATAAAGGGGTGGGTAAAAAATTGGACTCGAGGAAGAAGGATGGGGGGAGGTTGAATAGGATAAATTTTCCCACATAAAGGAGGCATGAAAGAGCTATTATAAAGAAGGGGAAGATGGAAGGGAGGTGACGGGAAAAGCTTGCTCTCATCAAAATTGGCTGAGAGAGGAAATAATATACACACTCAGCTTGTTATTGAAATCTATCTTATTCTATGAAGAAGTAAAAACATACGAGGATAATAGAAGGGGGAGGGAGGACTGATAAAAGGGAGGGTATGTTGAAGAATACAGTGATCAGAAGTAAAAATCTTTTGAGGAAGGAAAGGGTAGGACTGGGGGTAAGAGATAGGTGGATAAACAAGCAAAAAACAGCAAGGAGAGACATGTGTACTTATAACTGTAAATATCAATGGGATGAACTCACTCATAAAATGGAAGCAGGTAGCAGAATGAATCAAAAACCAGAATCCTACAATATGTGTTTACAAGAAACTCATTTCAAGCAGAGAGACAGAGCATAAAGGTAAGGTGATGGAACAGAATTTATTATGCTTCAGCTGAAACAAAGAAAACAGGTATAACAATCATGATCTCAGATGAAGCAAAACCAAAAATCGATCTTATTAAAAGAATAAGGAAGAAAATCATATCTTGGTGAAAGGTACCATAGAAAATGAATTTATATCAATACTAAACATATATGCACCCAATGATATAGCATCTAAATTTCTGAAGGAGAAGTTTAATCAGTTGTAGGAAAAAATAGATAATTAATATACTATACTAGTGGGGGACCTCAAGTTTTCCCTCTCAGAACAAGATAAATCTAACCAATAAATAAACAAGAAAGAAGGTGAGGAGGTGAATAAAATTCTGGAAAAGTTAAATATGATAGATCTCTGGAGAAAGTTGAAAGGGAATAGAAAGGAATATAGCTTTCTCTCAGCGGTACATAGCACCTACACCAAAATTGACCATGTTTTAGGACATAAAAACCTCACAATCAAAAGGAGAGAATAAGAAATAGTAAATATATCCTTTTCATATTGTAATGCAATAAAAATTATATTGAATAATGGACAATAGAAAGAGATTTAAAGTTAATTGTAAATTAAATAATCCTAAAAAAAGTGGATCAAAGAATAAATCACAGAAACAATAATTTCATTAAAGAAAATGACAATGAGACAACATACCAAATTAATGAGATTCAGCCAAAGCAATACTTAGGGGGAAATTCACATATTTAATTGCTTACTTCAATAAAAGAGAGAAAGAGTCAATAAATTGGGCATGCAACTGAAAAAAAAAAAAACTAAGAAAAAAACCAAGTAAACATCAAAACTATAAATCCTGACCATCAAAGGAGAGATTAATAAAACTGAAAATAAGAAAACATTTGAATTAACAAATAAAACTAGAAGCTGGTTTATGGGGGAAAAACAAAAAAAAATGGATAAACCATTGGTTAATTTGATTTAAAAAAGGAAAGAAGAAAGCCAGATTACTGGTATCAAAAATGAAAGCAGTAAATTCAGCACCAATGAAGAAGAAATTAACACAATTATTAGGAGCTATTTTTGCCTAATTATATTCCAATAAATTTGACAATCTAAATAAAATGGATGAATATCTGCAAAAATATAAATTACCCAAATTAACAGAACAAAAATAAAATATTTAAATAACTCAGTACTGGAAAAAGAAATTGAACAAGCCATCAATGAATTCCTAAGAAAAAATCCCGAGGACCAGATGGATTCACAAGCAAATTCTACCAAACATTTAAAGAACAATTAATACTAATACTATATAACCTATTTGGAAAAATAGGCAAAGGAGTCCTAACAAATTCATTTTATGTCACAAATATGATGCTGATGCCCAAACCTGAAGAGCCAAAACAGAGAAAAAAAATTGTGGACCAATTTCCTTAATATTACTGCTGAATTTTTGGATAAAATACTATCAAAGAGATCGTAGCAATATATCACAAAGATCATAGACTGTGACCAGATGGAATTTATACCCAGAATGCAGGGCTGGTTCAATATTAGGAAAACTATCAGCATAATTTACCATATCAATAACAAAACCAACATAAATCATATGATTATCTCAATAGAGGCAGAAAAAGCCTTTGGCGAAATACAGCACCCATTCCTAATAAACATACTAGAGAGCATAGGAATAAATGGAATTTACTTTAAAATGATGAGTAATATTTATCTAAAATCATCATCAAGAATTATCTGTAAGGGGGATAATCTAGAAGCTTCCCAATATAATCAAGGGTGAAGCAGGGATACCCATTATCCCCCTGTTATTTAATATTTTACTAGAAATGTGAGCTAGAGCAATAAGAGAATAAAAAGAAATTAAACGGGGACAGCTAGGTGGTTCTGTAGATAAGAGTACCTGCCTTGGAGTCAGACAGACTTGAGTTCAAATTTGGCCTCAGCCACTTGATACATACTACCTGTGTGACCGTGGGCAAGTTATTTAAGATCAATTTCCTTGTCAAAAATAAACAAACAAGCAAACAAATAAATAAAGGAATTAGATAATGAGGAAACAAAACTATCACTCTTTGCAGATGACATACTGTTATACTTAGAAAATCTTAGAGAATCAACTAAAAACTACTTGAAATTATTAACACCTTTAGCAATTTGCAAGACACAAAATAAACCCCTATAAATCATCGGCCTTTCTATATATTACCAACAAAGTCCAGCAACAAGAGATGGAGACAATAGAAAATACTTGAAATTCCCCTTGCCAAGACAAACCCAAGAATTGTATGAACGTAACTATAAAAATTTTCACGCAAATAAAGTCAGATCTAGACAATTAGAAAAATATTAATTGCTCATGCATAGGCTGAACCAATATCATAAAGTGACAATTCTACCTAAATTTATTTATTCAGGGCCATTCTGATCTAACTATCAAAAATTATTTTATAGAGCTAGAAAAAATAACGAAATTGATCTGGAAGAGCAAAAGGTCAAGAATATTAAGGGAATCAATGAAAAAAATTTGAAAGAATGTGGTCTAGCTCTACCAGATCTCAAACTGTTTTATAAAGTATAATTACTAAAACAATCTAGTACTGACTAAGAAAGAGAGTGGTGGATCAGTGGAATAGATTGGGTGCAAATAACATTATAATAAATTACTATACTAATGTGATATATAATGAACCCAAAGATCCAAACTTTTGGAACAAAAACTCATCATTTGACAAAAACTGCTATCAAAACTGGAAAACAATATGTCAGAAACTAGGTATAGACCAACATCTTGCACCATATACCAAGATAAGGTTAAAGTTTGTGCATGAACTACACGTAAAGATTAGTACCATAAGCAAATTAAGAGAGGATGGGATAGTTTTTCTGTCAGACTTGTGAATAAAGAAAGACTTCAGGAACAAAGAAGATATAGAGAGCATTATGAATTGTAAACTACATAATTTTAATTATATAAAATTTAAAAGTTTTTGCACAAATGAAATCAATGCAACCAAAATTATAAGGAAATCAGAAAATTTGGAGGGGATTTACAATAAGCACCTCTGATGAAGGCCTCATTTTCAAATATATAGAGAACTGAGTCAAATTTGTAAAAATACAAGTCATTCGGGGGCGGAGCCAAGATGGCAGCTGGGAAGCAGTGACTGGCGTGAGCTCCCCACCAAATCCCTCCAAAAACCTATGAAACAATGGC
>CM053626.1:225723089-225826702 GCA_028646595.1 Phalanger gymnotis
TTTTTTCATCGTGGATTTCCGGTAGACCAGTAACTCTTAAATTGTCTCTCCTGGATCTATTTTCCAGGTCAGTTGTTTTCCCAATCAGATATTTCACATTTTTTTTCCTGTTTTTTCATTCTTTACATTTTGTTTTACTACTTCTTGATGCCTCATAGGATCATTAGCTTCCACTTGCTCAACTCTAATTTTTAATGAGTTACTGTCTTCATTTTGCTGTTGAGTCTCCTTTTCCAGTTGGTTGATTTTACCTCTCAGGGTGTCATTTTCTCTATTTAGATTCTGAATCTCCGTAGCCATTCTGCCAATCTTATTCTTTAGGGACTTGATTTCGTCAGTGGATTATCTTTTTTTCCATTTTTTCCATTTTTTTCCATTTTTCCTTTTACCTCCCTAATTTGGTTTTTAAAATCCTCCTTTAGCTCTTCCAGTAATGCTTTTTGGGCTGGAGACCAGTTCACATTACCTTTTGAGGTATGAGATGTGGATATAGTGTCATTGTTATCCTCTTCCAAATTCGTATTTTGATGCTGCCTGTCTCCATAGAAAGAATCGATGGTCCTCAGTTTTTTTGTGTTTTCATGTTGGTTAGCCTTTTCATGGCTTTACAATAAACTTCTGCTTTTGGGGCTCAGGGCTCAGTGTCCCAGCTTTCTTATTCTGGGGATTGTGAGTCTTGTTGTTGGCTTTGTGAATTATAGCCTTCAGTTTCCTGAGGTGTGGGGGAGGGAATCTGGCTGCCCAAAATCTCCTCTTCCCCTAGGGTTGTTCTCCAGTACTGTTGCTCTTCAGCAATGGTCTCAGCTCTTTGTTGTTCAGGCTGAGTGTCTGGCACTTCCCCTAGGGGAGCAAGAGTATGTCTGGACTCTTGGTGATGACCCCTGCTGGCTCTGCCCCTCTGGGACTCAGGAATGCCCACTACTTGGCCACTGAAGCCCCACTTCTATCTCCTCTGTTTCAGCATTCTCCGCCCCCACCCCCGGAATTTTCTAGGTGGGGAGGGGAGGGATTAGAGCCATTTACCTGGCCATTATGTCTCCCGGAAGTTCAAGAAGCATTTCATACCTTTGGGCTGCAAGCCTCAAGAGTTAGTATCTCACAGTCGGTGGCGTTGTGCTGCCTCTCGTCTCTTCCACTGAGTTCCGTCCTGTGTTGGGAGGCCTGGGGATCTCTGCTGGTTTCAGGCTCCCGGCTTTCTCCCAGCCTGTCTCCCATGTGGGTTTCCCAGCCTGAGATGAGTCATTCTTGAGTTATTCCCTTTTAAAGATCTGCTGAGTTAGAAACTCCTCCTGCCCAGCTGCCAATAAAGGAGTTACTTTATCATACTTGGGGGTACCCAAGTGCTAAGCTAGTATACATGGTCAGCCAGAAACAGGGAGAAAGAGTCTTTATGTGCTCTGTTACTCATCAATACTAAGTGGCAGAAATGACAAATCCAGGTTTTCTAAGTCCAAGGTTCTTTTCATGCTGCCACAATGAATTAAATGCATTTGGATTCAGCATGAAATTAGATTAGACCATCAGTCATTGAAAGGACTTGGGGAGAGTGTGTTCATGCCTCATTACAAACATATTACTACTAGTGGGAAAGTAACTAAAAGCAAGCAGACTATAAGACCAATGGCTGTACAATACATATATCCACTTGGAAATAAAAGAGTTGCAAATGAGACAGTTATATCCCTTCATTACCCACTAATAGGAGAAAGAAAAGAATGGAGATGTTGTCCTGCTTTTTGCCCTTGTCTCTATGGTGTGACATGGAAAGAAATGGCAAATATATCAACTTTGGCACTGAACAAGATTTTCCAAATTTACTTTTGTAGTAAGTCAGTAGTCACTGGTACAATCTTTATATACTAAGAAAAACATATTCATTCTTATTTAGTGAGATCCACGATCTGATTATGTTTTCTCCATATATATTTCCTTTTTCTTAAAAAAAATACTGATTTAATATTTATTTTGTTTCTCACACACAGCTATCCACAATTTAAAAAGTAAAGCAAAAACAAAGCAAAATATATGTAAGAAACATGTATAGTGAAATAAAGTAAAACCCACCTTGGCCACGTCCAAAAATGTGTATCTTTTTTGATGCTTTGTGTCCATAATTTCTCAGGAGATAAGTCACATGCTTTATCACTGATCCTCTTGAATTATGGTTATTCTGATCAGAGTTCTTAAGTCTTCTGAAGTTGTCTTTACAATATAGTTATTATTTAGTAAAAAGTTCTGATTCTATACTCTTCTGTCTGTATCAGTTCATGCAAATCTTCCCAGGTTTCTCTCAAAACCATTTCTTTTTTTCACTTCTTATGGCTCAGTAGTATTTCATTACATTCATAAAGCACAACTTGTTCAACCATTCCCCGACTGATACTCAGCCCTTCAGTTTACAGTTGTGCTACCACAAAAAAAATGAAATAAATATTTTGCTCACCTGAGCCTTTTCTTCTTTCTTTGATCTCTTTACAATATAAATCTAATAGAGTTATCACTAGACCAAAGGGTTTACACAGTTTTGTGACTTTTTAGGCATAGGTCCAGATTGCTTTCCAGGATGACTGGACCAGTTCACAGTTCCTCCAACACTAAATTTATGGGCTTCCCCCCCCACACACACACCTTCCAAAATTTTCTATTTTCTTCTTTAAATTTTTGCCAGTCTATTGTATATGAATTGGATCATCAGGAGAACTTTAATTTACATTTCTCTAAGTATGAACAATTTGGAGCATTTTTAAAAATATGGCTATTGATATTTTTGATTGTTTTCTCTATAAACTGCCTTTTTATATCCCTGGACCATTTGTTAACTGTAGCATGACTGTTATTCCTTAAATAGCTTGGAAAGGAGATATTTATCAGAGGAACTCACTACAATGATTTTTTTTCAATTCCTTTTTTTCTCATTTTAGCTGTATTCACTTGGTTTATATAAAATAATTTTATGTAATCAAAATTAAACTTTTTATCTTCTATGATCCTTTGTATCCTTTATTTATTCATGAACACCAGTCTTATGTATATATTTGAAAGAGAATTTCTTTCTTGCTCCTCTAATTTGTTTATGATATAACCTTTTATATGTAAGTCATGTATCTATTTGGACATATATTATGGGAGGTATTGGTCCAAACCTAATTTTCCAGTTGTTTTTTTTCCCTCAGAAGTTGCTGTCAAATAGTGAATCTTTAACCATGGAGAAAGGTTATTTGTGTTGAAAAAACACAGGGCTACTAAGTTTGTTTCCTTCTGTATGTTATGCATCTCATATATTACAATGATCAACATCTCTACTTTTCTAACCAGTATGAAATCATTTTGATAATTACTGCTTAGGAGTACAATTTGATATCCAGTACTGCTAGGTCACCATCCTTCTTAATTTTTTCCTTTGTGTTTTTGAGATGGTTAACATTTTGTTCTCCTAAATGGACTTTTAAAAATTTTTTTTCAGGCTCTATAAAGTAATCCTTTCATAGTTTAACTAGAATAGTACAGAAAAATAAATCACTTTATATAGCATTGTAATTTTTGTTATTAACCTACCCATGAGCAATTAATATAAACATCCTTCCCTTTTACCTAAATTTGTTCCATTACTTTCTTTTTTTGCCTTAAGGTAATAGCTAGTAGGAGTAGGCAGATAGCATTATTTTTGCAGATTTTATTATCATTTCCCACGAGTAATTAACATTTCTCAAATGATTTAGTCTTTCTTTCTATAAAGGCATTTTGTGCAGTTGTTTTCATGTAGTTCCTCTGTGTGTCTTTAGCTGGTAGATTTTCAAATTTTTTTTTTTTACATTCTGTCATTATTTAAAATCCATTTCTGATTTTGGGGAGTAACACGTAGAAATATTGATGATTTATTTGGATTATTTTATATTCTGAAACTTTCCTGAAGTTATTGTTTCAATTAATTTTACTTGGCTCTCTAGGGTTCTCTATTTAAACCGTGTTATCTGAAAAAAAGTGATAACTTTGTTTCCGCTTTGCCTATGCTTATTCCCTCAAATTCTTATTCTTGGCTTATTATTATAGCTAGTATTTCTAGCATTATATCAAACGGTAGTGGTGACAATGGACATCTTTACTTCCTTATTGTAAAAGACCGTATCTCCATTTCATGGTTACTGATAAATACTATTTATTGTATTTAGGAGAGCTCCATTTATTTTTGTCTTACAGTATTTCAACAGAAATAGATTTTGTATGTTGTTAAAAGTATTTTCTGTATATAATTATGATTTTTGTTGCTCTTATCATTATTGTCTATTACATTAACATTGTTTTCCTAATATTGACTCAATCCTACATGTAGCCTCTTTTTTCAGGCATATTAGACTATAGTTTTTTTCTCTGTTTTGATTCACCTTGCTTTATGTATCAAAACAATATTTATATTATAGGAAGAATAGAATCTATTTTCCTACTGTAGACAATTTATACAATATTTGAATGAATTATTCTTTCAATATTTGAGAAAATTCATTTACACATCTATTTGGTCGTGCCCCCCACCCTGTGTTTATTTATAGTTTGTTCAATTTCTTTTTCTGAGAACGGGTCATTTAAAATTTTTATTTCTTGTTCTCTTAATTGAAACATTTTATAATCCTACCAATATTCACCATTCCATTTAAGATTTTGATTATCTTGTAATATAATTGTACAACATAGTTTTGGGGAATTTGATTTATATTTTCTTTATTTCTTGTGAACTATCCTTTTTCCTTTGTATTACTAGTGATTTATTTGATTTTTCTTTTTTATAAATCAAATTTATTAAGCATTTTTATTAGTTTTATCAAGTAAATGGATCGTGGTTTATTCATTCAATATGTTTGTTCTTTGGTTTTTCAGAATTTCTATTTTGATGTTTAGTTGGTTTTTCTTAAATATTGTTCATTTTCTGTTATATTTTAGTTGTGTGCTTAATTCACTGGTATGTTCTTATTCTCTTTTTGTCAGTGAACGTGTTCAAAGGAAAAAAATGTTTCTAAAGGATTGCTTTGGCTAAATTGCTCAAATTTTGCTTTTGTTTAATTGTTTTCATTTTTTATAAAATTATCTATTGTTTTTATGACTTGTTCTTTGACCCACCAGTTCTTTAAGATTAATTTATTAAGTCTTCAATTAACTTTAATCCTTCCTTCAAAGGCTTTTTATCAAACATGATCTTTTCTGCATTGTGGTTAGTAAAGTTTGTGTTAGTATTTATTCAGTAAGGGGTTGACATGGGACTGTTTTGGTCATGTAGGTTATGCGTACTAACATGGATCTGTCTAGATGTGGAGCAGAGGGAGGAAAGAATAGATATTTTGGCATCTCCTCCTTACACCCTTATCCAAAGATGACTGTGATTTCTATCATGAGAGAAGGCAGGATGTTGGGAACAGTGATTGACTCCTATCTTCTCCTCAGAGAGAGAGGATACTAGGCCATAATTATATCTGCCAGCTTCCTTAAATATTTTTTAGTCTAGGGGAAATAAATTTTTTGGTTTAAGCTGCATTAACCCTTACTGGGAAAGGAATGTCCCAAGTTATATATCTCTTCCCACCAAATGCTAATGCCCCAATGAAAATACATAGAGAATAATAAACAAATCCATTTATCTAAGTCAATAACAAAACACATCAGAGAAATTATTCACAGAAGAATATATACCAGACAATACAGAGTGAATAAGCTTTGCCTTTGGTGACAAAATAAATCAAATCAACTGAGAGAGTCTGAGATCTCACTCAAGAGGAATTCCCCACAGTCTCTAGTATAGCAAGCTGGGGATAAGGGCATGGTTGAGATTGCCAGTTTCTCCACATGTCGGCTTCTTCCCAAAGGCTTTCTCCCTCAGGAGCCCTGAGGAGAGGTTGGAATGGTATGTCTTTTCTTTAGACTCTAGAAGCCAGAGGAGTGACCCAGACCTCTGACATTGCCTGGCACATCTTTGGTACTTAATAAACATTTATAGATTGAATCCACATTGCAGTTTAGTCATATGATAATTAGTCATCTTTTCAGTGCACCAAAAGTATCAGCAATGAACATTTTTGAGCATCCGTAGAACTTGTAGTCTAGTACACACTGTGGGTGAAATGCCAGACAGAAAGATAAAGGTACTACTGGTAAGGGCCATATGTTCATTTTGATAAAACAGAACAAAAATGTATACACACATGTACAGTATAACCATTTCTAAAGAGAAATGTAATCAAATACAAAATAAAAATTTTTATCCATGAAGTGAAAAAGAGAGATTTATGTGGATTTAGCAAATATTATTCTCTAGCCATAAGGTGTAGTTCTCATGGATGATGGAATTGGTGAAATACCAAACAGCATTTATATTGCCAGTGCCCTGAAAGCGAGGCCACCACTTGCTATTTAAAAGGCATTTTCATCATATTATCTTTAGTTTCTAAAGTTGAATTGTTATAGTGATTATCAGTCAACAAGATTTGTTTCTTTCTCTTAATATGAATTTGAGAAGTAGCAAGGTATAGTAGATAAGACGTGGGTTCAACTCCTGCCTTTGACACATATTGGCATGTGACCTTGGGCAAATGACTTAATTCCTTTCATTTCCTCAGACATAATTCTTGAATTGTAAGTAGCAGAATAGCTGATCTGGATTGGTAGAGGGGATCTCTTTACACAGAATTCTGTCCAGAAATTAAATCACAGATTCAGACTCCTCTACTACCACCACTACCCCAAAAAGAGAAAGAGTTCAAATGTTTCCCAAATCCCCTTATTTCTAAAAGAATGCCTTTCATTTTGTTAAAGCTCTGTAGCTTTTCTTCCTTCTTTATCCATCTAGCTAACTATAAGAAGTGAACTTCTTTGAACTCTTACTATAGAGATCTTGTACCTTATTCTTTCTTATGAAGAAAACAGAGATAGCAAAGCAAGTTTGAGTTTAATTTTAGAGCAATATGCAGAATAAATCTTCCATGTTTTCTAGTTACTAATAGTCACTGTGTTTATACATGACTGATATAAATAAGGGGTTATAGTGTATGAAATGTACATCTGTGGTGTAACTTGGCAGTAAGGCTTCTCACTTCCTGTAGATTTTCCCCAAACTCTACAATTGTACATTAGCTAGATTAAAACAGGCCACAGCTTTATTCTGGTATGGCATATACATATAGTTCTATATACCCAACCAAAAAGAATTATATAAGCCTGTTCCGAAAGAAGTTGTAACTCAAAATGTTTCCATTTACTTTAATTCATTATGGGTGCTATCCCTAGAAAAGCGGTCATTCTAACTACCTGGAATTTGGCATGCTTTCCTGTACATACATGCATATAAAAAGGGTAGGAAAGTTGAATGGCCTGAACTATAAACATTAGTCAATTTGAACTTTTATCACCAGAGATGCTAAATGGGCTTCAAGGTATACCAAAACATGGCCAGGAAATTGAAGATAATTAGATTCAAAGTGTCAAGATTTAAATTGGAACCTTGGTATTGGTAAAACTTTCCCACTGAACCTAACTTCTGCTCTTCCATCATACTTTCTTCACACCTGAAACTAAATAGTGCCTCCGGTATACCTCTCATCCTCTTTCATCATTGTCATTTGTGTCTGTCACTCTATGCACAACATCTTCTCAAACTTCACTACCTTCTACATCCTCATTTATATCCATTAATGGAATTGTACCTGCTTCATCTCCCAAATTGTAACAACAATGCTATCTTCCACTACTGTGGCTGTGTGAGGCCAATAACACCAGCACACAGGCGGGCTGCTAGCACAGGTTCTTTGATCTGCTTTTCTAAGGAAAGCAACTTTAAGGGGTTTACAATCTCACTTTAGTTAAATATACATATATCATTCACTTAGTTCAGGGGAAAAAGTCAGCACCCTGAACTTCAGAGAAAACACAAACGGAAATTACAAGCAGAAATAACATAAACAGAGCAAAATAACACAAATTAAGAGACAGGCTTGTAGCCATCTGACCAAGACATTATGTATATAGTTACCAGAGAGAGAAGCACCAACATCTGAGTTTTTCAAAGCCGGGGGACTCCAACAGCTACCCAAACTCTCATCTGGCCAAATCAAATGACACTCTTCCAGTGAGTGAGCCCCAAGCAAAATGCTAACCTAAGAGTATAAATATACTTCTTCAGGGTCAGAGGGTGTCACAATCATGCAACTCAAACCAATGTGACCTAAGCCTTTAAGCAGGTCTTGCTTTAAGCAGGTCATCAAAGACTCTAGATTCATCAAAGACTCTTGATTGAAATAAAGGCAAAACTCAAAGGCACTTGATTGCCTTAGTGCTGAGAAGTACTTCAAAACAAAAGACAACAAAAAGTCCCACTTTACTTGCCATTACACAAATCTCTAGTAATCTTTGTAATAATAATCTAGTAATCTTTGATACCAGATATAACCCATATTTGAATGTGAATTATTTTTACAAGCTTTGAGTATTTATATGATCATCATCTTTTTTGAATATTTATTTTTTTCTAATTACGCATAATTTTTTTAACATTTTAAAAAAATTTCCCATCCATTTTATGTCTTGTAATGCATTCTATTTCTTGTTTAGTCATACATTCTTTCCTTATCTATAGATCTGACAGGTGAACTCTCCTAATTTGCTTATGGCATCACCCTTTATGTCTAAATCATTTATCCTTTTTAACCTTTCCTTGATATATGGAATGAGATGTTGGTCTATACTTAGTGTCTTCCAAATTGTTTTCCAGTTTTCCCAGCAGTTTTTGTCAAATAGTGAGTGCTTGTCCCAAAAGCTGGGATCTTTGAATTTATCAAACCTAGATTACTATAGTTATTTACTACTGTGAATTGTGTACCTAATCTATTCCACTCATCCACCACTGTAATTCTTAGCCAATAACAGATTGTTTTTAGTAATTACCACTTTATAATACAGTTTGAGATCTGGAACTGCTAGGCCAGCTTTCTTCACATTTTTGCATTAATTGCTTTGATATTCTTGACCTCTTTTTCTTCCAGATTCATCTTCTTGTTATTTTTTTTTCTAGTTCTATGAAAGAATTGTTCAGTAGTTTGATTGGTATGGCACTGAATAAGAAAATTAATTTAGGTAGAGTTGTCATTTTTATTATATTAGCTCAGCCTATTCATAAGGAAATAATATTTTCCAATTATTCAGTTCTGACTTTATCTATGGGAAAGGTGTTTTGTAATGGTGTTCATATAGTTCTTGGGTTTTTCTTGTCAAATAAACTTCCAAGTATTTTATATTGTCTGCCATTATTTTAAGTGGAATTTCTCTTTTTGTCTCTTGATGCTATACATTATTGGTAATATCTAGAAATGCAGATAATTTATGTGGATTTATTTTATATCCTGCAACTTTGTTAAATTATTTCAACTAGGCTTTTAGTTGATTCTCTAGGATTCTCTAAGTTACCATCATATCATCTGCAAAGAGTGTTGGTTATGTTTCTTCATTGCTTATTTTTATTCTGCCAATTTCTTTCTTTTTCATTATTGCTATAGTGAGCATTTCTAATACAATATTGAATAACAGTAGGTGGGCATCCTTGCTTCATCTCTGATCTTATTAGCAAAACTTCTAACTTATCCGCATTACAAATAGGGTTTGTTCATGGTTTTATTTTCATTCTCTTGTTTATTTATTTATTTTTAGTTTTCAGCATTCACTTTCATAAGAGTTTGAGTTCCAAATTTTTCCATCTTCTTCCTCTCCCCCATCCCCAAGATGGCATGCAGTCTGATACAGGCTATACATGCATAATCATATTAAACATATTTCCACACTAGTCATGCTGTGAAAGAAGAATCAGAACAAAAGGGAAAAACCATGAGAAAGAAAAACCAGGGGGAGACGAGAGAGAGAGAGAGAGAGAGAGAGAGAGAGAGAGAGAGAGAGAGAGAGAGAATAGTATGCTTTGATCTGCATTCAGACTTCGTAGTTCTTTCTCTGAATGTGGATAGCATCTTCCTTCTGTCTTTTGGAATTGTCTTAGATCATTGCATTACTGAGAAGAGCTAAGTTTTAGTTGGTCATTGTACAGTGTTGCTGGTAATGCATACAGTGTTCTCTGTGTTCTGCTCATTTCATTCTCGCTTATGGTTTTAGATAGATACTGCTTATCATTTTAAGGAAAACTCCCCTTATTACTATGCTCTTTAATATGTATGTTTTTTTTAAATAGAAATGTATGTTGTATTTTGTCAAAAAGTTTCTTCAGCATCTATTGAGATAATAATCATATGATTTCTGTTGCTTTTTTTATTGATATAGTCAATTCTTCTGGTAGTTTTCCTAATTTTGAACCAGCTCTGCATTTCTGGTGTAAATCCCACCTGGTCACAATGTATGATCTTTCTGATTTATTACTGTAATCTCATTGGTAGTATTTTATTCAAATTTTTGCATCAGTATTCATTAGGGAAATTATTCTATAGTCTTCTTTCTCTTTTTTTGCTCTTCCTGGTTTAGGTATCAACACTATATTTGTGTCACAAAAGGAATTTGGAAGGTTTCCTTCCTTGCCTATTTTTCCAAATGGCTTATATAGTGTTGTAATTAATTGTTCTTTAAAGTTTGGGTAGAATTCCCTTGTGAATCCATCTGGTCCCTGGGATTTTTTCTTAGGTAGCTTATTGATGGCTTATTCAATTTCTTTTTCCAAGACAAGGCTACTAACATATGCTATTTCCTCTTCTGTTAATCTGGGCAACTTGTGTTTTTTTGTAAATATTCATCAATTTCATTTAAATTGTTAGATTTACTGGCATATAATTAGGCAATATTGTTCCTAAAAATCCACCCTCATCTTATTAGTAAAGTGTTTGTTTTCCTGTCTCCCCCACTATAAAGTAAAATTTCCAATAGAGGCAACCCATTTTCAATACATCTGATTTATTAGGAGAAGAGAAGGGTATAGTTTGATCCCTGGGACTATATCCAAACCAATGTTCTGCTAAATCCCAGCTAAAACCACACCCCTCTACATGAAGCCTTTCCCAATTGGTCCTAATTCTAGTGCATTCCCTCTTTTGATTATTTCTAATTTATTCTGTATGTACTTTGTACATAGTTGTTTGCATGCTGTCTCCCTCATTAGATTGTGAATGCCTCCTAAAAGACAGGTACTGTCTTCTACCTTTCTTTGTGTACCCACTGCTTAGCATAAGACTTGGTGCTGAATCAAAGTTTAGTGACTTACTGCTATCATTATTTAACTTTTCTCTTAAACTTTATGGTGAAAAACTTAGACTCCTCACTGACTGTAATTTCATCCCCTCAAGTCCTTCACCTACTATTCTTGTTCTTTACCTTCATTATTACTTCCATCTACTTGATGCAATCCTATTTTCCCATTATATCCTCTACTTTTTAGTTTTCCTTATTTTTTTCTATTTTAATTCTCTGTAGCACTTGACACACTTGACTCCCTTTTCTTTTCAATTATCTGTCTTCCCTTGGCTTCCAAGATATCTCTTTCTCCTAGTTCTCCTACCTCTCTAACCATTCTCTCTCCTTTACTCAAGCTCCATCCTGTTTCTGATTCTGTAATGTATAAGTTTTTCCCATGGTGCTGTCCTTGGCCCTTTTGTCTGCTCTCTACATGTTGTTTCTCTCGTTTCATCCCTTATATAAGTGTTTTTATGTACATGACTCCCAAATCTATCCCTAGCACTGCCCTCTCTTCTAAGTTATACGTCTGCATCTCCAGCTACTTCTTGTCTAAAGATCTAATCTGAGTATCCCATGTGCCCAGAGGAAAAATAAATTTTTATCTAAGTGGTGAATAGTGCTGTCCAGAAATTAAGAAAAACTAGGAATCTTGCCATCATAAAATTCTATCCACTCAGTATTTCAAAAATATAGTATCAATATTGATGATCCAGTGATATGAGAGGGAGAACTGCTAGCAATTATCTCTTCAGGAATTTTTAATTGACCAAGCCCTATGAGGCCATTACCAAAACAAAGCTTTATGAATCATGGGTTTGCATGTAATCTTTTGATATAAGTATTAAATTAGTAAACATATTTTCATTTGTTTTTGAGTTTCTTCATTATATATTCCTGAAACTTCATAGCTGTATAGGTTTGTATTCTATCTTCCCTCATTATGAAGCTTCTACTCTTAGAATCTTGACATTTGAAGGAAACTTAGAGGCCATCTGATGTGTATCAAGAATGGTTGGATCTTGCAGGAAGATGAGGTTTACCAGTGGTGAGGCTCCTGGGGCTTGATGGAAAAGTCAGAGAAGTCTCAAAGTAGTGCAGTATTGGTACATGAGAAATGTTTCAAAGACAGAAGGAAAAATATTTGATAGCAGATTGAATGAGTGGAGTAGGTGAGAGTAAGGATCTCAGGATAACATTGAGGTTGTGAAACTCATTGACTGTGAGGATGGTGAAACTCTATATAGTAATAGTGGAATTCAAAAGGGAGGATTTGAGGTGGAAATAATGAGATCTATTTTGGCCATGATGAGTTAGAAATGCCTATGGGACATCCAAAAGATAGTTGAAGATACATCACTGTAGCTTAGGAGAGAGACCAGGTCAAGATATATAGATCTAGGAATCATCAGCACAGAGGTTCAAGTGAAGACATCACTTTCTTGTTGTCATTGGTCCTCTTCAAGAACGAAAGACAAACGACAATCTGTGAGTGCTGGTAGCTGCCCCACTGGGGACCCAACTGGTCAGTTGCAGTTGGGCAATGCTCCCTCCTTCCTTTCTTCCTCTCTACCTCCCTGTGACTACGTGGGGAATCATTAACTTACATGTGGGTGCTTTCCCCCCAAAAAAGTGGATTTCTTGAAATAGAGCTCTGGAAAAACCAGACATTGGTAAGGCCCATTGGGATTCAAATGGACCTTCCTGAGTATGCCTCAAACCCAAATCACTATGATTCTCACTGATTGGCCAATAATAGGTCCCAGCCCAAGCTTCACTTGGTCATTGTTTGGGTTTCAGTGGCTCAGGGTGAGTGTAAATTATTTCTGGTCTGGTCAGAAATGCTGAGGTTCTCCCCCTCCCAGATTAATTTCTTAAAGTATGTAGTAAAGTCCTTCTTTTGATTCATTTCTTACCTACCTTTTATCACTGAATGGACATAGCCTCAGCCTCCCTGAGACCAGGGAAAGACCTTAGCTTAAAAAGCCCAAGATCTCCCACTGCATCCAAGGTCATCTCAGGTCCTCCTGATCTATGTCTTGCAGTTGGACCCAGAAAGAGTGAGGCTGGTGACTTTGTACAGCCCTCCCTCACTTAAATCCAATTCACCTGCAAGTCAAGACATCACCTTCCTGATGTCACTGGTCTTCTTCAAGAATGAAGAACAAAAAAGATCAGCACAGAGAGAGAATTAAATCATTGTGAACTGATGAGATTGTAAGTTGATATAGATCAATATAAATGAAGAGAAAAGAGTCCAGGGCAGAACACTGGATAATGCCTAAAGCTAGTGGCTCTAACATGGTTGAAAAACCAGCAAAAGATACTGAGATGGAGCAGTTGGATACATAAGTGGAGAACCAGGAGAAAGTAGTGTTATGAAATCTCACAGAGACAGTATCCAGAAAGAGGCAGCAACCAACAGTATCAAATTCTGCAGAAAAGTAAAAGAAGCTTAGAATTTAGGAAAGGTCACTAGATTTGGCAATTAATGGATAAATGGTAAGTGTTTAGAGGACACTTTCAGTTGAATTGCGAGGTTGGGAGCCAGCTTGCAAAGGGTCCAGAAACAAATGCTAGGAGAGAGCACCAAACATAAAAGAATTCTCAAGGAATTTAACCATGAAGGAGAGGAGTGATGTAGGGTGACAGGTTTGGGAGGATCAAGTGAGGGATTTTTTTATGATAGGTATGTTTAAAGTCATCAGGGAAGGAGCCAGTAGATAAAGAGAGATTGAAAGTAATAGAGCAGGGAGCAAAACAAGGATTTGCTGGAGAATATTGGGAGGGAATTGGATTAAGGACACAGAGGGATTGACTTTGGAGAGTAGAAAGCCTCATCAGAGACTGGAATGAAAGGGAAAATAATGGGGGCTAAAGTAGGAGGACTGTGAGATGAGAGAGAGTGAAAGAACTTCTGCAAATCACTTCAATTGTTTCTCTTAGGGGAAATTCTAAGCAGAGAGGATGAGGAAAGGAGAAATGTGGGAGGATGGAAGAAAGAAAAGGTTTGGAATGACTGCTATGGTAAATGTGATAGGTAGGGAACCAATTAGGGAGGCATAGCAGCATTGCCATGATGTATCTGGGGCTCATTTGAAATTGTATAGCATAAGGTTATAGCTCCAGTTATCAAGGTTTCGTGATTTCCTCTAGTTTTGTCCAGCAACCTGTGAGTAGGAGGGAAGGAGGCAGATAGTAAAAATAATCAAGCATTTGGGTTTGGCAGCATGTTATTAGCCACAGGGCAAAGTAACAAGGGATTCAAGATTAGAGGATAGCGTAGAGTTGAACTGGTTTACCACGGAGTCAGATGGGGAAGGGAAGAATGTGAGGCTAGACCACAGGTGATGATGCCCTGAGATTGGGAAGGAGGGATTGGAGATCATGAAGAGGATGAGAGTAATTTTAGAAAGAATGAGGAATAGGAGAGATGGAAAGCTAAAAATTATTATCATAAGACAAGGAAAATCAGAGTTCTTGAACATGTAAGCAAATCACTTGTGGAGAATGGCAAGATCAAGAGTTCGACCAGTCTTATGTATCACTGAAGGGGAGTTAAAGATTAGTCCATAGTAATTAAATAGATTGAGGAACCAGACAGTCGAGATATTTGAGGAAACATCACTACATCCATTTTTAAGTTTTCTAGGATTAGTGAAGGAGTTGACGTGGAGAGAAATACTGTGAGCCAAGCCCTGAACTCATTAAGAAATAAGGGAGACCAGCCTTGGGCCAATATCTAATATCTACCTGAATATGGATTAGGTGATAAGTTTGGATTGAACGAATCTCAAATGATAACAGGTTTCTGAGTGGTGGTAGGTAGTGTTTGAAAGTGGCAAAGGACAGGAAGGAATATTCTGACTTTCCCACCATAACCAGTGAGCAGGGAATATCAATGAAAGTTCAAGCAGTACTAGGAAGAGTAAGTAGTGAACAAAGCTGTGTTATGTTATCAGGAGGGAGCCCCATCTCAGTGAGTGCCAGAAAAAGGAGGAGAAAGAAAGGAAGACATTTAAGATGAAAATGACTTTATTGTTCATGGAACAGGCATTCCAGAATGGCAAGGTTGGACAGATCTGGAGTGAGACATTAGGAAGTTAGGATTGAGGGGCTAAATTAAAAGATGAGAAAACTGAATGTCAGTGAATTCCACCTTTGTTTTCTATAGGAAGACATCCATATTTTGTACTTCTGTTCCACTCTCGAAACACCTTCACTGTTTCTGATTCTCTCTGCCTCACTGGAATTTTTCTGTCAGACTTCCTCCTTGCTGATTTCTTTTACCTTATTACTACTTCTATATGAACTCTCCAGTCTCTATAATTCACTGGAGATTAATGAGAAGTTTTCTAAACTCATTTTTCCCCTACAGTAAATAGAAAGCTTGCATTTTTAATATATCTCTAAAATGCCTTGAGTAGGAAAACAAGCTTAGCACAAACATTCACAAACTCAGTCACCGTACCTGCCAGGTCTCAGATTGAACTGCAGTCTTTTGTAGATCATTGAAGGATCACTCTATAAAAATCACTGCTGAAAAAAAAATGTCTTCTTTGGGGCCTATTTATTGCTGCATTTCTGATTTAAAAGGCTCCTGAAGGACCCTATTTTACTGGATTTTGAATTGGGAGACCTATACTTCAGTTTATCTGTAAAATGAGGAGCAAAATAAAACCTTCCCATCCTGTCTTAGCAGTGGGAACTTTAAAGAAATATAATTATAAACTGTGATGGTATTTCAGCAATATAAAGTGCTCTACATATGGAATTTGGTATTAATTATTGTTATCAAGGTTGAGATTATAGGGTATTCAACCTTTAACTCTTAGGAAAACACATGTTATTAGAAAATATAAGTCACTGCTTCAAAACCTTTTAGAAGTGATATCAAGAGTCCTTTGCCCATTTCCTTCTGCCATGTAGAGGATGAGAAGGTAGATATCACTTTCTACTGCTTCTATGAATGAAGGAGATTGAGTTCATGTGTGTCCAGCTTCAGGTCATGTAAAAGGACTTGTCAATATTCAGTCTTTTTCATTTGAACAAAACATTATCTACTTTATTTAACAGTAGTATAGCATGCAATTCTACTGTTTCTTTTTCTACATAAAATATAATATTTGAGATTAACACTCCAAAGCCTATTTACTTCAATATAAGCAAACCAGTGAATAGCATATATAAATCTGGTTTTACACAAATAAAGTAAATTAGGTGATTATTCACTTTTTAAAAAGGCCTCTTCACAGAATCACTTTATGTAGCAAGTTTACTCACTGCATTCAGAATAGCCTTTTGACAAAATTTCTTTCTGAACATAGCTACTATGTAGTACAAGGAATTCCTGTATTTCAAACTTGATATTTAATCTGGGCACAAATAAATATTTATGCTTGTACAAATGTCAGAAAATCTTTGCAAAAGAAAATCTTATATTTGTATGCTTTAGATGTCTTCATTTTCTTTTCCTTCCTTCTTATCATAAAATAATACAAATTTAGCAAAACATGAGCAAAAGAAAAATCTACGTTGCACTTTGGTGTGTTTCCACAAACAACTAATTGCCACTAAATTACTATCTCCATTCTTTTTTAGAGCTGAATACATTGATATTTTGGATCACTGGTAAATAATCAGTCTTGGACTTGAGACATTGTTTTGAGAAAAAAAAAATGGCCTGCTCTTAAAGTTATCCTTGACTTTCCTTCAAAAACACTAAGTTGTTATGTTGATGATGTCGTTAATTAACAGTTTCTGAACTGAGGAACAGTTGAAAAGTATCCCATCTTAAATATTTTGCTTTAATTATTTCTTAGCATTTGGATTGAGTGAGGGTGGGAGGCACAGGTTGGAGAATTTAGGTTACATCTGGAAAAAAGATGACTGATACACTTAACCCCCCATTTTTCTTTATTAGCATTCCACTACTTAGTTTTGGAGGAGGGGGGAGGGGAGGACAAGAGTAGAGCTAACCTATCCCCCTTTCACCATACACACTGAAGTTTTCTTTTGCCAGGTCCTTAAATATCATTGGACTGGCTTTCAGCAGTTTCATTTGATCTCTGTGAAACATATGGGAGTATTTGTTTTACAATCTTTATTCAGAATGTAATCGTTTTTTCTGATTGCATATGTTTGGCACTGAGCTTTCTCTTCTAGACAGTGAATGAAGTTTGGGCAGTCTCCAAATCTAAACACACCCTAATTTCAAAAGCCACAATCCTGAGGGCTCAATTCCTGTTTACTGAGGAATTAAAGCCTAGTTAAACCACATCGTTACTAAATATGGTATATCTTAGTGATTTAAAAAAAAAATCTTTATAGTTTATTTAGGGTTATTCACTAGCATTGAGTTCAGACAGTAAAGTTTTTTCATGGAGTAACATATAATATTTACAATTGGTTAAATAGTTCTAGGGCTTCTGTTTCTTTAGATTTACTCTTTAGATAGCAGGGTAGAGGTGTCTTTATGTTTTCTATAGTGAATTGAGACAGTCACATTAAAGTCGCCTTGAAATTTTTTTTGTTTGACTTTAATTTCAGTCCATTGTTGTGGTTGTTGTTTTGTCACCTATACATTTGGTCAATACTTTTTCATTCCCTGAAGGGGGAATTAAATAAGACTTTAGAAATGAAATTGTATTCAAAGCAATTTACTTAAAGGTAAGGAAGGATAGAAAGGTGGGGGAGGGGAACCCTTACCCCGTTGTCATTAAACAGTTCTAATCCAATTTGGGGTGGGGAAGGAGAGCAGGTATGGTAGAAAGAATTAAAGATCTAAATTTACACTTCTTAGGATTGGATTTCAGAAGCATGCTTTAGAGCCTTAGTAATCTTTATTTAATGTAGTAGTTGACATACTATAAACTTTAATCTGGAGTAGAAGGATATAGAGCCTGTCACATGATATAGCATCCTCAAAAGAGTATACTATATTACATTAATGAAAATGAATTTGATTAACCATCTGTGTTCCCATAACTTCCTAGAAGATTTTAATTGATTCATGTTTTAAAGAACATTTAATCATCAGTTTCTTCAAACAAATTTGGGAGTATTGACTTTCCCCACTTCAACGGTTCCTAAAACCATACTCTCATATTTCATTGTTTTATCGAGTTGGTTCATGGAAACCTTGCAAGTATGCTTATTTTCAACTATAAACATACTTAAAGGTGAATTTCAAAACTTCCAAAAAAAAGCTTAAGATCTTGAATTAGTAACAGACTGAATCTATGGATTTAATAAAAAACATAAATTACAGTTCTGTCTCCTTTAGGATGAGCTTTGCCACTGAAAATATAAAAATTTTTGCCTATCTTTTTGGCCAGTCTTCATTTACTTTTAGAGAAAGAACATTGAAACTTAAATAAAATGAAGGTTAAAATGGTTAATGAATCTTTCATAAAAAGTGATGTTCTTGTGAAAATTTCAAGTAATTTTTCACTGTTATTTATTTCAAATTTAAATTTCATCCCTACACCCAATCAAAACTGTTGACATATTGTAAGTTTATTTGTTGCCTCCTAACTAGTTTATCCTTTGGGAAATGTGTAATATATATGACTGATTTACCAATCTATTATGCCATATTGGTATTTGTCAATTGTACAGTACACACTGAAAGTTCCAATATCACAGTTACTTATTCATTGGTTTGGGCAAATCAAGTTTTATGTCTGCTACATTGTCAGTTTCTTTTGAGGGATATCTCCTAAAACATTGCAAAGTTGCTTTTCAGATTATATCCTACTAAGAAAGGTTAATGCATTTCATATTATGTAGGGAATGGAATTTTAATTGGATATTTAGTATATATGTATGTATACATATGTGTGTGTGAATATATACATATATGTAATCAAAGTTGTCAAAAATTAATTTTGAGATTGTTTTTAATTTTGCAAATTCAAAGATTTAGTTGTATTTATTATCATTTTAAGAAAAGGAATGTTATCTTTATACTAATGGTGCTTTTATGATTTTTATGGAATATGTTTAAGGAGTGAAATACAGTTGTTTAACTTGAAAAAGAATACTAAGCATTATGTTTTCCAGCTGCTCCCTGTTTGGACCTCAAAATTAGTGCTTTCTTAATCTAAATTCAACAAATGATAAGAAGTAACTAACTCAAACTGTTATCATTTTTAAAACTCTCCAGCCCTCCTTCCTTTTCTTGCCCTCCTCTTGCCTTAGATTAATAGTCTAATTGCGAAAGGTAATCACTTGCTATTTTCAGCATCACTTCACATTGTAACATCTAGCCTATAGGCAACATATGCTAACACTTATCCTTTTTTCTATGGGGGTCTTTGCTTAGTGAGTGGATCAAAGGAAGATTGGGCAGTTAACTCATGGAATCATAGAATCTCTTACTTGGAAAGGACATCAGTTCATTTCATACAACCAATTCCTGAATGGGAATCTTTTCTATAGCATTTCCCTGGCTAAGAGGTCACTCAGGTTCTCCATTAAGAACTACAATGACTGGAATTTCACTACCTACTCTACTTTTGAACAGCTCTAATTGTTAGGAAATTTTTACATATATGAACCTGAAATCTGCTTCCCTGCAACTTCTACTCATTATTCTACTGTGGGACCAAAAAGAATAAATTTATTATTCATTTGATAGTCTTTCATATACTTCAAGGCAACTCTACCCCACCATATGCCTTAACCCATCTCTTCTCTAGATTAAACATTGCCAGTTACCCCAACTCATCCTCATTTGTCAGGGCTCCAGTCTTTAAATTTATTATCCTATGAACACTTACTGCTCATTTTTCCCTGTGCAGTAGCTATTCAATGGTCTTACTAACATGTAGTACCCAGAACTAATATACAATATTCAAGGTGTTACATTCCTGGGGCAGAAAATAATAGTACTACCACCTCCTGTGTACCACATGAGCCTTGAGGGAAATGACCATGTTTTATATGAATTTTGTCATCACTACAGCACCTAATACAGTAGTCTGTATAGAGTAGGTGTTTAATAAATGTGTGCTTTATGGTTCAGGACATTGTACTTCCTAAGATTATATTCAGTTTTTGCTGATGAATATTGTATTCAGTTTCTAGCCAGATAAAATCTCCAATTTTTTTTCATATAAACTACTATCTTGCTATGCTTCCCCTATACTGCTGTTATATTGTTGCACTCTATCCACTGCACCACCTAGCAGCCATTTATTTTTATTACAATTTCATTATATTGGACACAGATTTCATTCCATTCTGTTGAGATCTTTAAAAAATCCTTATGCTCTTATCCAGAGTGTTAGGTATTCTTCCCAGATTAATCTTGTTCACAGATCTGATAATCATTCAGTTTGTTACTTATCCAAGTCATTGATAAAAATGTAGATTAAATGAGATTATATTTGGAAAGAGCTTAGCAAAGTGATTGTCACATAGAAGTCACTTATTAAAGGAATGTTTTCTTCCTTCCTCCCTCCTCTCCGTTTCTTCCATCCATCTATTCCCCCCTAAGAGTAGGGCTAAGCACAGATCTCTGGGGACCAATCCTTGAGATATTTCTCTAGGTTCATATTGATCCCTGAATTCCTACTTTTTCAGGGTCAAGTAATTCAAAATCAAATTGTACTTTCTTTTAACTCACTTCTCTCCAATGCTGTACTAATGTTTCAGTAAATAAATATATCATATCATTAGCAACCCTCTAATCTAGTAGTTTAACAAGTCTGATAAAGGAAATCAGCTTAATTTGCCAGGTCTCATTTTGGATGAATCTTTGCTGACTTCTATTGATTACTGCTTCCCTTTTTTAAGGGCCCATGAGCCATGTATTTTATGTCTTTTAATATACTTCCAGAAATTAAGTTTAAAAATTAAGTCAAACTCATTAGCCCATAATTTTGAAAATCAATTTTCTCCAAACTTTGGGTATGGACACTTTTGTTTTCTGTCTCTAATCAGAAGGAGCCTCCTGTCTCCTTTTCTCCAGATTAATGCTCTGTAGTAAAATACCTACCAAAGTAACTTTTTGCTTTTGGTCATCTTTAGTTGTTGGAAAGCTTTTGTGTTTGTTTTGTTTTTCCCTTATACTGAACCAAGATCTTCCTTTCTGGTACTTCTGTCTATTGTTCAGTTCTGCCTCCAGGACCAATCAGAACAAGTCTAATCTTACTTCCTCCTGATCACACTGCAAATACCTAGAAAATTAGAATCTTCCCCAGTTGGTCAGTCAGACAGTTAGCATTTATTAAAAATCTGCAAGGTATCAAACACTGTGATAAGTGCTGGGACTACAAAGAAAGGCCAAAAAAAAAAACTACCCTGCCCTCAAGGAGTTCACAGTCTACTGGGAGGAGATAGTATGCAAATGACTATGTGCAAATAAGATATATACAGGACAAATTGAGAATGTTGTAGTCTCCTTTAAGGGAAGGCACTAAGTTTAAGGGGAACTGAAAAAGGCTTCCTGCAGCAGATGGAGTTTTCTCCATACATCATGTGAACATTGAATTATCACTTCACAGTTTTGTAGTTGTATGGATTTCTTTACCTTTTGTATTGTAAAAATCCTACTCAGTTCTGTTTTTATCAAGAAGAATATTTTAAGATTAAACTTATTGTTAAAGATACTTTTTCTTTCATGTAGGAAAATATGTACCTTTATATTAAGTTATGTAAATCATCTTCCTTAGCTTTTCGGCATACCACTTCACATGTTTTTCATTATATATTTTTTTCTGTTGTCCTACATGATATATAGTAGTAGCCATTTATAAGTCAATTATACGGCAAGCTGCCTCCTCCAGGCAGTTTTAAAACATTTTTCTTTGTCATTAAAGCTCAGGAGTTTGACTGCTGCATTTTGGGGCAAGTTAAATTTTGGATTTCTCTCCAGTGAAATCCTATGGATGCTTTTGCTCTTGTTACTTAATCCCAATAGTTTCAGGTATTTTCCTTTTATGATTTTCTGAAATATAGTATTCAGATGCTTTGTTTTATCATTTTTTTCAAGGCAACAAAGGAAAATATACTACATTAATGGATAACATACTGCAAAGTAGAATGTTTTCTTAAATGAAAGAAATGACATTTGCAATGCTTAATTTTAAATCATTCCTCTTCATAAAGACAGAATTGAGCAGGTTTTTTTTTTTAAAATGCAGAAGGTAAATAAATGAATACAGCTACAAAAAAATGAAGTGCTAATTCATTGTTCACATGCTGAATGGAAAAAGCCTTGACTTCTGCAAAGAAGTAATGTCAGTAATGTTTCAACCTTCTCACTGAGTTGTCTTCATGGTCAGTTGCTTTGGTTTGGAGAGACCTCATTTGTTATTATTGTTGAGTTATTTCAGATGTGTCCAAATTGCCATGACACCATTTGGGATTTTCTTTGCAAAGATACTGGAGTGTTTTGCCATTTCCTTCTCCAGCTCATTTTGCAAATGAGGAACTAAGGCAAATAAGGTTAAGTGACTTGCCCAAGGTCACACAGCTACTAAGTGTCTGAGAATTTCCTTTCTCTTCTTCTTCAACCCCTCCCTTTCCTTTATCTTTGCCATTGCAATTGTCTCCAGCCCTTTCCCCACCTTGATATAACTTAACTTAAGTAAAACCATATACTCATCTTTTTACTGAAGCTCACCTGGTATTATTATGGGACTATGCCACTCTTTATTCTAGCCAAAGGGAAGACTGGCTCACTGACTATTCTTGGACAGGTTAATAAAGGAGTAGGCATAAGTTGTCTAAAAGTTACAAGAGATATTTTTCGTGGAACATTTGGTCATCTCATCTGTAGCGATCATGAGTTTAAGCAAACAGATCACCATTGAAAAGTCTATAGCTATGTATTTTGCAAAATCTGGACAAGTAAATACATTTTATGCTGAATTTGATTGGCTCCTCTATATTAAATCATGACATGCCTCAGTAAAAGCAACATCAGCAGGATTGCGGGCATAGAGAAGGCCAGCAAAAGATGTGTTGTAAATATGATTAGGGATTACGAAAATGAAGCTATAAGAAGCTTATAGACAGCTAAAAAAACTTCTATCATGAAAACATTATTTAGGGACTGAGTCAGAAGGTTCTGGACATGTCAAAAAACATCACACACCAAAAATGATATTGATTAGATCTTAATGGACAGGAAATAACTGGTTCCCACCATGGGAATCATTTTCGAATCAGATGTCTCTGGGCAGGCAGATCTTAAACTAGTTGGAGTAAAGGTCAAAATGAATACCAAACTCGAAAAAGGATTAAGATTTGAAGGCCCTGTGTACAATTAATATTGCTCTAGCCTGTCATATTTAAATAAGGTATTTACTTTGAAAAAATAAAACTAGGTCAAATAAAGACATTAACTCTAATTATTACTTTTTGTTAAAGAAGATTAACTAGTTTAAATAATTAATACAACAAGAAGGCCCAGAAAATGCCTCAGCCAGCAAACATTTCATCTCTTGGCCAAGCAAAACAACATGGAAGACCAAAGGCAGACCTAACATAATGCAAGCTCATTCATGAAGCATTATAATAAAGATAATAGAAAATTATTAGAAGTATTTGAAATATAGTAGAATGGTTAACAATTCCTTAGAAAGTCTGATCATCCTGAGAACATTTATAGATAAAACTGGGAGGAAGGCAACAAATAGATATGAAATTGAATAGATCTGCTAGCATATCTGAAACAATATCATTTCATTATGGATGACAGTGGAACCCCCAAATTAGACATCAACTTAGTAAATAATATATTTTATTTGGCACTTAAGCATAGGAAGTGAGTTAAAAGTAGCTGATTCCAATATGATATACATGCAAAAGAACTTGCTGAATGTAACACAATTTTAAAAGTATTTGAATCGGTTTTCAAATATTCCAAAGAAGTGGTAATTCTTGAAAGAATAGGAAAAAAATCAGGGATTCTGCTTTTACTACCTAAAACAATGCTCAGGGTGAAATAATTAACTATTAATACTTTTGTCTACTTTCTCATTCCCATAAAATTATAAGATTGGTCTATGTATATATTGAACATTTCCTTAATGAAAATATGCAGAAGAAAAAGGCAGGCTTTTAGAGTCAGTTTTCTATAGCAGATCACATATTCAGTCATATAGATAACTGAGAGGTAGGAAGGATATAAGATCCCAATGTGTTCTAATTTTTGATTGAAGAGCAAAAACTTTTGACTTGGTAGAGAAAAGTATCATCTTGCAGATTTCATTTAAGCGAAACCTTTCTTATGCCCATGTTGAAATCTACAAGAATCTGTACTATATGCAACCCTAGAAACAACTTTATTCAGGGATCTCTGATTCCTCATATCAAGATAGGCATATACCAAGAAACACATATTGAAGAAATTGAACTTAAAGTGTTTGCTGGTGTTGTAGAGTATACATTGTCTTAAGTCCAAATTGACATGATATTCCATATAAATGACAAGGTCATCAAATGCTTTTTTGTAGATGACATTGTGCTGATTGCATAAAGCTCTAATATATTATGCAAACTTCTCAGTGAGATCCACAGCCACTCAGAAGAGAGGAGCTTAATCAAAGAAAAAATTAGATGCAAAGTATGTGTCATATTTTATAATAAACAGTTAATTACCTACCTATTGAGATAGTTCAAAAATTCCTATTCATTTGGATCCAGCCCTGCAAATGGCAAGTAAACAGGGTTCAGAGATGATTTGACAATGGAGATTGGGCTTGATTTAAAGATGGAAATTGCACTAGATTGTATTTTTGATATTGTGTAGCTCTAGGGCTGCTAGGTATCACAATGGATAGAGCTCTAGGTCTGAAGTCAGGAAGACCTGAGTTCAAATCCAGCCTCAGATACTTATTAGCTGTGTGACTGGGCATATCACTTAACCCTGTTTGCCTCAGTTTCCTAATCTTCAAAATGAGCTGGAAAAGGAAATGACAAACAACTCTAGTGTCTTTGCCAAGAAAACTCCAAATGAGGTCATGAGGAGTCAGACATGACTGAATAACAACAAAAACGTGTTTTTAGTGACCCCAAATTCCATTTTTCTAAAACCAGTATCTCTCCAGTGATGTTATACTGCTGTGATTTGTGGAGCTCTAATGGTCTCCGAAGGATGAAAATTTCAGGCAATTGATCAATCCATAAAATAATCTAAAAGGCAAGGTAAAGACAGGTATAAATAGGCTATTACATAGTAGTATTAATTTTACTCAGTAGAAATTGCAGAAAAGCTAATATAATGGTTATTTATGATCATAAAAATATCATCTCATCTTGTAGTGAAAGTGAATAACAGATGGACATCCTAATTATTTCACTGGTATCCATGGAATATTAAAAGAAATAGATAAAAATGCTAGCATATCATTTATAGAAAGACATAGACAAGACTTCACAGAATCACAGAATTAACAAGTGAATGGGTAAAACTAATTTATACTAATGAAGGAAACAGAATTGATTAGATGACTGATAATATGCACACACGCATATATGTGTGTATATATATATGTACATACATATATGATGTGTTATATTGTTTAAAAAAGTTCCCCATTCAGCCACATAAGTCTCTTTAGACCACACTCACTTTTCTTTTTCAAAGAAATCATCTGTTCTTTTGCTACCAACACTTCAGAATAATCTTCTCAGCATTTCTTAAAGTGAATTAACCTTAAGATCTTAGTCCAGAGGAATCTACCATGATTCTATCTCTGAATTCTGAAACCGAGTCATACTGAATCTAGAAAGCACTTCAGAATGTTACCATTTTCCCCTCCTCATTAAAGTAGCATTGGCTACTTTTCTCTCAGGGTTTCTGTCATTTTAACATTTATAACCAGTTCCTTCTTCTTGGTCAGTCTCATATCTGGAAAAGTAATTCTATTTTTTTCTTCTATCACTATTTGTAAAGAAAAGAATTATCATAAGAATACTAATAAAATTAGCATTTTTTAGCACCTTACAGTTGGTAAATTGCTTAACAAAAATTATTCATTTTATCCTAAAAGTAAGGTGCTGTAATTAATACCCATTTTCCAGATGAGGAAACTGAGTCAGACAGAGGTTAAGGGACTTTCCCACAATCACATAACTTGTAAATGTTTAAGGGCTGGATTTAAACTCAGATATTCCTGATTCCAGAGAAGCATATGGCAAACCACTCTAGTATCTTTGCCAAGAAAATCCCAAATTGGGTCATGAAGAATTGTCCATGACACATATGACTGAACAACTCTAGGCCCAGTACTCTATCCACTGCAATACCTAGCTAGCTGCCTAAAAGCAAGCCAAGACTTTGTCAACTTTTCTAATTTCAGCTCAGAGTTCCTATAATATTTCATATTATAGTCCTTTGTGTGCATGTGAGTGTGTGTGTGTATGTCTGTGTGTGATTTATCTTACTAGAATGCAAGGTCCTTCAGGTTAGGACCCTAATGTATTCATGTTTGTACTTTTTCCAGTGTCTATTATAGCCCTTTGCTCCTAGTAGCTATATGCTAAGTACTGGATTAAATTGAAACTCGCCTAGAAAGAGACAAGGGATACTAATATATTTGATGGGTCCCAGGTATTATTTTTATCAGTGATGATAATAACACTTCTATACTGAAACTTTAATGACCACAGATATTAGCCTTGATCTCTGCGGCTTTCATTTTTCTTTTCATTGTGCTTCAAATCTTAAGTGAAAGTTTAACATAGTAATGGAAAGACTTGCCTACCATTGCTTTTATTTGCAACTCTCCTTTGGTCCCTGAGGGACCTCCAAGAGAGCATTTATTGAGTGTCCCTATGTGTGTGGTACTGGATTGTTTATACAATCCATGTCTCTCTCCTTCTGGCATTGTTTTTAGGTCTTTACAGAAATTGCTATTCTTCCTTTCACAACTGCCTTTTGCTTTTCTCTTTTGAGAAGTACAGTAAAGTTTATAACTTGGTAGGGTACGGAAATCGTTTCTCCCACCTTCTCCCATTACTCATGTTTCCACTCTCTTACAGTAAATGACTTCTTCTGATATCTAAGTCGTTAACTATTACAATGAGTATTCTCATGGCTAAAGATAATAGTCATTATTAAACCAAAATTATTTTACCAATATACAACACCAAATAGCTTGTTGAAGCTGCCTAAGAAATAATAAACTACAACCCGTTAATGTATGCACAATATTTTGTAGAGCAACAGTTGGAGCGGGGAATGAACTCCTACATCTTGGGCCTTTGATCTATGATATAAACTAGACACTGCATAAATGTAACTTTTAGGTTTTTATAGATGCGATTTGACTAGAGAACCATCATGTTACCCTAGGTTTTTATTGTAATATTAAAAAGTTACCTAATCTGCATCTTTGACTGAAAATACCAGTAATATTTTGAAAAATATTCATTTTTAGAGTGTTTGGATATTATGTTTGAAGGGAGCATCCCTTTGTTATTTCCTTGTCCCATAATTTGCAAAATAAATAAATATATGAATTCACTGAGCAACAGGCTTATGATGTAGATAAATAACCAAGCTTCTAAGCAAGGATCCACAACTCCAATCATGATTTCCCTAAATAGTGATCACATTTGCAAAGTTAAATGCTTCCAGATGGTGATCTGTGTACTTTTGGCTCAGTGTTTCTGGTAGCTTACGTGCTTGCCAGTATGGGGTTAAGTGATGGATATTCAATTTCAGTTTTCGGGGAGGGGGAAAGTTTCAGCCAATGGATAAATAAGTTTAGCCTTCCATGTAGTATATGGGACCACCATTTTGAAATTTCCTCTCAGCCAAGACATTTGCAAATCTATAAGGTGTCATTATTTTCTGCTGGGTAGGAGAACGGGAAGACTTCATATATTATGTTATGTAACTGTAGCTCTTAAAAATCCCAGATTAGCTACTGAAAAATAATTCTTGTAATTAGAGGAATTACCACTTAGCCAATATTATATAGGTAGTCTCCAATGTACCAGTGGGTTCTAGTGCAGTAGTGGATCACTTGAACTCTTGATATTTTTTTCCTTATAGAAATTATATAAATGGTGGTTATGGTTACAGGAAACTCCATGGAAGCCTGTCATCATATTAGTGCTAGAGAAATGGTGTGGTAGAATGTTATGCTTGGAGTCAGGAAGACACAATTTCAATTTCTGCCTCAGATACTAGTTGGGTAACCCTGGGCAAGTTGCTTAACCTTTGTCAGTCTTAGTTTTTTTTTCATCTATTAAAGGGGGAAAATAACAGCACTTCTCTCACTGGATTGTTGTGAGAATTATTTATGATAATATTTGTAAAGTGCTTGGCAAACCTTAAAGTGTAGTAGAAATGTTAGTTATTATTTTTATTAGTTATTGTAATATTTGTTCTTAATGCTGTCTTCAACAAAGTTCTTTGGCTTTTGGCTTTTAGTTTAAAATATTTTCATTGGTGTATTTTGTTGTTACATCACATTTATTTCTAAATGTGTTTCTTACATCACTCAGGGAGCTATGAATAAATGAATGAATGAAATGCATTTGTTAATCACTTACCTCATGCCCCAAGTTATAGTAAGTGCTGAGGCATCCAGAAGTAGAATTAAAAAAGTCCCTGTCCTCCAAGAATTTGTAGTGTAAGAGAGGAGAGTGATCACCTCATGGGGTTTGGAAAGTTACAGGACTACTAAGTAGGGTTACTGATGAGTGGATCAAAATACCATTTTCAGTAGCAGTGGCAATAGTGATAAAATTATGTTTCTGAAACTGGAAAATGGGAGAAATGAAGGGCAGAGAGTTGCAAGTATCAGCAAAATAGCTGGCAATAAGGTGATAGGAGATTAAAGTGACACATGGCTGAAGCAGCCAGCCTCCATGTGAGGCATTCTCCAAATAGGATCTTGGAACATCAAGGCAAGAGTTTCAAAACTGAAATAACAACAACAATAATAACACCCAATACATTTTTTAAAAAATAGGAAAAATTAAAAAAGCAGTAAAACAACAGTAGCTAAAATATTATGGTTGGCATTTGCAGCCTTCCAAATCCATAATCCTCCATTTCTTCAAAGAAAGGAAAGAAGCTTATTTTCTCATCTCTTCTTCAAGGATAAGCTTAGTTATGATAATTATAAATTTTAATTTTTTTGTTTTCCATTTTAACTGTTATTGAACAGAATTTTTTCCTGGTCTAAATTATTTTACTTTGTGTTATTTATTATGTCCTTTCTTGTATCACAACTTTCTTAATCATTATCCATGTGGCAGGATTCTATTTTGTTTTCAGTTCTTTGCTTCCAAAAAAAGATTATCCTGCAAATATTTTGGTGCATTAGTACCTCTCTTTTTGTATTTGACCTTCATGGGGTTTTAGCATAGCAGTGAAATCTCTGGGTCAAAGGGCATGGGTGTTTTAGTGACATTCTTACCATAATTCCAAATTGTTCCCCAGAATGGATGAATCATTGCACATGTTCAAGAGTGGCATATTAAAGTAGCTGCCTTTCCACAGACCCTCTGACATTGATTATTCCCATTTTTTGTCATTTTTGTCAACTTTTGAGTTGTGAGATGAAACTTCAAAGTTGTTTCAATTTGCATTTCTCATATCATAGATTTAGATGGCTTTTGATAGTTTGCAGTTTTTTTGCTTGTCCATATTTTTGACAACTTATTTATTGGGAAATGGTTCTTCTTATATATTTGTATTAATTACCTACATATCTCCTGTAGCAGGATTTTAACAGATAATTATGGCAAAGGTTTTTTTTTTCTGTCTAAAGAGCACCTTTTGTTTCTTATTCTAGTTCAGTGACTTTTTTAGCAAAGGTTTTAAGTTTAATGTAATTGAAATTATCCATTTTATCTTTTTTATTGATTTTACTCCATCTTTGGTTAAGAATTCTTTCTGAGACATAGTTTTGAAAGGCATCTAACTTTGAAAGGAACAAACGGTTGCTCTCCCTAATTTTTCAATAACCGATCAACCAATGAATGAATGGATATTTAAGTAAATATAAATATTTAATAATAATAAACATATTTAACATTTTAGAGCTTTAATATTTAGATAACTTCCTGGTTAAGTCTTCCCAGATAAATCATCACACTGTGAACTTACTCTAACTCACTTCTAACCCAAAACACTTAAATGTCCATTGAACATATTTCTTCGATCTAGGAGTAAAAGTTGGCAGAAGTTTCAGACAGACAGTTTTGCCTTGATGTAAGAAAAATAGTTTTGGACTTTTAGAGATGTCCAAAAATGAGCTGCTTTGGGAAGTAGTATATTTTCCTTCTCTTTATGTCTTTAATTGAAGGCTTGGATGGTCAAGTGTACAAGTTGTCAAAGATGTCACTTTAAGTTTGGAGAAGGCAATGATGTAGATGGCATGGGATGTGATGGGTAGTGTCCAGAGGTCACTTACTGCTTTTGATTCTGAAATGGTGTAAATGCTTTGATATCTCTTGAATTGTCATCTTATATTGTTAACACTTTTGTTTATTGATTTTATTCCACCTTTGGTCAAAAATTCTTTCTGAGACATAGCTTTGAAAGGCAAAATAACACTTGGATTTGATTTCCCATGCATTCGTTTCCCATGCCACCCCCTAAACCCTACCTACAAAAGCTTATTTTTTTGCTTCATTTACAAAGGAAGCCCAGGACATTAACTATGAGCTCCTTTTTTTTTACCCTTTTTCTCATTTCACAGCCTTTCCTCCTTATCTCACAACTCTTTGACATCATCGCCCACTGTTTCCATCATTATTTTGGCCTCTGATGAAATGACCTTCTCACCAAAACCAAACCCTCTACATATACGCATGATCCCTTCCCATTTTGTATCACATATTGCCCCTCCTATGAGCCATGTTGTCTCTCTTATCATCAAACTCTCCATATCTGCTGGTTTTTCCCCTGATGCCAAATGCACCCTTGTCTTCTCCACCTTTATAAAAAAGTCACTAGATCCTTTCATCCCTGCTAGCTGTGATCTTACATCTCTCTTGTCTTTCTCAGCCAAATCCTTTGAAAGAACTCTCTACTCTGATAGCCTCTATTTCATCTCAGCTCACTTTCTTGCAAACCCTCTCCAATCTAATTTCTGGCATGATCACTCAACTGAAACAGTTCTCTCTTAAATGACTAGTAATCTCTTAACTGGTAAACAAACCCTCCTTTTGGATATTCAAGAGAATCCAAGAGAAAAAAGAAAGATTTTTTGTGGCATTGTTCCCTCCTGCTTCTCCTCTTACCTGTCAACAGTTTTTCTCAGTTTCCTTTGCTGGTTCATCATGCAATGTGATTCCCACTAAGTAGTTATATATCCTAAACATCTTTCCCAAGTCCTTTTCTCTATATACTTTCTCATTTGTTAATTTTATCAGGTTCCATGAATTTTGTCAGTCATTAACCACTTATATATTTCTCTCCTGGTTCTCCTTCTGACTCTCTAGAGTTTGCCACCATGCTTCAGCTTTCTAAAAATGTTAGCTCCTTGAGGTCAGAGACTATCTTTCTTTTTGCTTATATTTGTATCCCCAGAGGTTAGCACAGTGCCATGGTATAAAGTAAGCACTTAATAAATGCTTGTTGATTTGACTTGACTCACTTTTGCCAAACACTGTGCCAAACACATTATATCTTTGGAGATAAAATGAAAAGCAACATAAAACAAAAACCGCATAGTCCATGCTCTCAAGGAGATTACATGCTAACATGATAAAACATGCAAACATTTAGGTGCATACAAGATACATACCAAAATATATGAAGATAATCTGAAAGGTGAAGGCACTTAAAAAAAGGGGGGGGCAACTAGGTGGTTCAGTGGATAGAGCACTAGCCTTGAAGTTAGGAGGAACTGAGTTCAATCTGCTGTCAGACAGTTACTAGGTGTGTGACCAAGGGCAAGTCACCTAACCCTGATTGAAAGGAAAAAAAAAAGGTGAAGACGCCAACAGCTGGGAAAACAAGGAAAACACTGCTTGTATTTATAGTTATCATTTCTCAATAGGTGTTTTCCAGATAGAGATATCCAACTTTGGTCTTTCAGCAGACCTCTAGTTCAACATTACTAATTACCTGTTAGACATTTTGAATTGCATGGCTCAAAGACAGCTGAGATTCACCATTTTCAAAACAGAATTCATTATCTTTTGCCTCTAAATCTGACCCCTTTTCTGAATTTCCCTATTGAGGTTAGGGTATCACCATTCTCCGAGACATATAACTTTTCCATGTCAATGTCTTGCTCTGCTCCCTGCTCTCATTCATCTTGCATTTCCAATCAGTTGCCAACTCTTTTTTTTTTTCTATCTCCACATCACTCACAAATGCTCACTTCTCACCAATCACACATTAGTTTGGGCCCTCACCATGTCTTGCCTGACCTTTTGTAACAACCTCCTTTTTGGTCTCTCAACCTCATTGGAGCTACTCCACACTCCAATCCACCTTTTCCTAGAGCTGTCAAAGTGTTGTTTCTCAAGTACAGATCTAGCCATCTCAATTCCTGCACCTATTTAGTAAACTGCACTGGTTCCATTTTAACTCCAATATCAAATATGCTCCTCCATTTACCCTTTAAATCTTTACACAATCAAGCTCCTTCCTGCTTTTACAGCCTTCTTAATCTTTATTCTCTTCTACACATTTTGTTGTGTAGCCGTAATCACTTACTTACTGTTTCCCACAAAAGACACTCTATCTCCCATGTTTTTGCACTGGGCTGCCCCTGAGGTTGGAATGGATTTCCTCTTCATCTCTGCTTTTGGGATTGCTTCAAGCCCAATGTGATACTCAAATCCTTTTCCTGATCTTCACTGCTCTTAATGCCCTCCCTCCCCAAACAACTTTATATTGCTTTTATTTTAAATTAATATTTATTTTATTTTTCATTAAGTTCACCTTCTCTACATCCCCCCTTCTCTGTCCCCATTGATAAAGAAAGGTAAAGCTCTGTTACAAATACTAAAAAAAAATTCCTATATTGGCCAGGTCCCCCCCCGAACAAAATTGAGCTCAAACTATTCTCTGAGTCCTTCATACCTCTTTAATCTATATATGTATACTTCTGTTGTATATTTACATAATAAATATAATAATCACAATAAATGTGATATAATAGCTAGCATTTATATATAGTGTTTTATATTTATTTTATATATATATTCATTTATATTTATATAGTGTTTTAAGGTTTGTGATTTACAAATGTGATTTACAGAATTTCCTTTTAATCTCACAACAATCCTGGGAGGTAGGTGCTATTATTGTCCGCATTTTACAATTGAGGAAACTAGGACAGACAGAGGTTAAATGACTCACCCAGCATCATGCGTCTTGTATCTAAGGCCAAATTTTGGCTTCCTGACAGCAGGTCTGGCACTCTATCCACAGCACTACCTATCTGCCTCTGCCCACCTTTACCTGGGGCCTCTACTGTTAAAACATAAGCTCTCTAAGGGTAGTGTATTCTACTTCTATCTTTCTATCTTCAATGTTTTAACACAATCTCTGACATATAGGATACTGCTTGTTGATTGATCCACTGAGCCATATTATACCCCAGTCCTACAGTTTTATATCCCTCATAGTACTTAATGCAGTCCTTTACATATAGGAAGACCTCAGCAAATGTCAATTTATTGATTATAAGTGGTCAAAACTCCATAAAAATTCATGACAAAAATAGAAAATGGCTTATTAGTCACTTCTCTTGATTCAGCCTGGCACCCCTATCCACCAGGTTGCAGTATATATGCAGTATATAAGCATAGTTATCAAGAACAGCACCATAAGTGATAGTATAGAGTTCAGTGTCTTTAGGGAAGATGTGAATGAGTAAATGAAGTATCACCGACCTACCTTATGAAAACAAGCATAGGTGTTAGTCCAGCAGTTCTTGTATCCTGCTAGCCTTAAGAGATGTTCTTTGGTCTATTTTTTAACACAGCTGGTCAAAAACTGTTTTTAGCTTCATGAAGAATTTCTCTTTGTTGACTACCAAACAAATTAAGGAATACATTCAAGCCTTGTGTCAAGTGTGTAGTGATACCTCCTGAAACTAGATGGAAAGGTGGGAGGGGGGGAGAGAAAGAAGGGGATGGGCACTTGGGCGTTATTTACGGCAACATCTACAGACTCTCCAGCAAGTTTTCTTTCTTGGCTAACAATGTCTGAAAGATGGTCCTCCAGTGAATACTTTTGGGTTCTTTACTCATTTAACCTCCCCACTTAGGGCGAAATAGAAGAATCAGCGCAAAATATAAAGTATATACCTCAGGAGATTTGTGTTTTATTATTATTTACAAGATTATCTATCATCAGTTCCTTCTGATTCTGACAAATTTGAATCATTACCAACCATTGCAACTCACATTGCGTGTTTTAAGGTATACAAATCACTTTTCTTGTGACATTCCTATGAGACTCGGTAATGTAAGTATTCTCTTTTTGTAGATGAAGAAACTGAGGCTCTAAAATGTTAATTACCTTGCAGTATACTCACAGAGCTAGTATCTGAAGTGCATTTTAAACTTCACTCTCCTGACTCCAAGTCCAAAGTTCTTTTCCTTACATTATTTTGAAATGGCCTCTACTCCTCACCTTTGAGAATATTTTAAGATATAGAAAATTTTTATAAGGATAATGATCACCTCTGCAGTCTTTTATTGTTTATAAGGAACCATAAAAATGTATATCAGTGTGTGGTCCTTGCCAAGACAGGCAGCTGGGAGAAAATTTTCTGCCTTTGTCTAAGAATGCTAGTACTGAAATATGACTGGCAGAAAGAAAAGGAAAACTAAATCTCTAGTTCCTCTTCTGCTGTCTCTGTTTATGATTTTCCTCCCCAAGTGACAGTCAAGCTAATACAAGAAGTTCACATCTTACAAACAAGTTAGGATCTTAAAGTTCATCTGCAAATGAGTTGTTTGGCACTTAGAACACATTTTCCAATAGAAATCATGTTAACAAATAATAATTGAATTCACAGGCTATCCTCTCAAATACTAATTCACTTTGCTGCTGAAATAATGTATACTTGAAGAGAAAAAAAGTAGAAAAAAGACTTTTGAGAATTTAATAGAATCTTTCACAAAGCATTTTAGGGCTTAGAATCCATCTGCTTCCCATTTTGCATTTCACAAACGAGAAAACTGAGGCCATGAGGGACTTGCCCAAGGTCACACAGCTAGGTAGTGATAGAGCCCACATTTTGAGCTCCTTGAGGGCAGGAACCATGTTTAATTCATTTTTGTATCTCTCTTACTGAAAAGCAAGCTGCCAATTACATATTAGATGTTTTCACAATTTGTTAAATTGAATTCAGTGAACCAGTACAAGAAACTCAACTTGCTGCTCCCCAGTCACTAACCAACAGAGAAAACACAAAAATATTCATATAATATTCAAATATAATTATATTTTGGTATATTGTAAATTTGTGTTTACATATGGTTTTATATTTAAATCATTATCTTGATAGTTCTGGGGGAATACGATATGCATTTTAAATTAGAGAAGTATAGACAGAGTTGGAAATTTTCTATGAATGACTTCTCAGTACTTTCAAGGAGTTAAAAGTCTGATCATGCCAGTCTTTATTTTTTTAATTTCATTTAAAAACCTAAAGTTTTCTTTTTTATTGTAAAGTTGTATCACTAACAGTGCTCTTATGCCTGTCACCCATGATTAGGTTTATTTTTCCTCTGACAAGTGAATTGAAGATGGAGATGTGGGGGTGGCAGAGATTTATCTCGAGGTAATCGAATAAGATTTTGAAAAGAAGGAGGAAGGAGATTAAAGAGTTTGGAATGTACAGAGTGGGAAAGAAATTGCCTGGAGTGAAATCAATTGATCATTAAAGACAAAATAAGAGTGACAGTCTCCCAGAAGGGGAGAAAGGGGAAGAAATGGGAAAGTACAGTAGGATAGGTAGGACCTCAGGTGTGGGTAGAACTTCTTGTGCTAGCCATCAAGTAGTGCTGTCAGGCTTGATTACTTCCTGTCCCTAGTAAAGTGGGCATTGAAGGGCCTCTGTGGCATATTGGGTGGGGGGTGGAGTATGGTCTGGGCAGTAGTGTGCAACCCCAGCCATTTATATGTGTAAGATAGTTAAATTCAGGTTTTTGCATTTAGTATCCATACTATTGTTTAAACCCTCAAATAGTTGGAGGACCAGGTGAAGTAGGCTCTTACTATTATTAGTTCTTCTGGCACAGTCTATCTAAAAAAAATATATATATATATACATACATATATACACACATATATATGTATATGTATATGTGTGTATATATATGTGTGTGTATGTATGTATATACACACACACATATATGTGTGTGTATATATGTGTATATACATATGCATATATATGTACATAATTTTCCAGTCTTTTTTTGCATTTAGGTCTTAGGAATATAAATGGGTTGGTGGTGAAGCAGAATAGGCCCTCATCTTTTCTTTTTAAGTTCCTTTCGATGCTAGTGATTTTAGTAGTTTGAAAGCCAGAGTTTGAGTTATATTTTGGGGTAAAGCTCTTCGCGACCCACTTTGCTGTTTTCTTGATAAAGATACTAGAATGGTTTGCCGTTTCCTTCTCCAGTTCATTTTATAGATGCGGAAACTGAGGTAAACAGGGTTAAATGATTTGCCCAGGGTCACACAGTAAGTATCTGAGGTCAGATTTGGACTCAAGAAGATAAGTCTTCCAGACTTCAGGCCTGGCACTCCATCTACTGTGCCACTTAGCTGCCAAAATATTTCTAGCCTTTATCATAGTTCTGTTTTCGAAAACACTAATATGATGTGATTCTGAAGTCAGTGTCAAAGCTCTCTTACAGGGTGGCTCAATTTAAATTTTATCTTTAGTCTCCTTTGTGGAGAGTGTGAGCCTCTGAGCATCATGGAAGCGGGGTGGAGGGGGATCCTGGAGAGAATTCGACTGGCATGTGACCCAAGCCCACCAAAGTTCAATTTGGCTTTTTAAATCCCTGCCCTTTCCCAGGAAAGAAGTTTAGAGGCACTTTGTGACTGCTGACATTCAGGTTCCAGGTACTCTTTGATTCAGTGACATTGGCTTACTTGCTGTTTCAGAAGCTAGACGTTCTCTCTCTTGGTTCTGGGTATTTCCTCTCTCTGTCCACCATTCTCAGAATGCTCCTCTTCGTGTCTTCTCTGTCTTCTTTGAAATTCCAACTAAAATCCCATCTTCTACAGGAAGCCTTTACCAAACCCTCTTAATTCTAGGACCTTCCTTCTGTTCATTATTTTCTTTTTATCCTGGCTATAGTTTGTTTGTACATATTTGTTTGCTCAGTTTCTCTCCCATTAGATTGTGAACGCCTCAAGAGCAGGGACTATCTTTTGCTTCTATTTAGATCCCTAGCACTTAGCACACTGCCTAATACACAGCAGGTACCTAGTAAGTGTTTATTGATTGATTTATGTCATACTATCAGAGAATCAATATTTCTCTTTAGACTGTGCATCATCACTGGTTCTTGGTCTGACTTACACAGATACATTTAAGTGAATAATGTTTAATAATCCCTTCTCTAAACTGTTGAGATAATTTCCGTATTTATCTAAAGAGTGAATATGTAGCTGAAGAGTATTTTGATCCCACCATTTCCTCTTCCTGTAATGCCCTCCCTGCTCTACCTGTTTAATTCCTACCCATACATTTTCTAAAGCTTATACAATGATACATTATTGTAGATTATATTTAGTAATGTATGTACCATAGGCTCAAAAGATGTAGAGTGGAAAGGGACTGTAGAAGTCATCTGCTCCATGTCATTACTTACAGATGAGGAAACTGGGACCCAGAAAGGCTAAGTAATTTGTCCATGGTCACACAGATATTAAGCATCAGCAGTTAGAGTTAAACCTGACCCTTTAATTACAAAACCGAGACGCTTTTTACTATACCATGATGACTCATACTAAGCTATGAGGCTCCATGGCAGCAAAACCCCAGTCTTATTCAATGTATGTACCTCTCAAAGTGCTCTGTTTATAGTTAGAACTTAATAAATATTTATTAAATTGAGTTCTTCAAATAGCTTTCCAATTCTTTTGCTGCAACTGGGTATTTCTAAGAAACTGTCCCCTTATTTGTCTCCAAAGATTTTATATTTCATCCTTATTCTAAATGCAAAGTATCAAACCATCAAGGAATCAATACTTCCCCTTAGTCTGTGAATTATCACCTGTTCTTCCCTAGTTAAAAGATACCTCATTGTAGGTGACAAGTCTTTCTTATATGAGTTCATCAACCAGAAAAGTCACATTTTGAAATCATCCCAGGACTGCAAGGAGACCACAGATCTTCTCCAAACTTCTCAGGCCAAAGTCCATCCAGACTCGCAAAGCAATTCTTGGTTGATCAGTATTGGTGTTTTAACAATGAATTATACAGAATGAAATTTACGTGCTGAGAAACTAATTGACTCAGGCACAAGCGATGTGGTTCTACCCATGCCCTTTCACGCATTCAGAATGTGTAACATGATAGATTTCATATCTTTGTAAAATATAAACCATATCAAAATGTTGTTCTGGAGTCATTTCAGTCATGTCCCAACTCTTTGTGACCCCTTTTGGGCTTTTCTTGGCAAAGATACTGGAGTGGTTTGCCATTTCCTTCTCCAGCTCATTTTATAAACGAGGAAACGGAAGCAAATGAAGATAAGTGATTTGCCCAGGGTGGCACAGCTAATGTGTCTGAGGCCAGCTTTGAACTCAGGACTTCCTAACTCTAGGCCTGACACTCTATCCACTGTACCATGTATAGCTGCCCTAGTAAAGTGTACATAGATAAAAGTAACATGTAAAAAAGTAGTCTAGTTAAAGATTTGTTGTTCTAGGTCTATAACATTTTTTATATGCTGCTAAATACATTTTATGGAGATTCACAAAAAATTGAAGTTAGGACAGTAAATTTGATCTTGAGTTCATATGTGCATGGGTGGGGAGCATATATATTTATATAAAAGAAAATAAATTTAGAGATATGATTCCACCAAAAAGAAAATACAGGGAAAGGGACCCAAACATTGTGTTTATGTTCTGTGATTTTTGTGTTGCTCACATTAAAAGTCAAAATAATAATTACTTTGTGAATTTTTCATAGCCTAAATAGCAGTGAACAATGATTGAGATAGTTAAATACTTTCTTTTACCATCAGAGAAATAACTTTACATAAATCTTTAGGATCACATTACATTCAAATTCAACTTGACTGATTTTTGAATGAGAAATACCACTTTAAAAGCAAATTCTTTCATCCTAGAGAGTATATAAACAGCCAAAAGAACAGGAAAGGAAAAAATGTATTGTGTCAATGCATGCTTGAATGAATAAATCTTTTGCAGATTACTAATAGTCAATAACATTATTTGGAAGATTTGGAGGTAATCTGGTTTGCATTAAACATATTTACACTTTAAAATGCCTCATGAATTAAGTAAAGTTTTACTACAAACAGATGCTAAGGAATATGAAAATATAGAGTGATTTTTGTAGGAAGACAATTATTATCTTTAGAGTTTAATTGGCCAGGTTTTCAGGAAAAAAAATGTCTTCTTTTTTCCAGAGAGCACAGACAGACGAATTGGAAAAAATTGAAAAGCATGGCAGATCATGCAAAGAAAAAGAAAATGCCAAGTCTTTGGACAAACCTGAACAGTAAGCATGCCTCTTATAGCCAAAGAGGAATCCTCCAGGAGATGTGTGGGCTATTTCCATTAGGAAAGTGCAGTATCTTAAGTACATAATTGCTGGGAATGATATAAGGCTAAACATCTGTTTATGTGAATTATATTTTCCCTCTTCATTTGACTTTCTTCCCTTAGGTTCCTTTATGAACTATCACTAATACCCAACTTTTCAGAGAGAGTCTTTTGCATCCTGTTCCAGTCAACATTTTCAGAAAGCATTTGCTCGATTCGTCGCAAACTTGAACTACTCCAGAAGTTGTGTGAGGTGGGTTCTGGTCCATAGAAAGCTGGAGCTAGATTTCAGATATTTAATCTCATTCAGTCATGTTCATATTTCAAAAGTTTTCTTTCTATTTACTTTAAGTCCTCATTAAATATGAAGGATCGCAGTCCTGCCGAATGGAACATTTTATGATGGTGCTTCCAGATCAAAGCACATGTTCAGATTGGCTTTCAGGGCTTCACTGCAGCATCATAAGATTCCTGCCAATGCACATCAGCCTCTAGAGAATACTGTGCCTTCTGCTGCTGCCAAAGCAAAATCTTCACTTTGCAGAGGCTTTCATACATCCGACATCCAAATGAATGCCATTTGAAAGCATTCTGTTTGCTTTCTTTGATTTTTGGAAAGGACTGCTCAACAAATTGCTAATAATTAGTCCATCCCAATGATTTGGAGACCACGGCATAGCTGAATTTTGAGGCTAAAATACCTCCTTGAAGTTAGACTACTAATACTCTGCATAAATTGTCAATATCAAAAAGTCTAAGGGCAACAATACCATTCTCTCTTCTATTAGTAAAACATTTTGAAAAAACTTGATGAGCTGGGTATAAGCAATGCAAAGTTAAACGTAACAGCGCTTTGGAAGAAACAAGTGTGAAATATTTGGGGTAAATTTAATCTCTTTATAAAATGTATTTCTTTATGTCAACATTTTTTAGTATTAGTTCTGATGCCAGATTGCTTGGGTTGCTAAAGAGGTATGTAAAATTAGAATAGTTATAAAGAACTTCTCTTGAAATAGTTCTTGTTTCACAATTTTCCTTTTTCTAGCCCTCTTTAGTTTAGCAAAGAATAGGGCACATGGCATTAGATGCTTGCTCACTATCTTGCAAATGCTCCCTTTGGCTCATGTGTGAAATGTTTGTTAGAATATGTTGACAAAGTTAGTGTGGGTTTTTTTTTTCCTTTCTGTGCTGATGTAGTTAATTTAAGGTTTTTTTTTCCTTTGTGTATATGTGTATGTAAATGTGACTTCTGTGTCTTTTGTGTCCTTCTTAACATGCATTTTAGACATTTTCTAATGAACTACAATTTGTGAGCAGGAATAATGGTAAATGGATATGACCTAAAATGTTAGTAAATATATTGGAAGCTTGGCATATTGTGTGATGACAACTCTTGTAAAAATTGATAACTGTTATACAAAATTTTAATTGAGAAAAATTGTTCTTTATCCTATTTTGCAGACATTGAAAAATGGGTCAGGGGTTATGCAGGTTCTAGGTCTGGTTCTTGCCTTTGGTAATTACATGAATGGTGGGAACAAGACTCGGGGACAGGCAGATGGTTTTGGATTAGACATTCTTCCAAAGCTGAAAGATGTCAAAAGCAGTGTAAGTATTTTTATAACTGACTGTAGGATCACTAGAAGATGAGATTATTTTGTTAGTAATAAGGAGTTTCAGTATGTGTCCTTTGTAATAATTGTTTCTTTATATCTTGAAACCAAACTATATCTAAGTAAAAGAAATGTTCATTTTTGTGTGTATGTGTTTTGAGTATTAAAATGTTTCTTTAAATAAGTAACCATTAATCCTATGTCCTCCTTGATGACTATGACTTCAGCTAGAACTACATCTTTCTTTCTTGATTTCTTGTCCAATTCTATATATACCAAAGACCATCTGCAGTATGGCAAAATTGTCTAAATCAGAAATCTGAAGGAATTTTTCTAGGATAAAATAGCCTGTAGCTGTTTTTCTATTTAAATTAATTATTTAGATGCTAACCAGTGGAGAACAATAGGTTCAAGTCCTTAAAAAATTAGGAACAATCTAAAATAAATTATTCTAAAGAAAGTAAAATATTTAAAGTAGAAAATAGATCTAGCCACACCAGTACAATTATCGCTCCCTGATGCCCAGAATAGATGATCTCTCAAATGTTTCTAGTTCAAAATCTTATGTTTAAATCTAATCACTGTCATTACCTATATGAAACTGCTAAGAAAAGAAACTGGTGAGGAGGTTAAAAAATTTAGAACAATAAGCATTTAGCAGATATTTTAGGATATTTAGGATATTTGCAGAATATTTTAGGAATCTGGTTATATGTATGTACTTGCTGTGGTGCTAATGGTGAGGAAATTATGAAATATTAGAAAGACTGTCAAAGGATTGGAATAGCTATATATCAAAATTAAAAAATAGTATTTTGTTCCTGTTATTTTCCACTAAAAGTTGTTGACTTTTTGCTAAAAGTAGCAAGTTTCTAAACTTTTTTCTATTAGTTATTGAACATTCAACTTCATATGATTTATATTTTCGGTAGAGTTCTACCCGCAACCTATTACATTTGTAGCCTGTAAATTTTCATTGTGACTTCTGGCACAGGAATAATTCAACATTATTTACCAATAGAAGTACAGTTTTAAACACATAGATTATTAGGGAAATTTTAAAAAGGGGAGCAAAATTTTCCATCTACTATTTCTCTATTGAATTGATGAATAGAAATATTATTTCTAAATGATTAAGGACCTATAAATACTACCAGATTAGGTTTCTGCTAATTTTTAATATGGAACCTTAACAGATTCTTAAAGCGATTATGAACATGAGTAAGAGAATATTTTCCATTTTCTTTCTATTTAAGGACAATGTTTCAGTCAGTTTCCCAAAGGCAGATACCATTGATTCAAATTCAAAATACGGTCTATATTGAGAAATCAGCATTCAGTCATGGAACAAGAAGTAATTTAACTTTGTGTATGACCTGACATAAGTTACAAAATTATTTTGGTGTCCTTGCTAAGTTAGAAATAATTGTGTTTATTCCTGGATTTTTTTATATCTTCTTAGAGAAAATTAGAATATTAGAATTATTTTTGCTACTGCTATTTCTAGATCATTTTATGTAACACTTTTAAGGTTTGCAAAGTATTTTATTTATATAAGATATTCTAAAAGTCAGTACAGTTTTAAGTTATCAAATCTACTTTATTAAGTTATACAGCTACTAAAGATACTTGCTAGCTGTGTGACCCTAGGAATGCCACTTAGCCTTCTTGATCCTGGGATTCTTCATGAAATGGTGATAATAATGTACTACATAGTATTGTTATGAGGATTATATGAGATTACACAACTTGTCCCAAAAGTCTTAGTGTGTTTTTAAGTTATTAAAGCTTAACATAAGTTTTAAGTCATTAAAGCTTAACAATAAGTTTTAAGTTATTAAACCTTGAAACTGCACTAAGACTATTGGGACACCTTGTGTAATCTCATAATTAACACTTAAAACTAAGTCTTAAGTTGTTAAAGCTTAAAGCTGCACTAAGATTATTAGGATACCTTTCTCATATAATCCTCAGAACAATGCTATGTGGTAGATTATTAGCCCTATTTCATGAAGAATCCCAGTCTCAGAAAGGCTAAGGACATTCTTGGGGTCACACACCTAGCAAGTATCTGAGATAACATTTGAATCTGGGCCTTCCTAATTCCGAGATATTGTCTCAGAATTATAGAGACTACTGTGAACAACACGCCTCTGCTAAATATGTTGTTGACTGAGTTCAACCTAATTAGCAGTTTCATGTTAATAGAGTTAATAGAGCCACAAACCAAAAATGATAAGTGAAAGACACTTCAATCACTTGAAAGCAAATTTTAGGGTGAGAAGTCTGGATTAGGAAATAATTTCTAAAGTAGTAGGGGAGGGGTATGAAGAGGGAAGAATAATATTTTAAACAAAAATAAAGATAAACCTGTAACCAGGAGCTAAAATCATAGCAATTAGAAAATCCAGGAGCATGTGAAGCTTATCTTGGGGGATTTAGTTTAAAGTAGGTAAAGTCTAAATGTCATTCACAATATTTATGTCGCATGGTTTTGATTCAAATGTGGTAGCAATAATGAGCAATGCATACAATTTCTAGAGCCAAATCAATCCCTATATGAATATGACACAAAACAACAAAAAAGTAGCCTGTTAAGCCTGAGATTTTGCATATTTTCTGCAGAACTCATGATGCATTATTCATTATGTTATACGTACGAATTCCTAAGAGTCTGCCAGACTGGGTGGTTTATATAATAACTTATTATCTAAAATGATTTCCATAGAGCCCAAATTATTTTTAAATCATTTTATTCTTTTTTCCTGGGGGGAGGGGTTCATTTATTATTTCTCTTATCTGTGAACCGAGCCATAAACCCACAGGTGGTTATATAGTTTGTACCACTGGACATAGGGTCCGGTAAATTTTAAATTCTTTCAAATAAGACAGAAGTCATACATTTCAACATTAAAAATAGCTTACCTCTAAGGAATACTAAGTTATATGTGTGATTTAGGAAATAAACAAACAAAAACAGGAGAATATTTATAGTTGAAATATCACCCTTAATCAATTTGTTAGTAGTCTGATTAATTGAGGAATAATGTTAAATAGATAATCTTTCCTGAAGCAGTTAAACCCCTTAGGTACAGAAAGACATTTTGTCTTACACAATTTCACTTTTCATTTAAAATGTCATCATATATAGGTTGTTGTCTAGAATTTTTTTAAAAAATTCTAGTAGTGAGTAAAATTTAAACCACCTTTACTCATTTTTATCTTTCTGCCTAGGACAATAGCCGAAGTCTTTTGTCGTACATTGTTTCATATTATCTTCGAAATTTCGATCAGGTGAGTGACTGTAATTTCTATGTACCCAGCCAAATTTACTCTGACTCTGTGCCTGTGGATGGTCATTCTTTCAAAAAAATCATTCCCCCCCCCCGCTTGTTTGTCAGGATGCTGGAAAAGAACAATGTGTTTTTCCACTGCCAGAACCCCAGGACCTCTTTCAGGCCTCTCAGATGAAGTTTGAAGACTTTCAGAAAGACCTTCGAAAATTGAAGAAAGATTTGCGAGGTAACAAAATACAATGCAATCTGATAATCCATCTATATAGTGTCACTTTGCTTATGGACAAAGGAGACTTTTTCAACGTGTTGTGGGGAACATATTAATTTTTGTGTAGCCTTTGCCTTGGGTAGTTTAACTATGCTTCTCTGACCAAAAATAATAACTATTATGCTTACTCTTCTATGTATCTAAAACCAAAACAAACAAATCTAGGTATCTAACAAAACACTTCTTGAATATAACTTGGAATGTATGGATGGGATTACATTTCTTCAGCATTTTTCTAGTCTTGTTTTCACTGACATGGTCAACAGTATGCCACATCTCTTTGGAATTTTGTATTATATTTATTTCTTCCTATAAATTTTATAAACATTCTCTCCCCTCCTAACTCCCAAAATTTGTAGTTTCTGAATTATGTGACTTTTTATGGAACCAAACTCTCTTCTTTTATGCATTTGGTCAAAAAAAATCATACACATAGACCCAGTAGGTTATTGGCAATCTAGGCCATTACTGCATTTTTAAAATGAGAGAGTTGAAGGTTTTGTAGATTTCTCCCAAAGAACTTTTTGAATTAAAGGCAGCATTCAGACAAAAACAAGTATTCCCAGCAGAGGTTCTTGCCAAGAGTTTTGGTTTCTGTTCAACTGAGGCAACTCTCTTTATCCTATTTATTTCCTGAGAACATCTCTGTTATCTTAAGCTTTGGTCTAACTACACCAACCAGAGATCTAGATAGAACAGATCTGATATTATTGGCAATGCCATAGCTCGATAGGTATAGGTAGAGGAGCTGGATATTAAGCTGACGATGACATAAAGATGGTGGGAAAAAAATTTTAAGAATTTTACCTTAAAAAACTGGGACAAATACATAGATTGAGCTTTAAATATTAAGCATGATGATCATTACTTATTTTGACTGAGCTTCTTCTGTAGATGGATAGTGCCTAAAACAATGCCTTGCTCATCTCATACTAATCTTTACTGATTGACAGTTTGCATCCAAAATACAAAACTATTGTGTAAACTGACTAAATGCCTCTCCTTAGAGAAAACAGTAGTCATTCATTGCTTTTCCCTAAATAAACCTTCAAAAAACAAAATAAAGCAGGCAAGTCAAAAATAATATTTCTGGGCATTCTAGGGTAAAACATATTTCCTTTTATGGTGCTTTTAGCTCTTTGAAATTATATAAACATTACTGCAGTGTTGCTAGAATCATAATGAAGCATCATGATTTCAGTGCTGAGCCAGGTTTACATTCACAATTCAACTATCAGGGACAAGGTTTCAAAGCTACAGTTGCATGATTCGATAGCAGAACTGTGTTTATCTCTATAACAAATGACTTAATGTGGTGTCTTCAGGGTAGACATTGAGCCCATTCTTTCTTCTCCTATTCAGTCAGTTACACATCAACTACCATACTCTGAATGTCCCTTCCCCCCATTCAATTTTCATATGCTGAAATGCTTCAAGAATGAGTGATGTATTAATGTAGGTATTCAATTTTATTTCAATAGACACATTAAGTACTCACTATGTTTTAGGCACTCTGCTAGATGCAACATATACAAACAGCAAAAGCATATTCCCTGCTCTCAAAGACATGTCAATATTTCAATATAAGCATAACAATCATTATAGTTAACATTTTCATAATACCTTAAAGTTTGAAAAGCACTTTACAAATATCTCAGTTGGTCCTCACGACAACCCTGGAAGGTAGTTGCTATTATTAGCTCCTTTTTACAGATAAGGAAAAGAGACAGGCCTGAGGGACTCGCCAAGGGTCACACAGCTAGTAAGTGTTTGAGGAAGGATTTGAACTCAGGTCGTCCTCATTCCAGGTACAGCTCTCTATCCTTTGATTCATCTAACGTCATAAACTATGGAGGAGTTATGAACAAACACGCAAATGCACAATAATTTGAGGAAGGGGATGTATTAACAATTAGAGGTATCTGCTACCACTCTGGGACAAGCTCTTGTCACCTCTCTCTCCCTGGACTATTGAAAAAGCCTTTTCATTAGTCTCCCTTCCTTTAACTTAGGGATTTTCTTGGATTGTGAGTCTGATCACGTCACCCTACTGCTCAATAAGCTATAGTGGATCCCTCTTGGTTCCAAAATTAAAAATGAATGAATGGATAAAAAAATAAAAATTTTGGTACTTAAGTCTCTTCACTCCTTGGCTCCTTCCTAACTTTTCTCATCTCCTCACACTTCACTCTCTTCCATATACTCTGTAGATATTTAGTGATACTTGGTTTATTTGTTGCTCAGACACAACATTGCATCTGTGTGCCTTTGGTACTGGTTGTCTATCCCCCGTGTCTGGAATTCTCTCCTTCCTTATCTTCATCTCTTAGATGCTCTGGCTTATATGGAGTCTCAGGGAAAATCGCAAAGAATCCTTTCCTGATCCCTGTTAATTCTAGTGGTTTCCTTCCGTTGACAATCTCCAATTTATCCTGCATCTATCTTGCTTGTACATAGTTGTTTACATGTAGTCTCCGCCTTTAGACTGTGAGCTCCTTGAGAGTAGCGAATGTTTTTCCATTCTCTGTATCCCCTTTGTATCCTTATCATAGTGCTTGGCCCACGGTAGGCACTTAATGAGTGCTTGTTGAGTTGACTTCCACTTTGAAATTACTTCAGACTCTACTCATATCTCATGGTCTCTAGTTTTCTCCAGTATGATCTGTGCTGCTCGAAGGTAGTGACTGTGCTTTTTGTCTTTTTTTAATTTATATCTGCAGTGCTGAGCACAGGGTCAGGCACATCACAAACACTTAATAAATGTTTTTGGATTGGTCTGGAAAAGCTTCCCATGAACTGCTCTTTAAATCTAGTCAGGGATTCTTAGAAATAGAACCGAAGAAGTACACCCAGGCATGAGGGAAAGTCTGTGGAAAGGCAGAGAAATGAGAGATGGAATTCTGAGTTGGGGGAATATGAAGTGGCCCAGTTTAGATGGAACACAGACAACAATTTTATATATCAGAAGTGGCCAAAGTTACTGAAGCAGGAAGAAAAGTCATTTTTAGACTGACTCTCAGAAACTAGTTAAACTGCTTAAAAGTGAAAAATCCAATCTATTTCCAGACCTATACTTGAAACTTTTCTGGTTTAGTAGGATCTGCCAGAATTATGAACCATTCACATAGTATCTAGTCAACCTCATGACAAAATGAAACACTAAAGTTGGACTTTGGTAGAGAAATTACATGTGTGTGCAACAGCACAAGCATTTATTAAGTGCCTACAATGTGCCAGGCACTGTGCCAAGTACTTTACAAATATCATCTCATTTGATCCTCACAACACCCCTGCAAAATAGAAGCTATTATTAGCTCCACTTTACAGCTGAGAAAATTGAGGCAGACAAAGCTCAAGTGACTTTCCCAGGGTCACTTAACTAATAAGTGCCTGAGACCAAATTTAAAGGTCTTCCTGACTTCAAGGCCTACTAGTCCTCTATTCATTGCCTCCACTCTTGTCTATAAATGCCTTTTGTATTGTCATGAAGCTAAGAAGGAGGCCACAGGACATTAGATTAAAACATCACAGGAAGATCTCATAAAGATGTAAGCATAAGCTCTCAGATCCAACGCAAAACTTTTTGCACAACAAGCATTTGTTAAGAGATTCTCCTTTGCCAGACACCTTGCTAAATCTGCTTATGTGGCCTTACTCAGAGTTACTTTTTGGCAGAATTCTAACAAAACTGGACTGTTTTCTGTGTTTTAATTTCATCCTGTAATCACCTATCTCCATGTCTTTGAATAGACTACCATGTCAATGACTGTAACATCTTTCTTCCTCATCTCTACCTATTCTTTCAAAGTTCAAATCAGTTGTTAACTTCCTCCAAGAAGTCTTCTGGAATCTTCCCTCTCCCTCTCTCCAAGCTCCAAGTGAACTAGCCCTTCCTAAATAGTATTAGAATACTTTAGTGTTTTTACCTTTTGTATGCTTATTTATAGATGTATCATGTATCCCCAAATTGATTGCAAAGTCCTGAGCAGAAAAGACAAGATTACTTTGTTTTTAATTTTTGTATTCTCAGCAGAGAGAATGATGTGTATAATAAATGTTGACTGATTTTTTTAATTAATATGACACTTGACAGAATTATAAAACAATTAAATAATACACTGTAAGGCTACCATCTGAGTTTTAATGTAGAACAAGATTCATTACCTTTCTTGATAGCTATATCATATAGAGTTGGCCCAGATTGAGTTTCCAGGTAACTAAGAAACCTAAATCTTTTTCTCTGTGTAAGAACTACCACTTCATCTTACCTCCTGCACTTTTTTCTTGTTTAATTAATAGCTTGAAATCAGATGTAAGACTTAAGATTTTTCCCAACATTCTAGGCTCTAAAGTGTTTGTTTTTTTTAATCCAGTGCCTGCTACATAGTAGCTGCTTAATAAATGCTAGTCGATTGATTGGGATTGATTGAATCATGACCCTGTCATCTGATCTGTTAGCTATACCTCCCAAATTTTGTCATTAGAAAATTTGATAAGCTTGCCATCTATGCCTTCACTTGAATTTAAATGTAATAAAAAATTTAAATTGCATGAGACCAAGGGCATTTCCCTAGGGAGCTACACAACAGATATCCTTCCAAGTAGATTTCAACTATTAACAGTTATTCTTTAGGTCTGCTTATCCAACCAACTTATCTACATTATTTCCTAGTCATGTTTCTTAATCTTTTCCACAGGGATACCATGAGAGACTATCAAAAAAATTGTTCAAATCAAGGTAAACTGTATCTAAATAATCCTGATATACTTATCTAATCACTCTGTCATAAAAGAAAGTCATTAGTATAAAATGACTTGTTCTTAATGAAGCTATGCTCATTGGCTTCTTGCTATAACCACTCTATTTTCTAGATATTTACTAGTCATTTCTCTAATAATAAATTCTAGAATTTTTCCCCAATAATAATAAAGCTCACTGATCAAGCTCTATTCTCTTCCTCCCCCCATTAAAATAAAAAAAAAACTGGTACTACATTTGGCTTATCCTATTTTGACAATACTTGTTTTCCATTCTCCATAATCTTCCAGAAATGGTTGACAGTAGTGCAGGAATGAAATCTGACAAAATGTACTTTTTATGTGCCTGGGAAACTGAAATTATCCAGAGCAGCTAAATGTTCTTACTATCATCCTGGTTAGCCTGGGTTTCCATTCTCAGTGAGCCATTTTTGTTCTAGTTTTTCTGGTCCAAAGATTATTCTCTTTGATAGAGAAAACCGAAACTAAAAATAGACTGAGCATTTCTACCTTCTTTATTTCTTCAGTTCTCATCATCCCATCTCACTACAAGGCACAGTCTCATTCTTTCAGTGGTCTGTACTTTCTCAAGGAAAGAAAACCTTTCGAAAAATTTATTTCATAGCTTTCTGGAATTTTGAAGGGAATGCACATAGAATTTTTTGTCAGAACATCACAACAATAAACACATTTGTGGAAGTATTGATTTCGCCTTTGGCTAAATATTTTTTTCCCTTAATTGCTGCTTATGAATTATGTTTTTCCTGTTTTAGAAGTTACATAAATTCTTTCTGTGGAATAAGTTTAGTGACTTTATCTATGGACATTTAAGTAAATTGCATGTCTTCATCATATTATTGAAAAGTAAATTGTATTTGTACATAAGGAAACAGAAATTACAGTGAAAAATATATGCAGATTGTAAGCACACAATACATGATTTTGAATCATACTATCTCGAGTCTATCATCTTTCAGTTTTCTGCATAGACACTTAGATTGTTTTATCCAAAGGTAGGGGGCCAAGGATTAATGTGTTATGTACCAGACATTTTAACACAAGGAAGGCTGAAACCCAATTTAGGATTTTATTAATGCACCCACTGTGTTTGCTCCTACAATTGCCTCCAGGTTTTATAACTCTCTGGGGCTCTCAGCCTTGTCTTTCTGAATTCAGTGACATATAGTTTGTTAAGCAACCCGATCTGCTTTTGATCTCTCCTGAACGTCAACAGCCCTTCGTGATGCAGTCATGTCAAGTGATGACTTCTGTACCAGTATCATTCTAGGGTGGAAATTATAGTATTTGCCACATGACTTAAATCAATTCAGCATGTACAGAGAGTCAAATAATTACATGACCAGAACTAGGCATGGAAGTTCTTGTGAAAATTCTTCCCTAGTTGCCTTAATGGTTCCTTTAGTTGTATCATTTTGAATTAAAGAAATGTTTGTATCTATAAAGTATTTAATAAAAGCCTATGTTTCAATGAAATATTTATTGTTAAGTAAAATCTTTTTGCTGGATTTCAAGTCATTTTGGAAGAGGAAAACAAAACATTACCATAAAGTGACTAAAAATGAAGCCATTTAATGTTAAAATATAAGAAGTGTCTGTCTGACATCTAGTCCAACTCCCACATTTTACAGATGAGATAACTAGAAGCAAGAGATGGAAGAGGCTTGCTCAATGTTTGTTATTGGAAGAATCATAACTAGACCTCAGGTCTCCAGGGTTTTTTTCCCAATTGTGCCATGTAGTTTTATGTCTCGATACTATATCCACCAAAATTGAAGCCAAGAAATGAGTTCCCCAAATTATTTTTCTTATTTTTTCACGTTTTTGATCTCTTAAGAATCCTATCACTTTTATTGTATAAATGATACTATTTAAATCTTTCTGGGTTTAGAGATTATTTTTTAATCACAGAAGGATTTAGCAACCAAAATATTCCAAACCAAAACAAGGACTTCATCCCATTGTGTGAATTAGTCCAGAAATAGTAATAATAATAATGAGCAAGATCATTTTGCTGCTATTAATCTCAACTTTTTTTGATTCATAAATCCCATTTCTACACGAACACCCAAGTCCATATTTGTATCTAAAGTTGTCTACATATGATTTGAGTTTTCCATAAGGGATAAATCTGTTAGACAGTTCTTAATCTTCTAAAATGTAATTCTGGTTGGATCACAATTTTGTTTCAAAAGTAGAAACTCATTTGCAAAATATAATGTGGAAGGAAGGGGAAGATTATGAACAATGTTGCTTCATGAGACCATGAGGATATGGATCTACACGAAAGCTTGGCATCAGTTAAACCAGATCATCCCAAGAGCATTGAAAGATGACATTTGAATGACGACAGCAAACAGATGAAAAAGTGGAAACAATCTGTCAACATTTCTATTTTCTTCAATGACAGCAGAGCCACCACATTTGGACTCTGACACCTCTGTCCTCAATGTGCTGCATGTGGAAGTGGAAGTGAAAAGAGAGGACAGAAAGCCTGGACGAGCAGCTGGAGCAGACTGAGTATTTACAGACGAGGCCCATGCTGGTGGTGACACGAGTCTGAGGGTATTGATGGAGTGATCCTCAAGATAGGTGAAAGAGGGGAAGATGCCAATCAAGGGGGAAACAATCAGACAGTTTTACCACTGACAAAAAAGTGATCAAGACAGCATCAATCACTCATTTGCCTACCTTCTCATCTCTAGAAAAATGGAAGGTATAATTCATTTCAGCTTAACAAACATTTATTGAGGCAGCTAAATGATGCAACATAAACAAAGGGAGACTTAAAGTCAGAAAGACCTGAGTTCAAATTGTGCCTGAGAAACTTACTATATGACCTTGTGCAAATCATCTGACCTCTTTCAATCTCGGTTTCCACATTTGTAAAATGGAATAACCATACAATCTACCTCACGGAGTTGTCATCAAGATCAAATGAGTTAATTGTACATAAAGTGTGTTGCAAACCTTCAGTTGCTATATAAATGCTAATTATTAACAACAAGCTGATTAAAAAAAATACCTACTATATGACAGGCACTGTGCTAGGTAGGGAGGAATACAAAGACCAAAGAGAAATACATCCCTGCTCTCAAGACTCTTGTATTCTGCTGGAGGAACTTACATTCCATAATCTCAAGGATATCTACAATGAGTTTATGAGTGAGGCAGTGGATAGAATGTTGGACCTAGAGTCAGGGAGACCCAAGTTCCAACCCGGATTCAGACACTTAATAGGTGTGTGAGCCTAGGTGAGTCACTTACCTCTGTCTTCCTTAGTTTCCACATCTATAAAATGAGAATTAAATGAGGACAAAATGATACACAGTTCTTTGCAAACCTTAAAAGTCTGGCTGTTAATACTAGTACCATTCCTCCTCCTCCTCCTCCTCTTCATCAAACCAATTAATAAAATATTCTTTTTTTTCATTCAGCAATTTTATTTTAAGAAGCAGCATGGCATTAATAATTAGAAAACTAGACTTAGAAGTATGATGACCTAGGTTCATATCAAACCTCTGACACATCCTATTTCTAACATACACTAGCTATATCACCTTTGGCAAAACATTTTACATCTCAGTGTCTCACTCAGTTCACTAAGATGATAAATCTAACAGCTCATTGAGGCACCTACTTGGCATAGTGGAAGGAGCATCAGAGCTGGAGTCCGGAAGAGCTGAGTTCAAAATCAGCCTCAGATACTTACTAGCTGTGTGACCCTGAGAAGGTCACTTAATATGTTTGTCTCAGTTTCTTGGAATATAATATGGGGGATAATAACAGCAGTTATCTGCATTATTGTTGTAAGGATCAAATGAGTTAATATTTGTTTAAAGAAAAGCACTTAGCACAGTGCCTGGCATGTGATAGGCACATTGTGTGTGTATGTACACATACACATACATATATACATATACACATACACACATATATGTATATCTATCTTTCTTTTTCCTTCCCTTTTCTCCCCTCCCTCCTTACAGATTTTTGTGGAGTCATTTTTCAGTCATGTCTGACTCTTTATGACCCCATTTGGAGTTTTCTTGGCAAAGATACCAGAGTGGTTTGTCATTTCTTTCTCCAGCTCATTTTATAGATGAGGAAACTGAGGCAAACAGGGTTACTCATTATAAGCAGAGATTATTTAATTCTTTGTATTTGTATCTCTAGTACCTGGTAAATAGTAGGCACTTAATATTTGTTAGGTGATCTTCATTGGTATGGGGAATTTCTTTACTAGAGCTCCTTATATCACTTAAATCTAAAGTTTAAAAGTGGGGGAGGAGGGGGAGCAGGATTAAATTAATTCAGTAGATTAAAATAGAACCTTAAAGGACCGTCTTCAACAAGCTAGTTCCAAGGCATGTGCTTAGATCATGTACATACTTTTACAGATTATAAAATACATCCAGCATTGTTTGATGCTAATTTGTTTATTAATATTAGGCAAGGCATAAAACAGGGAGATGTTTCCTGGCAAGGGTGACTAAAATAGTCATACATAACGTCCCCAGCAGAGTTACTGTATAGATGGCAAGGTCTCCCAAATTCTTCTGTTTGCTTGGCATCAGAACCTTCCAGAGTCAATCAGTCAGTGATTTATTAAGAACCTACTATGGACCACACACTTTATGTGAGGTGCTAAAGATACAGAGTAAAAATCAACACCCTCTGAATTCAAGGAACATACAGTCTAATGGGTGAGCCAACAGGTAGACAACATGCAAATAATTATGTAAAAAGCTACAAACAAGAGAAACTGGAGATAATAGAATGAAGGCATTAACATTAAGCTGGGGCAGGGAAAGGCTTCTTGTGGGATTTTAGCTGGGACTTGAAGGAAACCAAGAAAGGGGAAAGATAGAAACGAGTAGTGAAAGAATTCAAAGCCTGGGGAAAAGGAGGCTGCCAGGAGAAGTGCTCAGAGTCAGGAAGTGAAATGTTTTGCTTGAGGAGTAGCAAATTAGTAGTGTCATTTCAACGTAGAGTATATTGGGGGAAATAAGGTATAAGAAGATTGAAAATGTAGGAAGGAGACAGGTTATAAAGGGCTTTGAATGCCAAAGAGAGGATTTTAGATTTTGTCCTGGAAGAGAAAGGGAGCCACTGAACAGGGAGGTAACATTGGAATGGTAGTGGTGTCCCAGGAGAGAAGAAGAACTAGGTTCATATCTAACCTCAGACACATCCTGCTTCTGACATACGCTGGCTATATGACCTTTGGCAAAAAGTCTTCGACTTGAGATTCATGCTTTTCAATATCAGTGTTTAAATTTTCCAAAGTTCTGATGGGGCATTTGATTAATTTTGTGCTTTCCTAGTGTTAGTTGAGCTGGCTGCAATGAAGTTGAAAGTAATGAAAATTCTTCAAGAATGTCAATTATTGGGGCAGCTAGGTGACGCAGGGAATAGAGCATCGGCCCTGGACTTAGGAGGACCTGAGTTCAAATACGGCCTCAGGCACTTAACACGTTTATTAGCTGTGTGACCTTGGGCAAGTCACTTCACCCCAATTGCCCTGCCTTCTCCACTCCAAAAAAAAAAAGAATGTCAATTATTATGGCTGCCCATCTCTGTCCCAGTGCAATGAAGAAAGGCAGGAAGGCAGGAAGAAGGAAAGAAAGGAAGGAAGGAAGGAAGGAAGGAAGAAAGAAAGAAAGAAAGAAAGAAAGAAAGAAAGAAAGAAAGAAAGAAAGAAAGAAAGAGAGAGAGAGAGAGAAAGATTCCTTCAAGAAGTTTTCCCTTCTAATGAGTCATTAAGGATTACTTTATGATCCACACAAAAAGATCAGTCTCAGAACTGTCTGGAAACAGCCTTATAACACGTAATCACACCATCCTTTTAAACAAAAAGAGGATTACATAGCTTGATCATTCTCCTTATTGACAAATATGTATGTAGTTGACTTTTTACTCTTTCCAAAAATTAAATATATTCTCTAAAACAAATGATATTTGTCATAATATGCCCCAAGCATTTACAGGAATACTAAAAGAACTATTCTTGAAAGATAATGAGAAAGAGCAGCAATAATGGAACTACTATGAAGGGACAACAATCATTGAATATATAGCTAGATCTCAATTAGTGCAAATAAAGAATCCCCTGAAGTGGTTGAATTATTCAACTTAACAATGCCTATTTTCATTGGACTGGAATAAATTAGTATATTTTTCATAATAATAACTTTGAATATTGCAAATCCAAATAAATGTGACCACTCCAGGAAATTCTTTATTCATCCTAATTGGGAACTAACACTGTAAGTTCTTGTGAGTTCATTTATATTTTAAAAAATTGGTTTAATTATTTTCTAACAACATCTCATGAAAAAAAATGGTATGGGTTTGCCTTTCAAAATCTCTCTAATTTACCAACTAAAATAGGGGTTTCCATATTTCTACCTTGGTCAACTGGGTGATGGTTTAATGTACATGCTTAGTGTGACTGACATAGAATTTCAGAATCTAAGAGTTGTAAGTGTCCTCAAAAGCATTATGCCAGAGTCCCTTCTAAAATGCCACGCCCTCTAGGCATAGCCCTTTTGTAAGGTACCTTTGTGTCTCACTAGTTATTAGCCATTCTCTTCATATGATAAATTTAAATCTCTCTTTCTACAATGTTCATCCATAAATCTTAATTCTATCCTCTTAATCTAATAGATCTAATACTAAAATGATTCTTAAAAGTAATTTAATCTAACCCTTTAATTTTATAAATGGGGCAACTAAGGCCCAGAAGGGTTAAATGATTGTTATTACATTTGTAGTTTCCATCCAGGATGTTTCTGATATTGAATAAAAGCTAAGCGGTATCTGAAAGCTTTTCCACATTCAGCACATTCATACTAAGTGACAGTGACTAGAGCAGTGGGCCTTGGGTCAGGGAGAGCTGAGTTCAAATTCTGCCTTAGATACTTAGGTGGATGACTCCAGGCAAGTTTCTTTACCCTTCTAAAGCTCAGGTTTCCTGTTATAAAATGACAGTGATAATAGCACCTACCCCACAGTGCTGCTGTAAGGAACAACTGGTACAGGTATACAGCATTTTGTAAACCTTAAATCTCTATTATATATGCTTATTATTATTGTTATTGTTGTTGTCATCATCATCATACAAGGTCATGGAGCTAGTGAGTAACAGATTTTACATGGAGGTCTTGAGATTTTAAATTCTGCATTTTTCCAGCATGCCTGATTGTTTGGGTGAAGCAAAATAAACTGAATTCCTTTCCACAATCTTCAAGACATTTGTCATATCATAGGATCATAGATTTAAAACTGGCACGAAACTCAGAGATCATCTCTAACTAAACCCCTCATGTTACATATGGGGAAACTAAGTCTCAGAAAGGTTAAGTGCATCACCCCAAATCTTGTAAGTACTGAGTGACAGTGCCATCTTCTCTGATCTTCTTATGGCATAATTTCAAGTCTCTTCAACTTTCTGATTATGCTGCTCTGGATGTGCTCTCATTTATCAGCATCCTTTGTGAAATGCAGTTAGATGTGTTCGGAAATTAAATAACCAGGAAAAGTTATGATATCTGTGTTATCTATTCCACAAGGCCATTGTAAGGTACAAATCAGGTAATATATGTTAATTGCCTTGCAAACTTTAAAGTGCTATATGTGTCATCTATTATTATTATTATCAATAATAATAATATCTCATTCTTTTAATCCTCTTCAACATAGTTCAAGTAGGAGCCATCCAGGGACCAGTCACTATCCTACTATTTTTAGCCTTTTGTGTTTAGTATTCTGTGAATTATCACACAGATAGACAAAACAATGGCCATTTGTAATTGAATAAAAATATTGGAATGTTAGGTTTCTTGTGTAGGGTTTCTGAGTGTATTTTTGAGACAGCTCCAGTAGGAAACGGGATGGACGAGAGAATATATACCTATTCTTGTCTACACGTGGTTTTGATTGCTTCCTTTTGAATTCTATACTTTGAAAGTTTTTCATTCACTTTAGTGTTCTTAAGTTTTTGAATTGATGTGAACAGGTGATTGTGGGCAATAGCTTTCTATGGGAAGCTGTTCTAGTTCTAGCACAGTTTACTTGTTGACTTCTCAGAGGTATTTAGGGGTTTGTAGTTATAATATGGGATTTGTTGTATGTTAGTTTATAAAGGACAGTGGACATCAGTTGTATAGTTTGTTATTCTAGCTATTTTGTCATGTTTTTACAGGTTTTCAGTAGATACCAAATTTTTATCATCTTTATTTCGTAAAAGAATTTTGTAATCTTTAGAGGTAGGTTGAACAGTTTCTGCCATTTCCTTGCATAATCTCCATTGATTTATCAGTCTTAGTCAACCTAAGGATAACTTTTCTCTAATATTGTGTCAAGTGCAATGATTTGTATTACTATCATGAACCCCTCTTTTTCTGTAAACAGTTCTGTGTGGCTCAATCATTATTCAGCGCTTCTTTGATGACATTGTTGGCTGAGTTCGTGTGGATGTAGTTCGTGGAGGGCCTTTTGAGTTCCCCTTTGAGCTTATCTATTTCATATTATCATTATTATTAGTGAAAAAGAATGAAAGAGTTCTACATGAAATCCCAAACAGTCAGATACTAGTCTGGGCTCTGCCATTAGCTAAACGTCTTTTGAGTATTCAAGATCCCTATGTCCCTGTCTCTTCATTTGTTACAATGAGGACACTGGATTAGGTACTTCTTAAGGTACATGTCCATTTCAATGTTATTTGATTCATTATGAGTAGAGAGGAATAGGCTACCCCATCTATACGATAAAGAAGAATTTAAAACTGAATTTAAGAACCTTAGAATAGTGGCAGACTCTTATCTCAGCACTGTTAACGTTCATGACTCTTGTGCTTGATTTTTAGGCAAAATTAATGTGCTATAAACAGATACAAAGTACTTTAGAAAGTACTTTTTGATTTGTCTATAGGAGTTGTAGAACAAAATGTTAGTGTGATCATCATTGTACTTCAGCCAATTAAAATACATTTATTTATTACTTGATGTGCTCAGACATGATATTAGGCGATAGCTTTACAAAAACAGAAGCTCAACAGTCTCTAACCTCAAGGAACTTGTTACAATATCTGCAAAAAAATTTGTAGGTCCCTAAAAATAACATCGTAAGCAGAGGTTCCCAAAATGGGTGATACTGCCCCCTGGGGGGTGCTAGGATGGCCTGGGGGTGGTAGTAGATTTGGGTGCTACCATTGTGGAGCTTTGAATAAAAGTGAGAGAGCAGTGGAAGCATAAGGAAAGAAGAAAAGAAAAAAAATTGAAAAACCATTCATACGTGTTTCATCTATAACAGAGTCGTAGTGGTTAAATTGTCTTCCAAATAAACACAAAATACAATTTATAACCCATCAGTGGTCAAGTCCCTCCACAGGTTTTAACAAACAAAAGTTGGCAAGTCAGCATTTGGTGCATTGTCCAAAAGTCCAACATGCATCAGCAGGAATATGTGTGTGTAATGATTAGTTTACAATACGATGCTTTATGTACGTGATGCAATGCTACTTCATCAAAATTTCAATGCAGGAAAAAACTCACAAATTTCAATTTAAGATGCATCATTTAAAAAAATTATATATTTTGTGAAATGATGCAAATTTAAAAAGTTTAAGGGTTAAAGAAAGTAGATTTCCAGAAGGGCGCTGAGTAATTTTTTTTTTCGAAAAGGGAGCAGTAGGCCAAATAAGTTTGGGAATCTCTGCTAAATAAATACAAGGTAGCCTTGGGTGAAGTAGAGGTTTTAGTAGCTAGGGAGAATAAGAAATGCATCCTATAGAAAGTAATACTTGAATTGAGTCTTGACAGAATCTAGGAATTTCAAGAGGCATACATGAAGAAGGAGCGTTTTCCAGGCAAGAGAATATCCAGTGCAAAGGCGCTGAGATGAGATGGCCTGCCCCGTGGGAGGAACAGTGATGCAATCATTTGGCTTTACTAAATATGTGAGAAAGGAAGTCATATGGAATAAGGCTAGAAAAGTAGGATGGGCCAGGTGATAAAGAGTTTTAAATGTCAAACAGAGGTATTTGTATTTGAATCTAGAGATAATAGGAATGCACTGAAATTTATTGATTTCAAAGGGTTGGGGAGTGACATAGACCTGAACTTCTGGAAAAATCACTTTTTTCAAATTGGGAGAATATTGGAGGGGGGAAAGATACAAGTTAGAAGGCCATTGCAGTAATCCAAGTGTAAGTTGACAAGGGCTTGAAAAAGAGTAGGATGACTGTGAGTGGAGGGGAAAAGGCTATGAATGCTAGATATGTCATATAGAAGAATGAACAGGAAGTTTTCATAGCCTTACTATGACCCAAAGAGCATAGTAGGTAAATTAGTGTGTGTTGAAATTTAACCATACTTTCCTAATGGGGTAATGGGCCTATTCTTCAAAGAAATTCTCATTGCCAGCTGCCAAAACACAGTAAACAATTGATATGAAGGTCTCTGTTGGAGAAAATAACCCTTAATAATTTTCTCCTCCCTGTGTTTCAACCTCTTAAGCTAGTGTAAGCACACATGGAGGGGGTCCCCTTCTGTGAATATTCTTATCTCAACTCCCACTCACCCACAAACCTCTAGTCCTGATACAAAGCTACATCTCTCCAACAGAGGTTTAGGGGGACTGAGTCAGAGGTTAAAATGTTTATTTTAAAATGTTCTAATGTCATCAGACTGTGTCCCCAATAATGCATTTTCCCCCCAAGATTATCAGGTAAGAATAATTTTTCAGCCAGGCTTAAATAGCTTTTAGAAAGGAATTTTGACTAGAGTAGTAAAAACTGAAATCTGTGATTGATATGGGTTGTTTTCACCTCTTTAAGATTTTTCTTTTCACCCATTTTAAATAGGGTAGGGTGACTTGACTGACTTGATCAATGACCTCACCCTAGCTCTAGGTTTCCAGGCGTGTAGTTGGTAGCCTGTGCTGACATTAACATCTGAAATGCCTGGATCACCTCATCTCTTTTGGTCAAACTTCTCTTTTGAAAGAGAAATGCTATTTTATAAGTGGAAACTTGCCTCATTAGAATGAAGAAACTAACAGCTATTCTGTTATCTGATTTTACTGTTTTTGATCAAAACATTTAATCATGATGTAATATTTTTTTTCTAGTATACAGCTAAAATGGGCTGAGATGCTTTTTGCTTGCTGAATTGCATGTCTCTGAGCAACGCCATAGAAAGGCATTAATTCTCCAAAATATCTTTTCTATGTAATCTGTCTGGGATTTTTCTACTTTTTTTGTTTTTTATCCAATATTTTGAGCCACATTTTTTTTTTCACTTGGGCAGCTAGGTGGCATAGTGAATAGAGTTCTAGGCCTGCAGTCAGGAAGACTCATCTGCCTGAATTCAAATCTGGCCTGACACTTGCTGTGTGACACTGGGCAAGTCACTTAACCCTGTTTGCCTCAGTTTCCTCATCTGTAAAATGAGATGGAGAAGAAATGGCAAACCACTCTAGTATCTTTGCCAAAAAAACCCCAAATGGAGTCACGAAAGGGTCAGACATGACTGAACAAAATTTTTTCATATCATTTATGAAGTACCCTGCCGTATTGATCCATACTACTCTCATGGCTGAATTTCAGCAGATGTATTTTTAATTTAACCTGTTTTAGGATTATCTTAGTATCCTTAGTCTTACCGTTATTTTCCTCATTCTCTTTGTTATTGAAACCCCAAGGGCATTCGTGTTGATATTTTGCAAGATCTTATGTGCTTTCTTTAATCATCTCAATACTACTTCTGTGGGAAAGCACATAGACTGTGAAGCTGGTTAGCCAATAGCTCTTCATTTTTTCCTTGGTTATCGATCATCTTATAAATTAAGAGTACTTGACCCTAACCCTTCAGGCACGAAATAAGGTGACACAAGCCTTCTCTTTCTGTTCACCTTGAATGAGGACATCTAAAAGCATATGTGATATTTAAGATTTTAAAATATATTCTGTGAAAATGTGTTCTCACAAAGTTTGGGAAGAGTCAGGATGCTTCTACTGATATTCTTTAGAGCTATCTTGAAGTGATGGGAAATTGGAGTTTTCAAATATGAAGTGTTTTGGGTGTCAAGGATCCAGAAAATGATTTAATTGATGCGAGAGATTCCTGTTTGGAAGCTATCTCTCTGCCAGTGCAGATAGGGAACTTTTATAACCTATAATCCTAAAGATTTGCCTGAAGCTCAACGACATTAAATGATTCCATTTGCATGGAATAGTCAAAAGCAGGATGGAAATGCATGTCTATCCATCTATCTTCTGTGCCCCAGTGGAATTATTGGAGTAATTCCAAACATTAGAATTATTAGGTTTGAAAATAATGTCTTTCAAACAGCTTATGAATTCTGGGTGTTTAGGAAGTGTTATAAACTTTATTGAGGCTCCTATTATCCTCTAGTGAATTTACCTGATATTTTCTGCTATGTAGAATTTTGTGTGAACTATTTGACTTTATCTTTCTTAAGTCTAACGGACTTTTGTCTTTAAGACCACCTAAAGTTAAAAGAACATTATTAGAAAGTAGCAATCCACAAATGGGTTCTTTTTTATGTTTTTGGCAAAACTAGATTTTTTATCATTATCTGTTTCAATTAATTTTGTCTGGTTAGATTTATTTTCAAAACCAAATTAAGGATTTTCATGGCAACAACTACTTTAGATTTGATATTCACTAATGGTCTTGAAACAAGCTATGAAAGAAGAGCAAAGAGCAAATAAATGTAGACTTGAACTTAAAAAATGTGTATGTGTGTGTGTATTCAGTTATTACTGAGACACAAACAATGAAATTCCATTCTTAAAGTAATTGAGATGCTGTATTTCTTTAGAACAGGGAAAAATGTTATGCAATAAGGATGTATGCCAGTTACATTGTTCTTTATTGCTCCTTTAGTGTCTGTTAAGTTGATCCTCAGCAAGGAAAGTATCAAGTAACAGATTTTCTCAGATTTTTTTTTCTGTTTTAGTTTATTAATCCAAAAATATTCATCCCATCCTAGTCCCTTCCATACAATGAATGTCTTGAACTCCTTTTGACTTCAAAGGTAGCTCTGCTTGTGGAACAAAGGCGTTTGTGAAGGAGTCCAAGATTCTGGTCATTTATTTTCACTATTTCTTGGGCTGTCAATGAACCATATTGGTAAGAGAACTTCAGTCTTTCTCTGAAGGCAAAATATATTTCCTTATTTTTTCTAATTATGTCCCAATGTCTCCGCTGCCTTATAAAAGCACAACTGATTATTAAAAGAAACTTATTTATTCCCTGACATTTATATTTCATTTTGAAAGTTGATATGGGTTGTAATATTTACTTTGCAAAATTCTTTCAAAAATGCACACACTATTATTAACTCACTTCAGTAGGACTCATTCCTATGGAGCCCTAGCATTAGCAAGTCACAGAACAAGAGTGTAAATACCACACCACACATAATGAATAACTGTGTCACCATGGGGTTATATTCTTTTCCAACAGAACACATCACTCTCAAGGACTGATTCCCTTTCTTTGTCATTTTAAGCAAGGTCTTTTTGAGTTCTGTTTCTTTTTCTTAAGTACCTTCCAATTATAAGTATTCCAATTATTGTTATCTCAACTCTTTATCATTTTGAAGAGTAATAAGGCACCACTCCTTTAGAATATAATCAAAAAATTTAGACTTCTTGTCAACTCTGAATTCCTCTAGATTCCTGGTAAGACAGACAGACTCTGCTTACTATCTAAGAAGGGACATGAGAGAAAAAAGAGGGAAAAATATCTATGAATGTGTATACCTATATGTATATATACATACATATATATATACATTTATGTATAGATGTATGTATATATACACACATATATTTATATATTGGGGAGAGAGAGAATATGAATAGATAATACTTTCAAGTTTGGGGTGGGGGATGAGGAGAAGCTTTCTTCCCAACCAATCCTGAAATTGTACATAGTACTGAGTTCATTTTACAGTAAAGGAAACTGAGGCACAAGAAATGGGGGACCTACCCAATACCTTGTATAGCCTAAGTGTCAAAGCACAGATTCAAACTCAAAGCTTCTGATTCTCTAGCTGGTATCACATCAATTTACATTCTTATATTCTTGTCTTACCTTATTCTTCAAGAAAATGAAGATTTCCTTTTAACCTTTTTTATTTCCAAGCTAAGGAATCCAAATTCATTTAAAATATTTCCTCTTTTTTGAAAACATCTCTTTATTATGATTTTCTCCCTTTTAATGGAGAATGTGACTTGAAGCCGGGAAGATCTGGGTTCAAGTTCTGCCTCTGACATAATATCTGTGTCCCTATGAAACTCATTTAATGTCTCAAGGCTTTATTTAGGCAACTCTTGAAGAATATGTTTCAGAGAGGTTGATAACCTCCATTGGTAGAGGCATTTCCTCCATCAGGAATTCCTCTGCCCGTGAAGTCACAGATCCAAGCCCTGACTCCTACTTTATTTTGCCCCTTTTCACCTTTTCTCCCTTATTTTGTTTCTTTTTCTTTTTGTTTTGTTTTACGTGGCCCCATTATAACTTTCTGATCTCATCTTAAGGATTCAGCAAAGCAAAGCTGACACAATTTCTGAGCCCTATTGCTTCGACTAGATCTTGTGTCAGTTTCATTTTGATGCTAATGAATGAAGTGAGGCAGCACACCAGAATATGCTTCAAGCTAGTGTCAGGGCACCTGGGACTCTTAAAAAAAAGACAAAACATTTTGTTTTTTAGAATAAAAGATAAATAGGAGTTTTACCTTTTATGAACAATTTTCACAATCATTAAAACTATTTTTCCTCTTGCAAATCATTCCTATAGGTTGATGATACGCATTAATGAACCATTAAATCAGCATACCTGAAAAAAAAAACACCAACTTTAATGCCATTTCCCTCATCTAGCAAATATCACTTCTTGGCTGTTGGATTCAAGGGAGGTCTCTAAAATTGTTAATACGTGACTACTGTCCTCCAAAGGAGGAAGCCTTTGAAGGCACATTAATAGCATAATCCCTAGAAATGATAATATTATTGTAGGTATCTTTTGGCAAACTGAATTATTCCAATAATTCAGGAACTGTAAATATTTTCCCTGAGATTTGGATGGGTTTGGAAGATGGCCCTATGATCATGTCTGCAGTAACAAAAAGGGCATTTATTGCTTTTATTTTCTTTTAAATCACCTGGGACTTGATCACTTCAGAAATTCCTGGCTTTGGCCTAAATGGTATATATTCAGGTGGCCTATCCCTTTAAATAGGCACTAAATTTCATCTTACCTTACCACTCTGGATTTTATTATCTATTTGGAACAGACTGGATACTGTTGCTTGGATCATTTCTATATATCTAATTATCTCCACAGGGTTCATTGAAGAATAATTCTTATAGTCATAGGTTAATTACATGGAAATTACATAAATATCATGGTTACAACATTTTGCTATTTTATTCTTGGTATCTTCTCATATCTAAATTACTTAATTTGTTTCTACAAATGTTAAAGCTCTTAAGCAAATCATTAACTCTTTGAAACACGGTGGTGGTGATGGGACATTTTTGATGGAACCCAGATCCATATGTGAAATATTATAAGCATGTTAGCTTGTGGTGAGGAGTGCTTTCATTGTTTTATTGAAAAATGCCAAATCTGTCATCTTAAATATTAGTTAAGATGATTCAGCAATAACCCTCATACTACCAAATCATGAAAGTTGAACATTTCCACTTATTTAGAAGTGTGGAATGTGTAAGCAATTAAAAGAAAAAAAATCTCCTTACTAATCATTAGCATTGCATTCACTGTCGCTTTGAAGCATCAATCAAACCATCAGTGAAAGGGTTAATTGAGACTACATCTGTACAGCTTGCAGACTCTCAAACCTAAACCAGATGTCAACTAAAGCCAAGCTGTAGTCAATCTGTGAGTCATGTTTTACTGTCCTTAAAACTCCAAACAAGGAATTGTCTCAGGAAACCCCTTAGCACCCTTTAGTGGAAGTCTTAATGGAAAATTAATGCAAACTGGAAAACTGCTACTCTCTGTCTCCATTTTCCTTTTTAGGTTATTATAGATTTGCTTCTCTTCAGATTCATTTTGTCTTTTAAAAGTTGTTAAATATAATTATTAACATTGACTACAACAGTCTTGAAAGAGGCAACATAATTTTTCCACAGTGTCTAAGTGTTATCAGAGGAAATGATATCATTACCTTTAGGATGATGTAAACACTGACAATTCGTGCCATTTTACATTTGGACAAACTCCAATTTGATGGATTCATTGTCTTCACATATCCAAAATTTGCTCTTGTAATACGTGGTTTAACATCTTATCAGGTGAAAGGAAGTAAAGGGGGGAGAGTAGGAGCTGAATGTCTGTATGACACAGTAGAAAGGACACTCTGTTGAGATTCAGAGGCCCTGGGTTCAAAACCTATCCGTATTACTTACTCTGTCTGGCCTCAGTCACCTTATTTCTACAAATGAGGAAGTTGGACTAGGTGCCCTCAAAAACCTTTTCAGCTCTTAATCCACAATTCAGCTAATACTATTCTTGTAACATTGTAACTTGCCAACACCTCAAAATCTCATTGATTATTCTGACCTATAAATGCAGGAATTGACATTCAGAGGATTTAAGTGACTTCCAGTAGTTCACAAAACTTGTTAGTGATGGCATTAGGACCAGAACCCAGGTGTCCTGAGATCAATTCTAGCACTTTGTCTCCTATACCATATTGCTTTCCTAATTCATGATTAGTATAAGCAGAGAATGCTTAGTCATTTTTAAAAAATGTAACATCAAGAATGAGCTGTCGACATATATTAATGCTCAAGAAATTAATTTTGGCTTATGATTTCCCCAAGATATGCCTTCAATTAATAATAGATTCCTAGAGTTGGAAAGGATGTCAGAGATCATCTAGTCCTACCTCTCCTTGAAGCCTGAGTCCCCTCTTTAATATCCTTGGAGATGACCAGTGATAGGGAAACAATTACCTTGTAGGCAATAAAATTTTGGCCACCTCTAACTGCTTATAGAGTACTAATTCTTCCATCTGGAATCAAGAGGGAAAAGTCTAACCCTTTCTTCCACTTGACAGTCCTTCACAAAATAGGAAATCTTTTCTTCATCATCGGGATATATGGTCGCCATCCTTTCCATCAGTCTTCATGTAGATTCTGAGTCCCCATCACATTAGTCACTGTCTTCTGTATGCATTGTAAATTTGGTAATGACCCTTCTAAAATAAAGCCCTCAGACTGGATACAAAATTCCACATATGATATTACCACAGCAAGGAGCAGGCTTCTTTCTCTCTTTAGCATATTCCTCTGTAGCCTCTTATCATATCACTTCTTTTGATTGCCACATCACACAGGTCATTTCTATTTAACTATAATGTTTAGGTAGTTTTTACATAAACTCCTCACTTATCCAGTCTCTCCCGTTCTGTACTTGCACAATTTATTTATTTAAAACCCAAATACAGAACCTTACGTTTATCCTGAAGTAAAAATCGGGGAGAATATTCATGGAACCTTCGCTTTGTAATGGATAACAAGGGCATGGTGAGCATAGTCAGATTTTTACTTAAGCTACTTTCACCTGGCATTGTCACCACCTCAACTTTGCTTTTCAGAATTCTTCCACTCCTTCAGGACTCAGTCTGTGTATCACCTCCTTCTGTGAAAGCTTCCCTGATAATCCTGGTTGTTAACACTCTCTCTGCCCTCCTCAATTACTTTTCATTTTTTCACTTCTATGTGCGTTGTATCTCTTGTATCACTTTTGTTTCCCCAGTGCCTAATATAGAGAATTGCTTAATAAATGTTTGTTAATTTGAACCAAATCCTGGCTCCTAGTTGATCTATTTTTATAGGATGAGCCAAAGTTTTTCATAGTCATTTAAAATGGCATTTTAGTGAGCATTTATGCTCAAGAGTACTTTAATAGAAAATCTTATCAGTACTAAGTAAAAGATTTTAAATCACTGTGTTTTACTTAATTTCCTTTTCATGCTCTCCACTAACTTCTACAAATTCTCACTGTCAGTCAAAATTGTTTAGATGTAACTTGAAAGAAAGTGGCCATGACTCACTACAAGCTTTTGGAGTTTGATGTTATATAAAACCATGTTCTTTATGTAAACACCATCAAATAGAGATTTAATATTTCATGATATGCAACTGTCTCTTAAATTAGCCCCATATACAATAGCACATAGTGTTTACTGTCAGAGGTGCTTGATGAGTATGGCAGGGGGAGGGGAGGGAATTTCTGAATCCCTTACATCTTCCAGGATCACAGCAACCAAAATATGTTAGAATCGTAACTGCACAAGGTAAAAAGAATGGGCTAATCAACGTATATTGGTTTATACTGAGGTCAAAGATAACTATTATCTCTAACCCTTGTCAGCTTTTGCTGATACAATACCCTGTTTGAGCTTGGCCCCTTTTAACTTCTTGTAGTTCCAGCCCATCAGAATCACATAAATAATAGTGGCATGAAGTCACCAAACTAGACAGAACCTAAAGACATTATCTGATTCATTACTTCATCCCATGGAAGTTAGATATGTAAAATACCTTACCCACATAACGTTTATATACCGATTTTAGCTCATTCCAATTTTTAAGAATACTTAGTAATATAGCACAGTGAATGAGTGAGGGAGTCAGTATAATAATAAGCATTTATTAAGGACCTACTACTTAGCGGGAATTGTGGTAAGAACTAGGGGTACAAAAAGAGGCAAAAGGTAGTGCCTGTCCTCAAGGAGCTTATAATCTGATAGGAAAAGCAACACACACACACATATAATCTGACAAGCTATATCCAGTAGAAGTAGGAAACTGATAGAGAGAAGGCACTAGGATTATGAGGGGTTGGGAAAGGTTTCCTATACAACATGGGATTTTAGTTGGGACGTCAAGGAAGCCCAGAAAATAAGTAGGCAGGTGAGTAGAGAGAGCATTCCAGGCATGAGGAATAGCAAGAGAAAATGCCTGGAGCTGAGAGATGGAGTATCTTGTTTGTGAACAACCAGGAGGCCAGTGTCAATGGATGGAAGAGTATATGGCAGGGAAAAAGATAGAAGAATACTGGAAAAGTGAAGTGAGGGGGCCAAGTTGCAAAGGGCTTTGAATGCCAGACAGAGAATTTTGTATTTGATCCCAGATAAGATAAGGAAGCCTTTAGAGTTTATGGAGAGGGGGGTGGGGTGGCATGGTTGGATCTGTGCTATAAGAAAATGATGGTAGCTGAATGAAGGATGGATTGGAGTAAGGAAAGAAGTGAGGTAGACAGACCCATCACCAGGTTATTGCAATAGTCCAAGCATGAGGAGATAAGGGCCTATGCCAGAGTGGTGGCTGTATCAGAAGAAAGAACCACATTTGAGAGAGATTGGAAAGGTGACATCGACAGGCCTTGGCAACAAATTGAATATGGGGGTGAGGGATAATGAGGACTTGAGAATGACACTTAGGTTTTGTGCCCAGGTTGATTGGGAGGATGGTAGTGCCCTCAACAATAATAGGAAAGTTTAAGGGGGAAAGAAGGGGAGTGGGGTGAGAGAAGCACAGGATTTGGGGTCAGGTTACATAGTTTTCACTGCTATTTGTTTTTTCGGATACCTTGTGTAAGTCACTTGACCCAACTTTAGTGCAATAAAGAGGTTGACAAGAAGGAAGGAAGGAAGGAAGGAAGGAAGGAAGGAAGGAAGGAAGGAAGGAAGGAAGGAAGGAAGGAAGGAAGGAAGGAAGGCAGTAAAAGTATTCAGATTTATAGCATGCGAGGATCAGTTGAATAAAGGACTATGTTTAAGCTAGACAATGCAAGAGTTGGAATTGAAAGGGTCATGATAGATGCCTTCAATTGTCTCTCTTGGCACAAATGAGTAGAATTAGATAAAAAGATGAAAGTTCCAAAGAGGCAAGTTTAATTTATGGAAAAACTTACAAAGAATTATATCCCAAAGCAAAATAAAATGCCTCAGACTCTTAGTAACTGTGTGACCCTGGGCAAGTCACTTAAAACCTGTTTGCATAAGTCTCACCATCTCTAAAATAAGCTAGAGAAGTTAAATGGCAAACCACTCCAGAATCTTTGCCAAGAAAATCCCAAGTGGGTTCATGAATAGTCAGACCCAACTGAAAGACAACTGAACGATAACCATTTTCTTTGTCCTCTGGAGGAAGTTATACAGATTATTATGGTCCTTCCTAAAATGTGGTGCCTAAAACTGAAAACAGTATTCTAGATGTAGTCTAAACCAGGCAGAATACATCAAGATTATCATCCCCGGGGTCCTAGACATAATCACTCAACAAGAATTTTTTAAGAACCTGTTATATGCGAAACACTTTGTTAAGCATTGGAGTAAAGAACAATCTCTGCCCTTGAAGACTTTACACTCCAATGAGGAAGACAGCATATAAACAGTTAGGTGTGTACAAAACATATACATAGTGGAGGACGGGCAACCTGAGAAAGGAAGATTCAAGTAGCTAGTAGGTCCAAAAAAGGCTGCCTGCAGAAAGTGACATTTGAGCTGTATCTTGGAAGAAACCAGGGATTCTAAGAGACAGAAGAGAGAGAGGCAAGAGCTTTCCAGATACGGGGAATAGCCAGTTCAAAGTCAGAGAGACAGGAAAAGGAGTGTCACTCTGGCTCGCTTCATACAGACTAGATTCAAATTAACTTTTTTTGGCTGCCATGTTAAACTGTTGTCTCGTATCGATTTTGCAGTCCCTTAAAACCTCCATCTGTTTTTTCAACTGAACCATGCCTTCCCCATCTGGAACTTGAAAAGTTTTTTTTTTTAATGTGAATCTAAAACTTTTATTCCATTAAATTTCATCTCATTAGATTCAGCCTACTTCTCTACTGTCAAGATCTTTTTGCATACTGATTCTCAGCCAGTATGTTAGCTTTCCTTCCCAGTTGTTTTTTGTCATCCACAAATTTAAGAAGCACGCCATTGGTGCTTATATCCAAATTACTGGTTTTTTTTAAAAAATAGTTAAATATTTGAATTTGCCAAGTGTTTTGCTAAAATCTACTTACACTATATCAAAAGCACTCTCTTAATATATGAGACTAGTAACTGCGTCTGGTATGACCTTGATAAAACTATACTAGTTTCTTGTGATCACTGCTTACATTTGTAGATGTCCACCAATGATGGGGGCTCCTAGATGGTGCAGTGGACAGAGCATTGGGCCTAAAATCAGGAAAAGATGAGGTCAAATCTAGTCTCAGACACTTCCTCACTGTGTGACCCTGACAGTAACTTCATCTCTGTCTGTATCCTCATCTATAAAATGAGAATAATATAGCAACTACCTAAAGAGCTGTGAGTTTCAAATGAGATAATATTTGTAAAGCACTTAACACAGTGCTTGACACATAGTAATCAATGTATCAATAGTCATTTATCATACCCATTATGTGCTAAGCGCTGGGATTACAAAAAGAGGCAAAATAGTCTCAGCCCTCAAGAAGGCTGCAGTCTAATGGGGGAGACAACATGCAGACAAATATATACAAAGCAAGATATATACAGGATAAATAGAAAATAATTAACAGGGAGAAGACAGGAAAATCTAGACAGGTTGGGAAAAGTACACTGTAAAATTTTAGTTGAGAATTAAACACCAGAGACTCAGAAGACAGAGCAGAGGAGGGAGAGCATTCCAGGCATGGGATCAGCCAGAGAGAAGACTCAGAGCTGAGAAATAATGTAATTTGCTCATGGGATAGCCCAGAGGCTAGTGTCCCTGGATCCAAGAGTATATTTCAGGGAATAAGGTATAAGAAGACTGGAAATGTGGAAGGGTGCTACTTTTTGAAGGGGCTTTAAATGCCAAACAAAGCATTTCGCATTTGTTCCTAGAGGCAGTAGGAAGCCATTTAAGTTTATTGAATGAGGATGGGGGCATGTGACATGATCACTTTAGAGGCTGAATGGAGAATGAATTGGAGGGAGACCCGGAGCAGGCCAACGCACCAGTAGGCTACTGCAGTAGACCAGGCATGAGATGATGAGCGCCTGCAGTAGAGTGGTGGCAGTGTCAAAGAACAGAAGGGAGCTTTATTTGAGAGATATTGCAAAGATTAAATTGACAGGCCTTGGAAACAGATTGGAAATGAAGGGTGACAGATTGTGAGGAATCCGTGATGACTGAGGGACTGAGAGGATTATGTTGCCTTCTACAGTACTATAGAGAAGGTAGGAGTTGAAGGAAAGCTTAAGGGGAAAGATAAAATAAGTTCTGTTTGGAACATAGTAAGTGTAAGATATCTACTGGACATCCAGTTTGAGATGTCCTAAAGGCAGTTGGAGATATGAGATTATCAGTCAGCAGAGAAACTGGGTAGGATAGATAGATTTAAGAATCATCAGTATAGAAATATATGGTAATTAAAAATCCATGGGAGCTGATGAGATCACCAAGTGAAGTATTATAGAGGAAGAAGAAAAGGGGTCCCAGGACAGAACATTGTGGGACATCTGTAGTTAGAGGAAGTTATCTGGAAGAGAATGCAGCAAAGGAGACAGAAAAGGAGCAGTCAAATAAGTAGAAGGAAAACCAGGAAAGAGTGGTGTGTCCTCACACCTTATACAAAAATAAGGTCGAAATGGGTACATGATTTAGACATAAAGGGTGATGCCATAAGCAAATTAGGAGAGCAAGGAATAGTTTATTTGTGTGGGGAAAGGAAGAATTTATGACCAAATGAGATAGAGAACTTCATGAAATGCAAAATGGATAATTTTGATTGCCTTAAATTAAAAGGTTTTACACAAACAAAACCAATGCAACTAAGATTAGAAGAAAAGCAGAAAGCTGGGAAACAATTTTTACAGCCAGGGTTTCTGATAAAGTCCTCATTTCTAAAATATAGAGAGAACTAAGTGAAATTTATGGGAATACAGGGCATTATCTAATTGATAATTGGTCAACAGATATGAACATGCAGTTTTCAGATGAAGAAATTCAAGTTATCTATAGTCATATGAAAAAATGCTCTAAATCACTATTGATTAGAGAAATACAAATTAAAACAACTCTGAGGTACCAGTTCACACCTATCAGATTGGCTAATATGACAGAAAAGGAAAATGTTGGTGAAGTTGTGGGAAAATTGGAACACTAACGCCTTGTTGGTGGAGTTGTGAATTGATCCAACCATTCTGAAGATTATTTTGGAACTATGCCCAAAAGGTTATAAAACTGTGCATACTCTTTGATCCAGCAATACCACTACTAGGTCTGTATCCTAAAGAGATCATTTAAAAAAAGGAAAAGGACCCACATGTACAAAAATATTTACAGCAGCTTTTTTTGTGGTAGCAAAGAATTGACAATTGAGGGGATGCCCATCAATTGGGGAATAGCTGAACAAATTGTGGTATATGAATGTAATGAAATACTATTGTGTTATAAGAAATGATGAGCAGGCAGATTTCAGAAAAACCTGGAAAGACTTACATGAACTGATGCTGAGGGATGTGAGCAGAATGAAGAGAACATTGTACACAGTAACAGCAACATTGTGAGACCACCAGCTTTGATAGACTTAGCTCTTCTCAGTAATACAATGATTCAAGACAATTCCAAAAGATTTGTGATAGAAGATGCTATCCACATCCAGAGAAAGAACTGTGGAGTCTGAATGGAGAGTTAAGCATACTACTTTGTCTTTTCCGATGTTTTTGGTTTGTTTTTTCTTTCTCTTGGTTTTTCTCTTTTGTTCTGATTATTCTTTCACAACATGACTAATGTGCAAATGTGTTTAACATGATTGCACACATATAAACCTATATCAGATTGCTTGCTGTCTTGGGCAGGGGGAGGCAAGGGAGAAAGGGAGAAAATTTCATACTCAACATCGTACAAAAATGAGTATTGAAGATTATTTTACATGAAATTGGGAAAAATACTATTAAGTGCAAAACAAAAAAAGAAAAAAAGAAAGTCAAATCTGTTGGAACAAATGGTAAATCCACTTCATCATGTTAAAGGAGGAGGTGATAGAAGAAGGCACCTGAGTGATAGGTGAGAAAGAGGAAAGAAGAGGGAGTTCACAGCAAAATGACATCAATTTTATGTGTAACATATGAGGCAAAGTTCTCAGCTGAGAGAGTTCTGCTGTGCCACCTAGCACAGGAAAACCTGCATCCAAATCTAGATTCGTTTTCTTATTATCTGTTAGACCAAAACCTGTGTCCAAATCTAGATTAATTTTCTTATTATCTGTTAGACCCTAGGCAAATCACTTAATCTCTTTCTGCCTCAGTTTTCTCAATTGTAAAATGAGGATAATGATAGCACCTCCCTCACAGAGTTGTTGTAAGGATAAAATGAGATAATGTATGTAAAGTGCTTATTAACACAGTGCTTTTCATTCTCCGTCTCTCTGTGTGTCTGTCTCCCTCTCTCTCTCTTTTTCTAACTCCTTCCCTCCTCAACGCCCCCCCCTTTTTTATTCTTTGTGTCTTCAGAACTTCATTTTTGAAATTCTCTCTATCCTCTCCCAACTACTTTCCCCTGTTGAAGTTTAGGCCTAGACTTTCTCTAAGCACTTAAATCTTTTATCCAAAATCTAGGGTGCATGTTAGAAAATTCTTGTTTTCCTCTACTTTTCAGTCATAAATTCTTGAGATAGAAGATTCATTTCCCACCCCCAGCCCCAAGTTTTCCATCATTCCTCAGTCTGCTACCAGGTTTTCCTGGATCCAGGATAGAATTCCCCTTGGTGATTCTTCAGTCCTTTGAAGGATGAAATTATCATTAAAAAAGTAAAGAAATTATTAGCGTTTTGCTTCTGGCAGAGAGACAACTCCAGCAAATGTCTGGAAAATTGAAGTCCCCCATCACTATTATATTATGCCATAGTTCCTGGCTTGTGATTTGTTTCCTGTACTCTATTTATTTTTTTCTTTCTTACCAGGTGGTCTACTATATTCTGATGACAATATTGCTTCTATTTTGGTTTCCATTGGCCTTCTCCCAAATGCTCATTACTGTATATCCCATTCCCTTTCAGGTTCCTCGATTTCCTTATAGGAGTAAATCTTTTTAATACATAATGCTTTTGTACCCCTTTAATTATAGATTTCTTTTGTTTTTATATTAAATTATATTTTAAATAGCATTTATTTTTTTCACCTTCCTATTTTTCCTTCTGCCCCAATTGAGAAAACAACAACAACCAAAAAAACCTCTCTAATAAATATGCATAGTCAAGCAAAACAAAATCTCATCTAGTCCCTGTCCAAAAATGTGGATCTTATTCTAGATATTGAGCCTATCAGTTCTCTGTCAGGAAAGGAATAGAAAATTAGTTAATAAAAGTCCAAAAGTCTTTAAGTGTTGTTTTCCTCTACAATGTTGTTTTGTAAATTGTATTCCTGGTTTACTCCAGTCTACATCAGATCATAGAAGTCTTCAAATGTTCCTCTGAAATTTTCTTTTGCATTATTATAGCACAATATTATTACATTTCTCTTATACACCACAGTTTATTCAGCCATTCTCTGGTAGGCGAGCACTCTCTTACTTTCTAGTTTTAGGCTACAATGAAGAGTGCTGATATAAATATATTTGTACATATGGTCCTTTTCCTCTTTAGTTGATCTCTTTGGAATATAGACTTAGTAAAAGTGTTACTTGGTAAAAAGGTACATACAGTTTACTGTCTTTTTGTAACTAATCCAAAATTGTTTTTAGAATGGCTGTACACTTTCACAGCTGTTGATGGCAACAGCACATCAAAATCCCTCTTTTAATTAAACCCTTTTAATATTTTTCTTTTTTTCAATTTTGTTAATTTAATGAGTATAAAATGGAACCTCAGATTATCTTTTATTTGTAGTTTTATAATTATGAGTTGCCTAGAGCCCTTTTTTCTCCACATGGCTATTGATAGCTTAAATGTCTTCCCTTAAGAACTTCTTAGTCATTTTCTTTGATTATTTGTCAATTGGGAAGTGGAACTTATTTTTTATACATTTTAGTTAATTCCTTATATGTCTTGGAAGTGACACTTTTTATCAGAGAATCTTACTGCAAAGATTTCCCCCAATTATCTACCTTCTGATCATAACTGCATTGGTTTTGTTTGTACAAATTAAAACATTTTATATATTTTTTCCTTCTGTGATTCTTTCAATACTTTGTTTAGATATGAAATCTCTTCCTACCTATATATCTGAAAGGTAGTTTCTTCTTTCCTCTTCTAATATATTTATGATATGACCTTTTATATCTAAGTAATTAAATCCATCAGAGCTTATCTTGGTATATGGTGTAAAATTTTGGTTTAAGCCTAATTTCTGTCAGAGTGCTTTCCAGTTTTCCAAGCATGTTTTTTTTTTGGTAGAGAATCTTTAATAGCTTGGATCATTGTATTTCTTGAATACTAGAGAACTATTTTTGTTTGCTTCTGAATATTGTGTCCCTAATCTGTTCCACAGATCTATTTTTTTAAAATAGAAACAAATTACTTTGATGAATACTACTTTGTAATATAGTTTGAGATCTGTTACCACTAAACCCTCTTCATTGATTCTTTTCCCCCATTATTTCCCTTAAGATTTTTAATCTTTTGTTCCTGCAGATGAATCTAATTATTTTTCTTTTCTAGATCCATAAAATACTTCTTTGGTAGTTTTGTTGGTATAGACTGATAAGTAAATTAAATTAAGTATTATTGTCATTTTTTTTGCTTTGGTCTTCCTATGACCAAATAGTATTTCTCAAATTATTTATATTTGTTTTTAATATAAGCAAAGAATTTTTTGTATTTGTATTCACAGTGTGTCTATGTGTGCTTTGGTAGGTAGAATCCCAAATATTTTATAAATTTTGTACTCTCCTGGGTTTTAGCAGTAATGTGCAGAAATGCTAATGATAGATATCGATATAGATTAATTTTATATTGTGCTATGATAATGAAGTTAACATTTCAATTTTTTCTAGTTGTATCCAATGTGAGGTGGGGTATATTGAAGTTCATAAGATTTACTGCCTTTTATCCCTTTGTAATCCATTTAGCTTTTCTTTTAATATCTTATACTGTTCCATTCTGTGCATACATGTTAAGTACTTGTATCAACACATTTTGTAAGCTACCATTTAGCTTAACACAGTTTCCCTGGGTTATCTATTTTAGTAAAGTCTTTGATATATTTATTCATTGCTGTTTTTGCCTTATCTGACATCATTATCTGACATCATTTTTGCCTTATCTGACATCACCCTGATTTTTTGAGTTCAGCTGAAGAATAATCAGTTTTTCCTCTGGAACCTTATTTTAACTCTGTATGCATATTTATGTTTCAACTCTGCTTTTTGTAAACAACATTGAATTCTACTTTCAGTCAGTCAATAAGCATTTAATAAATGCCTGCTATATGCCAAGCACTGTGTCAAGCACAGGTAAAATACAATCCCTGCTCTTGAGTAGTTCACAATCTAATAAGGAAGGCAACATGCAAATAACAATATACAGGTAAGCTCTCTACAGGATAAGTAGGTAATAATCAACAGAGGGAAAGCACTAGAATTAAGAGAGATCAAGAAAGGCTTCCTGTAGGAAGTGAGATTTTACCTGAGACTTGAAAGAAGCCAGAGAAGTCAGGAGGCAGAGATGAGGAGGAAGAGCATTCCATGCATAGATGTTCTAATCCATTCTGTTATCTAATTTCATTTTTCTGGGTGATTTCAGCCCATTCATGTATATAGCTTGATAGTTCACTGTGTATTACCTCTCTTTGTTCCACTTCTTACAAAGAAGACTATAGATATGGGGGTGTTCAAGGACTTACACCTCTGGTGGAAGGGCTTGCTCACTCCTTTTTAGGCATACTCATCCACCATTGATGTCCACCTGACACGCAACTCTTACTTATGGCTCCAAAAACTGTAGCATGCACAGCAATCACACCCTACTAAACGATCTTGGCAGACAAGCTAAACCAAGTTGTGGGTCTCAAATCCATCAGTGAGTTGGGGCAGTGTCTACCCCAAGCATGTAAAGAGTTCTCCTAGTAGAATGGGCAAATGAGAACAGATTTTTCTGGTGGCCATAAAGGTGGCTGAAGCAGGTGCTGTAGAGAGTTTAGAGTTTGGTCAGATATGGAAGATGCCAAGGTCATATTCCAGGCCATTGCCAGTCATCCTGATTTTTGTCTTTCCACTGGACTTCAATGACTGGAAGAGCATGAGGCTGATGACTTTGTGCAACTCTGCCTCTTTTAAATCAAATTCATGCATAAGTTAACACATCGCCCAATGATTTCATTAGTCCTCTACAAAAATGAAAGACAAACAAGAACAAAGAAGACTAGAATGGTGAAATAGAATGTGTTTCGTACCATTGCCCTCTGCTCGATGCAATCATATTCTGCTCCTTTGCCCCTCTTCTGTTACCTTCATCATGCTTCTTAATTTTTCCTTCTTTTTAAAGCCCTCCTTATAGTCTACCCTTTGCTTATCATAGAACTACTCCATTTCTGAATCTCTCCTTACCGTTTATTTTCTTATCCCATCTCCATATTCCCTTCTGTTTCCCTGTAGAACTCAATTTATTTATTTGTTAAACTTTTTGGGGGGTGTGTGTGGGTGTGTGTGGGTGTGTGCCTCTGTATGAGCACTCTACTTTCCTTTGAATAATTCAGATGAAGATGAGGTTCTAAGTCATTCTTGTCTAGACTCAAAGGAATAGAACTGCTGGCCCTCCTTTGATCAATGCCCATTTAGGAGTAGGGATGGGTAATTGAGTACAAGACTGGTATAAAAGCAGCAGAGCTGCCTGTGAACCAATGGTCATAGCCAGGAGTTGAAACCATAATCCTGCTTTATGGTTAGAGCAACAAAGCTGCTGGCAAATTCCTGTTCCACCGTTCTTGCACCAATCCCTTGACTGTGAGATGAAGTTGTGGTCTTAAACTTGCGAAATCACCCCCTGTAGTTTATACTTAGATTTCCTGGCCACTCAGTCTGGAACTATTTTTAGACTAGTGTAAGAGTAATAGGATGGGTAACTTAGCTTTACTGCTTCTTCTTACACTACCACTTTTGATGGTCTCTCTCTGTCTTTTGAAGAAGCTATTTAGAGCTCTATTTTTCTAATGGATATCATCCCACCACGTCTCAGTGATACCTTATGAGGTCGTATTTGCCTCTTTGAATTGAAATTTCCAGTTCACCTTGCCTTCTATCTGTACTCTATGCACTAAAACCACTCTGCCTAAATAAACACAAATCCAAATAATTTGAGAAATACTCCTTGCTCATGGATAGACAAAGGCTATAAAATAATAAAAATGACCATAATACCTAATTTCTATATGGAAACCTGAGTCCATGGGTTTTAATACTTGCTTTTTCTTTGAATTTAATTTCCTATGAAATTTGAGTTGACTCTACTGCTATTCTTCCCACACGGTAGTTATTTTTTCTTGTATCTACCTTGTTGATAAATGACTGAATGTGTGGCACAGTGAAAAAAGTACTGGCCATGGGATTCAGGAAGATCTGAATTTCCGTCCTAAGATACTTAGTAACTCTGTGGCCCTGGGTGATTCACTTGACCTTTCTTAGCCTCTGTTTCCTCTTCTTTAAAATGGAGATAAAATTAGAACCTACAGGGGTTTGAGAATCAAGCTAGCTACCTAGCTAGCTAGATGCATGCATGTATGTATATTTGTGTACACACATTATTCAATATATATTACATATCATATGTAACAGTTTTATATACATTATATACATATTCATAATATATGCATATCACATACTATATATGTAGCAGTTTTGCAAAATTTAAAGCACCGTATAAATGGTAGTTGTTGTATAGGTAGTTTTCTTCTTCATGCTTTCTTTTAAATGGAAAGTTATTTTGATCATATTTCAGACACAACAGGAAAAACTTTTTTTGTACTGTTTATTGTTAGGTGTACTCCAACCCTGGCCAGGAAATTATCATTCCTCTGTTTTGAGACATGTCCAGGAATCGAATCCAAATCTCATAGGGCCTTAGTCTCATGAATTCCATGCTTTAAATGAGCTAATCAGCACTGCATTTTACAACATTGTACTTCATATTTTGCTATTCAAATCCTGAGCAAAGCACCTATTCATAATCAGGGAAAGATTTTGTGTTTGGGAATATTTTTCACCCCCACTCCTCATCCTTTTTTTTCGCTCATGCTGTTACTTCTATCATTATTCTCATGTGATGATTGAGTAACATTCCCACTATGTGACATTTTAGACAAAGTTTGAACAGAGTGTGGTTCTTTAAGGCAAGCAGGGAGAGGCAGTAGTAGCCTTTAACTTTAACTCAGTGGTCTTATGGTGAGGATACTAAATTCAAGCAGAAATCATGAGAGTTTACTTTTAGTCCCTAACCAAATCTTCTGTTTCTAATTACCATAGTACTTTTACTTGAGAAAATCATGGAAGGTTGCAACAGAAAAAGTGGTACCTGAGTTGTGACTTCAACAAACAAAATATTGTTAATCACCAACTAAGGGCAAGATAACTACTGGAGGTAAAAAGACAAGCTTGAAATAGTCCTTGCCTTCAAGGAGGTTATGTTCTTATAGGGAGACCAACATGCACAAAAGCAAACAAATACAGCCTAACACAAAGGAAAGGATAATAACCAATGTATCCTACAAAGGAAGGGACAATGTAGGCCATGCTACGCATGAGGACAGGACAGCAAGACCGGAGTGGGTGGGATAAAGATAAGTAATTGTGAGTAATATAGTAAAATAGTATTTGTGGATTTTAGAATATAATCTTTAACATTGATTTACATCAATCTAAGATATTGGTAAAAGTGACAAGTTCAGTTAAAAACTGACTAGAGCACTGGTCTATATGAAGCTCTGGTTCATTTTGAGTGTGAAATAATAGTGGTGGCATTAATAACATAATGATAGAAATACATGTCCTACTGTATGTAGCTAAAGATGGTATTTTAAACATTTTCATTAAGTTTATCTAAAAGATTTTTGGTTTGTTATTGTTTGCTGTTGCTGCTGTTTTTTTCACACCTACACTGGCTAGATTTCCCATTGTGTATGAAGTACATGTGGTTTCCAATATTAGCCCTCTAACACAAAACAAAGCACTTTTGGACTAGAAATGTCTTTAAAAACAACAAAACCCCACAAGATTGGAATTAGCTAGTGATGCCAACACAGCCTCCTAACAAATGCTTTTTTTAATACTTGGATTTGACTACAATGCACATTTTCCAAGAAGTCTATCTATTGCTGCCTTACAAAATGTTTCCAAATGACCCCTCGTATTTTGTAAGATTACAATATTTGAAATCTTTAACAAATATATCTGTATATTCATATATCAGTCTTGAAGGTGGAGAATAACAGCCAGGAAAATAAGTCACACAACACAACATGAAACAATTTAGAATATCCAAGACTCAGGTCACCGGTGGGAATTTTTGACTCTTTAAAAATACCTGCAAATCAACAACTGCTCCATGAACAAAAATCAGATGTTGAAATTTAAGTACTCAAACTTCACTCTTCAGAGTTAATTTATGGCATGGTATGGTATTTATGATATAGTAGTAGGTCTCATTCAATGTATGGAAAACTTTATGAGAAAAGCCTTTGCATAGTCTTTACATACGACAAATTATATGGATTTTATAGTAAGACAGTATTTGGAGAACATACAGTTTTTGTTTTTCAGAACGCATCATACTAAATTTTTTTAAGCTTTTACTTAAGTTACCAAATCAGAGCTTACTTACAAATTAGTTAAAAAGTATCTGGAAATATAATGAAGGGGTGGAAAAAGGTAGTAGTCCTATGGTTCTTTTCACTCGTCAGACCATGTGTGGCAAGTTGTTTTTAGTCCTACATACTGTTATTTGAGAAACACCATTACAAAGTAATGAACATCCAGAGAAGAATGGTCAGGATGTTGGGAGGACTACAAACTATTTCTTATGGTGAACATGAGGAGCTGGGAATGTTTATCCTACAGGAGAATAAACTCAGGTGGGGCACCATACTTGTGGAAAAAAAATAGTAAGCTTGATTTTATTTGCTTTAGAGGGCAGAATTGTTATCAGAGGATGTTTTGGAGATGTACATTTTCACTCGCTGTTGGGAAGAACTTTAAAAAAAAATCAATGGTAGGAGCCACCTCTGAAACTACTGACCTCCTATAGAGTGGTAACTTAATTTGATTTTGTAACTTAAGTAAAAGGTTAAAAAAATAAACGTTTAATATGATTCATTCCAAAAAACAAAAACCATGTATTCCCAAAATACTTCCTTACTATGAAGTCCAAATAGTTTGTTGTATGTGAAGACATGCAAAGGATTCTCTCACAATTTTCATTACATACATTACATACATACATTACATACAACATTCATTATATACATACATACTTTCCATACATTGAACAAGACCTATTAAACAGGTCATGTCATAAATGAAATAAAATGTTCCTACAGTGGCTGGATAACAATCTCTCAGGGATTATTGTAGAATGGGTTATTACAATGAGCAGAAGATCCCATTAGGCAATTCCTAAAGTCTTTCCCGAGTTTTCATTATTTTAATAAAGAAGCTACATACAGAATATTTTTATCAGAGACCACTGAAAGTAGGAGATATGAGGGATAGGAGAGGAAGTGGGATATTCAATAGACTATAAGCTCCTAAAGGACAGGAATTACATCCATTTAAAAATGTCAAAATCCTGGCTGAGATGACACAATTTACACAAAATAAAAATACTAAAAGATAATTTTGCGTGCTGTGAAATAATATGGTACTGAGTTCATATATTTTGCCTAATGAATATGTACTTTCTTCAAAGAAAAGAGGTAGAAAAAGATTCCAAAGAAATAGAGCTCCCTTCTCAAGTTCATGATATGTGAAAATGGAGCTTAAGTGTAGGTAACTCATTTTATATAACTCTATAAGATTTGCAAAGCATTTTCCACACAAAAATTCTGTGCATTAAGTGGAAGAAGTATTAGTGTTCCATCTTATCAATGAGAAAATTGGCACTGAAAGCTTAAGTAACTTATTCCTTATTATCCACCTAGTATCAGATGATATAGTATTTGTAAAGTGCTTGGCACAGTGCCTAGCCAACTCATATTCAACATTATTCAAAAGTCAAGGATACCAATTCTGTAACTATTATGTTAAATGTAATACATTTTTAAAAACATAAGCGAAGCTCAAAGTTTCATATGCAATCCTTTATTCATTCTTATTTGTATAATTAAATTCTTGCTGCTTATTCAGATTATAATGAAAAAGAATTAAAAATAACTCAACATGAATTAATTACCTTTTCTCTAAACTCATCCATCTTCTGAACTTCCCTATTACTGTCAAAGGCCCCACCTTCCTTCTAGTCATTTGGGTTCACAACCTTAGTGTCATCCTCAATTCCTGATTCTCATTTAAGCCACATATCCATTAAATTACCACAGCCTGTTTCTATCTCCACACACACACACACACAATCTATCCACTCCACTGACTCATACAGCCATCCCCCTTATTTGGGCCCTCCTTACAACTGAATGATTCCTGTTGCCTCTTATTGAGTCTCTATACCTAAAGCTTCCATCTACCTCAACCCATCCTCCAAATAATTTCCAAAAGTAGAGATCTAAACATGTTGTTCCCCAAAATACATGTGAGAAATTCTAATGGTTTCTTACTACCTCTATGATCAAATATAAACTCCTCCATTTATATTTAAATCTCTTTACAACTTCCTGCTTTTCTAATCTTTTTGCACATTGTTCCCTTCCATATAATCTAGCCATACCAGCCTACTTGTTCTTTTGCAAGCAGAGCATCTCAGGTCCTGTCTCTAAGCCTTTGTGCAGAGTGTACCCCATACTTGGAATGCACTCCATACACCGCTACTTTTTGGATTTCTTGTGTTCCTTTAAGGCTCAGTTCAAATAGAATCTTTTTCATGAATCCTTTCCTCATCCCAGTAGCTTCCAGGGTACTACTTCCCAAGACAGTCTTTTATTCATCATACATACATACATACATGCATACACACATATATTCTCTTTGTAATTATATGCTGACATGTTGTCTCTCCATTAGAAAATAAACTCTTTGGGGCAGCTAGGTGGTGCAGTGAATAGAGTACTGGTCCTTGAGTCAGGAGGACCTGAGTTCAAATCCAGCCTCAGACATTTGACACACTTACTAGTTGTGTGACCTTGGGTAAGTCACTTAACCCCAATTGCCCTGCCTTCTCCCCTCCAAAAACAAAACAAAACAAAACAAGAAAGTAAGCTCTTCGAAGAAAGGAACTCTTGCACTTTTGTATTTGTTTTCCCAATGCTTAGCACAGCATCTGCTATATAGTAGGTACTTATAAATATCAGTTGACTTATTGTCATTGTGCTACTCTACTTTTCCTAGACTTAGAAATAACTAAGGTTTTATGCAAATCCAGGACCATCCTAATAATTAGTCTGCTATGTGAATAGCTATTTGCTTAGGTTTGTAGAGATGGTAGAATCACTTCTACATATATAGCACGAAGGGTGCCCCAACAAGTTCCATAACTAGTATGAACTGAGAGCTACCTAGTCCTTTGGAGATCTTCAAGCTGAGACTGGATAATCATTTATCAGGTATGGTTAAATGAGGAAACTTTGGGGGCATAGTTTGAACTAAATGTTCACTAAAGTACCTTCCAACTGAAATTCAATGATTACTCCAGATGGTTCACAGGGCCATCAAAAATGAATGCTTACCTCTCTTAAAAATTTCCTGCAGCAAGTATAGATTTTTTTAAAAAAAATTAAAATATTTAGATATGATTCTTCATTGTCTTTAGCCTTCTCAGTTTCCTAAATCAGTTGAGAAATTGGTCTATTCTTACTCCCAACATTTCTTTAAATCCATCAGGAAATTAAATGTCTGACACGATTCAAATTAGAGATCTTGAAGATAAAAAATAAGTACTGATTGTTTCCTGGGGATGCTGATTTAAAGGTTCAAAATGGGTTAACAATGAATGAGAAATAATTGACTTGGGAAGAAAAGAAAGCTATTTAACCTGAATCTATAACAAAGTGAAGTGAGATGGTAACTGTTTTGCGTTTTCTGTACTCAAAGCTGATTAGTCAATTTGAATTTTTTGTGAGTTATATCCCAAAGTGCTTATTAGAAAATGACTTTAGATACCTAGGGAAATTCTTATAAAGTTATTTTAGTGTATTATCTTTATTAAAATAGTTTGTCTTTCAGTTAAAATGAGACTTGAGTGCCACCCCAAGTAGTATGCTGTTTTGTCCCAAAAGCAAATTGGACAAGCATCTTGAGATATTCAGATCAAAGCTACTTTTTGTCCTGAAAAGTTGGCCTCTCTTTCTTGATATAAGATTTGTTACAATTGTCAAATTTGACAAAAGATAAGAAATAGTCAATTTTGGAAGGATTGTTTGAAGGGTCAGTACATGGATACATTTGTGGGGGTGGGTTCTTGTGAATAGTACAGCCATTTTGAAAAGCAAGGTTCCTCATTATCACCAAAATTATTCAGTATTGTGCGAGAACTGTTTCAGGTGATATAATGGTATACTGAGAAAATCCTAAAAAAACAACTAAAAAATTAGTTGAAATAATTAACAACTTTAGCAGAGTTGTAGGATATAAAATAAATTCACATAAATCATCAGGATTTCTGTACATTACCAACAAAGTCCAACAGCAAGAGATAGAAAGAGAAGTTACATTTAAAATAGCTATAGACAATATAAACTACTTGGGAGTATACATGCTGAAACAAACCCAGGAACTATGTGAACACAAGCATAAAATACTTTTCACACAAATAAAGCTAGATCTGCACATTTGGAGAAATATCAATTTCTCATGAGTATGCTGAGCCAATATGATGAAAATGGCAATTCTTTTAAATTAACTTTCTTATTTAGTGCCATACTAATCAAACTACCAAAAAATATTTTGTAAAGTTAGAAAAAATAACAGTATTCATCTGGAAGAACAAAAAGTCAAGAATATCAAGGAAATCAATTTTAAAAAAAAGTAAATGAAGATGGCCTAGCCGTACATGATCTCAAGCTGTATTACAAAGCAGTAATTCATCAAAACAATCTGGTACTGGCTAAGAAACAAAGTGGTCGATCAGTGGAATAGATTAGGCACAAATTGCATTATAGTAAATGACCATAATAATCAAGTGTTTGATAAATCCATAGATCCAAGCTTTTGGGACAAGAACTCACTATTTGACAAAAATTACTGGGAAAATAGGGAAGTAATTTGGCAGAAACCAGGCATACAAAAACATCTCATGCCATATACCAATGTAAGGTTAAACTGGGTACATAATTTAGACTAAAAGGGTGATATTACACACAAATTACAAGGGTATGGAATATTTTACCTGTCAGATCTTTGGATAAGGGAAGAATTTGTGACCAACCAAGATAGAAAGCATTACAGGATGTAAAATGGATAATTTTAATTATATAAATTTAAAAGGTTTTGCATAAACAATACCAACACAATCAAGATTAGATGGAAAGCAGAAAACTGGGGTAGGCAGGGAAGAGATTAGAGCAAGTGTCTCTGATAAAGGCCTAATTTCTCAAACACAATTGAAAACTGAGTCAAATTTATAAGAATATGAGTCATTCCCCAATCAATAAATGGCCAAAGAATATGAACAGGCCATTTTCAGAAGAAGAAATGAAAGCTTTCTATGGTCACACAAAAATGTACAAATCACTTTTAATTAGAGAAATGCAAATTAAAACAACTCTGAGGTACCACAACTATCAGATCAGCTAATATGGCAGAAAGGGAAAATGAAGAATGTTGGAAAAATTGGAATACTCATGCATTTTTGGTGGTGTTGTGAATATTCTGGAGAGCCATTTGGAATGAAGCACAAAAGGCTATAAAACTGTGCATAACCTTTGACTTAGCAATACCACTATTGGGTCTGTATCCTAAAAAGATTTTTAAAAAAGGAAAAAGACCTATATGTACAAAAATATTTATAGCAGCTATTTTGGTGGGGGCAAAGCATTGGAAATTGAGAGACTGTCCACTAATTAGGGAATGGCTGAACAATCTGTGGTGTGTAATTGGGATGGAATGTTATTGTGGTACAAGAAATGACGAGAGGGATGGTTTCAGAAAAACCTGAGAAGACTTATATGAAGTGATACAAATTTAAATGAGAAGAACCAGGAGAACATTGTACACAGTAACAGCAATATTGTATGATGATCAGATGTGAATGACTTAGCTATTCTCACCAATACAATGATCCAAGATAATTCTGAAGGACTTATAATGAAAAAAATGCTATCCATCTCCAGAGAAAAAATTTATGGAATCTGAATGCAGATCAAAGCACACTTTTTAAACTTTCTTTATTTTTCTTGTTTTTTTTAATAATCTGTATTTTCATAGCAATACGGCTAATTTGGAAATTATTTTGCCTGGCTGCCCATGTAAAATCTGTATCAAATTTCTTGCCTTCCCAAGAAAGTACAGGAGAAGGAGGGAGGGAAAGACTTTGGAACCAAAAATTTCAAAAAATGAATGTTAAAAACTGTTTTTACATGTAATTGGAAAAAATAAAAATTTTCAAAAAATAAAAACAAAAACTATCAATGTTTTTAAAAAAATAAAGGTACTGTTATATTTCAGGCACAAAATATTGAGGACCTAAACCAGAATGTTTGCTCTATGTGTTGAAAGAAAAGGACATGTTATTCCTATATATTTAGTATTCAGTACTTTATATTTAGCATTCTTTTGTGTGAATGGATTAAATAGCTGTTGATTGTAGTTGACTTAAAGTACTAAAATCTAATCAAGCATCCTCAGTAAAACTCAAGAAGGAGGCAAGACAGCAGGAATGATATGGACCCCACACTATTCTTATGTGATTTTGATCTCTTTGGCCAGGTCTTTATATTCATTTTGTTGGGGGGTGGGGTGAGGAGAATTGTTCCTTACAGCTAAATGTCACCTAATTTAATCCCCACTCCCATCCTTCTAGGACTTGGATCCATTTTCACAATCTCTGGCAGTTGTTCACCCAACCTCATTTGGACTGTTTCCATTGATGAAAAGATTACTATCAAATTGGCAGCCAGATTTGATTTATTGGTTAGAAAATTCACTCTTATCATGAGGAAAAATCTGCCTTGCAACATCCACTCTTGCTCTAGTTCTGTTCTTTAAAGCAACAAAATAAATTTTTATTTGAAAGTCCCTGAAATGTTTGAAGATAGTGATCATACCCTCCTCATACCCCAACTAAGTCTTCACTTCTCAAAGCTAAACATTCTGGGCTTCAAGATAAACTTTTCTTTATTCGTTGTACAATAAGTAATAGAAAACCAATACAAACAGTGTTAGGTCTTCAGATTAATTGCTGTTGCACATCTTATTCCTGTTTGTAGATCAAACTGTTTCATTTATCATTTTACTAACAAATGAGCTATCAGAAATGCAGTTATGATTGGTCCCAAATCATAGTATACCCAAATTCTCCTTTTTCTATATCATGGAGGTAGAATGTCTACTATTAGTACACCTTTCCTCCTCCACTTTCTAAATTTGCTTGTTAAACTAGGAAGAAAACTGTATCACCTAGTGGAAGTCTTTTTGCCTTGAGGTTTCTATGAGACAGATATCTAAGGTAACTAAGCCTCTTGCAATTATTGGTATCTTTACTTCAAAAATTTAATTTGTAGTGCAGATACTATATGGGGCATTTAATTAATTTGAGTTGTTGGCTATCAAGGTATATGTGATTTTCAGTTTTTCGATTCATACCGTGGCTTACTACCATCATGCCAACAGCAAATCTTAATTCAGAGTTTTTCTCATTGTTAATTCTTGGTGTCCCCTACATGGGAATTATATAATTATGTAAGATTCTTTGCCATACTAGATCTTTCTTAGAAAATTTTAAATCAGATCATCTTTTTAATGGAGAAAGAACAAGTAATTGGGGCTTCTCCCCAGAACAAATGAGAATAAATTTACCTTTTCTCCCTATGTCTACACACACACACACACACACACACACACACACACACACACACACACGCACAAATTATGGTGTATCTGAAACAATGTGAATATCCCACTAAATGAATCCTTGCATATAACTGCACTCAAATTGCTTTTTTTTCATTCAAATGCTTCAATGAAATGATTAAAAATAAATCAGTTTTCAGGGCTAACCAGACTGTCTAACATTAGCTAATATGTTTTTAAAATATTTTTATGCTATCATTAACCATGTGGCATTCTAAGCAATTTCTTGCATTAATTTCAGCCTGTGAAACTGAAGCAGGAAAAGTTTATCAGATGTCCTTAGAGGAGCACATCCAACCTTTCAAAGAAAGTATGGAGCAATTCATTTTTCAAGGTAAACAATGAGAAGTTATTTTACCTTTTCCTTTATTGTCAACAAAGAGGTAGTAGAAAGTTTGTTTATACATATTGGAAAAGAGAATATTTATTTTGGCATCACAAAAAGCTAAGGATTAAGTTTAATCATGAGTCACAGTCACAAATTCTGAGAAGAACAATTTGCCAAAGATGTGTTTTTGTATAATTCTCATTTTTTAAATGACGGAAAAGATAATGTCATTGGCCCCCATGGCTTTGCTTACATATCTATTATAAAAAAACATTTTATGCATTCTTTAGCATGCAGTTCCTTTTTTAAAAATTGTAGCTAAATTTCTGACCTGTGTCCATTGTCTTATTTATTTGATTATTGTAAAAAAAACTTTGCACCAAAAGAACATGTACAGATCTTTTGCATTATTCATTATTTTATTTCTATGAAACATTAATAGCACCAAGTATTTAATACTTTTTCCTAGGGAGCTCAGAAAAACCTCTATTATCACATTGACTCTTCCTACATTCCTTTCAAGTAAGCAGGGAGTAAATTCTAACTCAGAGATATAAATGAAACATTCAAAGCTTGATTTGTCCTACTCTGCAAAAAAGTAGTTTTATATTGAGAAATCCTATAGTTTCAAATTTATAATTGAATAGAATATTGATTACTTGATGCAACTTAACTACTGGAATGGTACTTAAATGAGAGTCGTCCTGTCATACTCTGGGAACATTTATAGTGCTTTGGGAATTTTCCTAAATGTGGGCAAAGAGAGGAATGATGTTGAGTGACCTCATTCACAGTTTATATGGACTTGATTTAGTGTTTTACAAAGGTTATTGATGATGTTATACAATAAAGGGGTAATGTTGAAATTTGACTCAGACACAGTTCCCCCTCTTCTAGGTTAAGCGGATATATTTAAAGAAAAATATCAGAATAAATTAGTTTTGTGTATCAATGTGAATATAATTTGAAATGTCATACTATCTTTCAATTCAATTCAATAACAAGCACTTATTAAAAGTGCCTGTTATGTGTAAAGCATAATACTAGGTACTGGAGATAAAAAGACAAATGCAAAATGAAACCAGCAATTCCTGACTTGAAGGAGTTTATAACTTGCAAACTTAATCACAGTTTCTTAAAATCATAATTGACAAACATCATCAGTTTCCTGTGTAAGTGCTAAGGCCCTACATAACCTTATAAATAGCATTGGTGAACATGATGGTGGCATTTGTTCTGTCCATCCAGTGGTATGCGTGATAGGTTATGCCCTTTCTTTATTTCAAGGACCTGTAATTTGCAGTACATTTTTGGGTGTAGGGAGCATAAAATCTTTAGTTGTGTTAAATTATTTAAAAGAAATCAAGCAATGTGAATTCACCAAAAATTTCTTGCTAAACATTCATTGCAAATACAACAACCTTGACCACTGTGTTGCTCAAATTGCATGTGACTTCTACATTAAACAGAATACTATATTTTCCAGGACAGGTATTCATATTTTCTTATTTCTGCCTCCTATTAATTGAAAGGAAATAAATGTCTTCTTTGGGGAGGGAGGGAGTAAGTGGATGATTTGTATCTATGATTTCATCCATTTAAGCAACTCTTTGTATGGAAATCAATTTCCCAAATGTAGGTGAAAAGATAAAACTATTATAGAGTTGCTCAGGACATGGAGATGTTCTGATTTGCCCATAGTTAAATGACCACAGAGGCAGGGTACAAAGCCATGTATTCCTGACTTACAGGATCAGCCTTCAGTCCACTATACCACATCTCCAGACCTGCATAAGTATCACTTTCTATTGAATAGATGTTCATGGGTTTAACCTATACTTAGTTAAACAAAAATCAAAATAAGTCTTAGTAAACCAGTGGACAGTAGGTGTTAAGGTTTGTGGTGATGGATTGAATCTTTATTTAAGCAAATCTATTAATTGCCCCAGGAAGAGGCTATTCTTCATATTTTTATTTTCTAGATTTTAAGATCAATTTTGTGGCTCTTTTCTGAATCCTCTGCAATCTTATGAGTCCACCTCATATTTCAAAGTTGATAAGCGTCTGAGTAGTGTGGAGCATGTTTCAATTATTGATTGTATTGTGGGATATTTAGACATCTCAAAGAAAAGGAAAATCCTGTTGTTTTACTACTGCTCTATGACAATTCAGTCTGGGGTGAGAAATTTGGATAATTAAGTTGGTATAAGTTTTTTCTTACTATTTACAGATTTATTTTGGAATTGTTGCTATCATTGAAAGACGAAAGATGAAAAGAAATAAATTATTTGCCTATATTCTAAAATAATATATTAAACATTTTACATTTTAAATCCTTCTTTTTCACAATATGGGACTGAATTTAGATTTTTGTTTGACAGGCTTTTGAACCACATTGATTTTTTAAGGACATTTTTTGTTTTGATATATAAACATAATCAACAAATATTCCAGTTAGAGTTCATGCTTAAGTCAGATAAAAAAAAACCTTTTGTATGTGCGGGTTGGGTCAAATCAATATTTATAGAATTATTGTTTTGTAATAATTACAATAATATTTTAAAAAACTTGAAATTGAGATAACATTGGAAGAATGTTGAGAGGAATGACAAAGCCTGAACCTCGTTCATTTATGTGAAATAATTTTAAGACGAAGATTCAAAATTCGAACATACATATAATGTTTTTCAGAATAGGCTAAATGATCTAAAAACAATCTGAAATAAAATACACCTCTTAAATATTAAAGAAGTGTTAAGACAGTAATGGTTTTGTTGTTTGGTTTTTCATGAAAAAGGAAAGCATCATACATTTAGTTAAATTGCAAAAGCAAAATGAAAAGTCAGTATTTTCTAGAATACTGGAATACACAAAAGGAATTTATGCACGACAGTTAAATTTAACTTTTTGATTAAGGTGATTGTTGACTAGATACCTATAGCCTATGACAAAATAAGTATGCAGTGATTTCATTCTCTGGCATGCATTCCAGGAAATGAAGATTCTTATTTTCCAGATGGCTGTTAAGCTTTGTCTTTTTTTATCTTAACCTTTTAAAGTTATGGATTCTGTAATGATAAAAGGAAGAAAAAGAGGGAAGGAGAAGCAGAGGTAACCATCAGAGAATCTCCCACTTTGATGTCTTCTACCACCATTATTGCATCTCGGACATTCCCTTTTCTTTCCATTCCTTCTCAGCCCCTCGAGGCATTCAGTAGCACAAAGAGTAAGTCAGAGAAGGAGCTATGCTAATCACTTTTAAAGAATGCTATTATTTTAGAGTTTGAAGGGATCTTAGATTTAATTTTCTTCTTCAAAACATATGTATTCACACACATACAGACATATACACATTTATGTATATGTGTATGTATGTGTATATATATATGTATATATATATATATATATGTATATATATATATATACATATATCCCATTATATTTTCCTATTCCTACACTTCCACTGAAGCTGTCATGACCTTTGTTCTTATTAGGGAGGTGACTAGGAAGACAATGGAATCCTGGTTATCCTTTGTTGACATGGATTGCCCTTTTATATAATATAGTTTAGAAGGAAAAAAAATTTGTTTTTGACTTTTTAAACTATTGGCAATTAAAAAAACCCACACACAGTTCTTCTCCCTTCCATTAAATAGAAGCAGTCTTCCATTTTCCTTCTCTTCTCTTATTGTTTCAGAAATTTAAAAATAGTTAATAGGATGTTTCAGTTGCCTTGCCCTCCTACCATTTGTCATCCATTTTCTCTTCTTTCTCCCAACAGTAATTTCATGCTGAAACCAAACATGGAAAATTGTAGCTGAATTAGAGAAATAAAAGCAAGGGGAAAAAAGAATAAATCTGTAAACACAAGGTTATAATTAAAAGAGTGTTGAAACCTCAAGTCTTTTTAAAATACACAGTCTTTGGTATTGGAAATACTATACTTGAGGATGAAGTGATGGTGAAAGCAGTGGGATATTAACTTAGCCAAAGAGCACTAAAACATTCACTTCTAAAAGAAGTGAATATAGACACGGTAATAAGGTTTGCTGTTGCTTTTACTTTCTTTTGGTATATAAGCAAAAGGTACAACCTGTTTCAGTGATTGCAAAGATTTTGGAAGATCCTCAGCTTTTCAGAAAAATACATTTTTCAAAATTTTACCATTTAGTTGTAATCAAGTAGCTAATTGGACTGAATCCACTTTTTACCACTTCTCTGGAGAAGCAGCCTAGCTTCTAAGGTTATTTGCTTTATCTTGTTTGGTCAGGTATCTATAGTGAGTGGCCTGGGCTGTATTGGCCTCTTCCCTCCCCCCCCCCCACCATAGAATCATAGTGCTGGAAGGGACCTGAAAGAGGTCATCTAGCCCAGCCTGCAAATAGCTTTCAGATACCAAATATTGAGGAAAATAGATGTCACAAAGTCCCTTACTTCATAGGAGAGAAGTAGATTTCCACTCAGATTCTCAAGTCAGAACCGATTGACTTAGAGCTTAGCACAGTGTGTAAAACTGAGTATACATATTTAGTAAGTGTGGTTATCTGGTTTTCCACAACTTTAAACTCTGCTCTAGCTCATATCGGACACTCGTTTGAAAGCATACTTGCTGATGGTAGAAGAAGCAGCATTAGAAAAGATACAGGAAATAGTAGAAAAGCAGAGCATACTAACTCCTACCTAGGACAGGGTCTATAAAGACCTATGTACCTCAGATCCATGGAACGAGCCACCGTTAGAGCTGGGCAGGAACTTGAACGTCATCTAGTGCACTTCCATTTTAAAGATGAAGAGACATACCCAGAAAAATCTGTTGACGTGCCCAAGGTCACACAACTGCTAGGTAGCTCAGAGGCATCACTGTGTTACCGATTAGTACGATGATTGCTGCCCCTCAGGAATCTCAGAAAATGAAAAAATGATCTTTTTTTTATATTCTCTGAGAACATGAGGCATTACAGTATTTGAATTACAGAAATTGAAAGTAGGAAAGTACCGTAGCAGTTGTCAAGCCCAACTTATATTTTGAAGGTATTTTGGACAAAAATTCTAATAAAAATCATTAAAGTGAAATGACTAATCTCAATGTGAGGCATTGACCTTTTTGCTTTTGATCAGGCCTTTTCTGACATTTTTTTAGATCCTCAAGCATAATTAGTCTTTTAATGAAAGACTCCAAGGAAAGAGGACATATTATATTCCCTCTGACTTCAACCCATCCTAACTAGTAAGACTATATGAAGTGTAAACTATTTAAATTCAGGAACATCCTATTCAATTTAACTCTATAAGTATGCATTGATTACCTGTATTTATAAGGAAAATAGAAGCTAGAATGTATAGATCACACCCCGGGTAGTTTGTCTTAAAATACTTCATACACAGTTGACAACTTAGAACTAGTTTATTGTCCTATTTATTAGCTGATTAGTAGATATGTGACTATCAACCAAAAACTCAGCCCTATTAGTTATGCACACAATCCTCTCAGAGTTAAGTACCAATTTCTCTGTGCCTCTCAGAGTATCTGATTGCCATTCACCACCTAGATCTGCTCCTTTGTGTATAGTGTAAGCTTTCTCATCTGTTTATGCCATGACTTAGTGTTTCCACCAATCATAGCCATGTTGTTGTTCCTCAGTCATTCAGTCATGCCCGAGTCTTCATGAGACCGTAGTATACCAGGCCCTTCTATCCAACACTATCTCTCAGAGTCTGTCCAAGTTCCTGTTTGATGTTTCTGTGACACTATCTATCCATCTCATCTTCTGCCATCCACCTTTACTTTTGCATTCAATCATCAGGATATTTTGCAGTGATTCCCATCTTCTCATGTGCCCAAAGTATTTAAACTTTAGTTTCATTATTTGACCTTCCAGTGAACAGCTGAATTAATTTCTTCAAGTATTGACTGATTTGATCTCCTTGTTGTCCAAGGGACTTCCAGAAGTCTTCTCTACGACCACAATTCGAAGGCATTGATTCTGTGGCTTTCAGCTTTCCTTATAGTCCAACACTCACAGTCATACATTGCTACTGTATAGCTTTGATTATATAGACCTTTGTCAGTAAGATAATATCTTCGCTTTTTAGTATGCTGTCCAGATTTGCCATAGCTTTCCCTCCAAGGAGCAAATATCTTTTAATTTCATGACTTCATTGTTCACTTCTTCCTAGGTCATTTATGTACAAGCATTTAATCACATTACATAAAAGATAATAAAAAACAAAATTAATATTCACATGTAACATAAATGACTGTGTATTCCATTTGATCTCAGGACCACACCCTTCCAAATGAAGAGACCTTCTTAGATCACTACAATCTATCTTTCATATATCTCCAAGCCCAGGTAACGAGAACTAACTCACAACCCATAAGTTCACTTCTCTGTTGCTTTCAGTTAAAACTGAATAAAAGTTTTTGGAATTACTTTTCACTCACAGTGAACTGCTAATAGCTAAACTTCCTATTGATGCAATGCAAGAAATTTGGAGCTCCCTCAGACTATTTCCTGAGGATGAGACAATGTGACTTGAATGAGAAGGGTAGCACAAGATATAATATATGGGTTCTCAGTTCCATCACTTTGCAATGGTCTGCTTCCCATATTTCTGTTGATATAGTCTTTGAGAAAAGTTTGTTGGACTTTTTCAAAGAGAAAGTAAACTGTTAACTGCCATCAACATGCCTTCCAAAGCAAATTTCTTAAGTGGAGGTGAGTGAGTTCCCCTAATCTCCCTCAATCATTCACTAGATCCATCTCTTTTTTACACATTTGAATTGCCTCATATTCCCATTGCAATTTTGATAGTCATTTAAATGATTGCTGCAAAGTAGGGAAGAGTCAATTTATCACTATAAAAACAGAACATAATTGAATCTAAAAATCTAGCAAACTGCACTTTTCTTGTTAAAGCCTTGCAATAAGCCCATGTTTCCCACCTTTGGTCACACTCTGAAAAAGTGGCCAATTAGTGTGAAATAATAATAAATAATAATATTCGAATGCTTGTTGAACTGAAATGAGCTGAGTGAGGTGAGTTTTAGTGACACGGAGATCATAGCTATAGCTAAAGAAATGTATAAAAGGGGAATAAGAAGCTTATCTTCCTCCTCTGTTTTACTGCCTATTTCTACTTTTTGTCTCCAGATCCATTGTACCATAATCAACCTGAAGCTTTCTGGAACACTACCTCCTTATCTGTATTGTCACTGAAAATGCCTCTACTATACTGTTGAACTAAACTAACTAGTATATCTCCCCTGCCCATTCATGGATGACTATAATCATTCCTACTTTATGCTCAAGGGAGCAAATGAAAAGAAGATGGGCATGGCACTTCATAAATGTTGCAAACCTCAGAGACAGACCTTCTAAAATCTATCTTGTGATCAGAATTCTATTTTCAGGGCAATCTTTGCTGCCATTTTAGAATTCTGGGTTAGAGTTTCATCCAATGTTGTTTTTATTCAGAAAAGGTTGTGACATAATCAGTCTAATGAAAAAAGGTTGGTGTCTTTGAAGGGTTTTTTAAAGGCTCTAAATCCATAGCTGTTAAAGCAGAGAAATATATTCTGGATCATTTATAAGAGGAGGGGCAGGTTAGATAGCATGCCAACTATATTCCAGGCTGATTTGATCGAGGTTTCTCTTGTAACTATAATGAAATTAAGAGATTGAAATATTTTAAGATTGACAGTCTTGTAGATTAAATTTTATAGATTTCTTGACATAGTTCATGATATGAGTGTGGAAGCATTATAAATATTTGGGAGAAAATGTTAAAGAGGAATTTGTTTATGCTTTTTACAAATCCCCATTTTAAAGTCATGTATTTGGATATTTTGGATCTACAGATTGTTATTGGGTAGTATTTTACTTAATTCAGGACTGAAATTTGAATATTTTTACGTATGCCACGCAACTAAAATTCTTAGATCACTTTGACATCCATCTATTACGAGGGAGTAAGTACAGAGGAAGAACTAAATCTAAATAATGATTTTGGTAATTGGATTTAGATTAAATATTTAGCAAAAGGAAGGCACAGTGTGTAAATGGAAAAGAAGTCCATTAAATTGAGGCAAAGAGGGTTCTAATTTATAGACTTCTAATATTCTACTGTGAAGCAACTAGGTGGTGCAGTGGTTAGAGCACTGGGCTTGGAATCAGGAAGACTCATCTTCATGAGTTCAAAACTGGCTGCAATACTAGCTGTGTGACCTTGGGTAAGTCACTTAACCCCTTTGCCTCAGTTCCTCATCTGTAAAATGAGATGGAGAAGGAAATAGCAAACCAGTTAAGTCTCTTTGCCAATAAACCCCAAATAGGGTCATGAAGGATCCATGATGACAGACAGTAAAAGTGGTTAAGGAATAAAGCCCTGGATCCAAGTTATACCTGGCAGCTGAGGCAAGAAACATGTCATAAACATTTAGAAGGGATGAGCCTTTTTCTGAGGCGAAATTGGTGCCTCTGTGAAATAGCGTGCTATCATAATACCCACCATACCTTGTGAATGATGAAAAACATATGCCCATAACTAATTGGTTTGTTTTCTATGTGCTTTCTGTTATTTTTTTAATGCAGATTTTTAAGAACTGAGAATCATTTAGTTAAATTCATCTGGGTGATAAGACTGATAGAGGGACTGCATTTTTGGTTTGGCCAAAAGTTACATGCTTTACACTGTCGAAGTTGATGTGAGTTGCCAATGAATATAATTACTTTATTACTTCAATAGTTTTATTTGAAGCCAATGTGTGTACCTATATGCCTATATACCTAAGCACACGTGTCTACATGTGTTACATATCTTCCCACACAATATAGAAATAGCTTTTACTCATAACTGTAAGGTGCCTGTGAAATATTACAAAGGCTCTGTTGTAATTCCATACCTCATAGATATTCTGTCCCCTCTCTTCTTAGCTAAGAGCATTCCATAGCATTTGTTTTATTGTCATGAGAAACTGGGAAGTATCAGAAAGGCAATGAATTTGAGTGTAGCTTTCTCTTGTTATCCAAGAAAGGGGGAAAGGAAAAGGTACTAGTATCCACACGCCACATCACTATCAAAATCCATCTCCATTTGTTTGAGCTTCAGTTTAGGGTAAACAGAAACAATGCCTCAGAAATCTCAAAACAAAAGTCATATAGCTTCAATCAAATAACAGTTTTAAATGACTCAGAGACAAGGCTCATAGTTAAAAAAAAAAGCCCAACAACTGGCTATACTTAAAAGCAACTGAAATGCACATTCATAGCTAATTATAAACAAATACTAGTTAACACTTTAAATAAAAGGGAAAAAACCAAAAAGATTTAAAGCCTAGACAAACAGATGAAAGGGTTCTAAGTTGCTTTCCATCTGAGATTACTCAAATGCGACTCTGTCTCCAATTACCTGGGAAGATGTGGTATTCCCTCATGAGAGCACAAGATCAGAAAGGGCGGCCCTTTTTCGTGCCTCTGCTGACTCATACTCTTTTGGAGCTAGTTCAGCTGAAATACTTCACATTGCAAAAGGGTTTGGAGCCAGGCAGCGACTACAGACGGTAATCAGTGGGTCAAAATAGTAACATAGTAGGACAACAACAACTACAAAAGGGTTGTGATGACCAAAGTCTGTGGAGGACTTTTGAGTGCTTTTGGAGGAGACATTAATGGATGCCAAGCTGTTGAAGTGGAACTGTTTTTCAATATTTTTAACCTCTTGAGTACTTAGCAGTTGATTGAATTTATCTAGCCAGCAGTTTTATTCAGTTGAGCTGGAGCTAAAAGGGAATCCAGTTTTTTGACACTTAAAAGGAGAAAAATGGCTGCCCTCTAGGAAAGTTCAGGAGTTCATTTGCCATCTGGTTTCAGCAAAGGGCCCCCTATATGCTCCAAATTGTCCACCCCTAGGTCCTGTGATCCCATAAACCACAGGTCAAAAAACACGACCACCACCCACCATGATGCAGCCATTATAATGGAAATGTTTTGTTCGGAAGCTAAAGGCCTGGTTGAATGGACTATAAGGGAAGTGAATGGAAGTTTCATTCTATTTTCACTACAAAGGAAGGTAGAATGAACTATGGAACAGTCTCAAGTAGGGGTTAGGTTCTAAAGTAAGTGAGTGAAGTGATAATCACCAAAGTAATAATTACCATCGCTACCACCACCCTTTTTTTTTAATCAGGTCTCCAAGGTGAACAGCCTCACATTGGAATGATATATTGGTTGCCAATATATTGGTTGCCGATGATATGGCAATGTTTATCAATAAATTCAAGATAAGATTGATTCTAAGGGTTCAGGAGGTTGGGCAGGATGTAAACAACTACAAAACCTGTCACACAGTGAAATGAAATTTGACACCTGGGAGTAGATTTTCGTTTCCAATCTCATGCTCCTTCTGGGGAATATGCTCACTGAATGGAATGGCGAGTAGATCCACACTAATTAAACTATCCTCTTATAGTCTTGCTTTTTCTTCATGTATAGTTATCTATACCTATATCTCTGCATATAGCCAAATTCACTTAATATTCTACTATAACTGACTTTGACATGTCCATTCCAAGTACATAATTCCAGATATAATAAAGTTCACAAAAAGTTAGGGAATAATTTGGCAAAATTTTGCTATTGATTATCATCTCAGGTCATAAAACTACTCTCCTTTCTTATTTCCATGGCCATCTTCCTTTTGTCCATAACACGGGCATTGCCCCCTTTGCCACTTTTGCAGCCTCTTGCCTTCTCTGAACTCCTACTCTGTTTCTCCAGTTTCTTCAGTGGTTTTATAACCTGTAGCCCAGGACCTTTCTTTATTAGCAAATGTAATGCATAGAGATTATGTGATGTTATGCTTGGTTGGCAAGTGACACAGAGTATCCCTTCAATGAGTTTTCATAAATTATTTGATCTTTTTAATTCATATAAGCTCTTCCAAAACTTACATTATCTGTATCTTTCTGGAATTTTGAATTTTCTAATATATATAATAAAACTAGTATGAAAATCTTCAAATACTTTCCTATATCATATGCATTGAAAGTTTTCCAACAAATATGCTCATTTAAAAATCAAACTCAGAATGAATATGAGGAGAAAAACAAAGCACATGAAATTTCATCAGGGTTTACCCTTTGATTTTATGTAGTCCAACACTATAAAGCCTAAAGTGTATCCTTACTTCTTTTTTTGCCATAAGATTGCCATAGATTATAAAAATATCTTTTACATTACTATGTAGTTAGTCAAGGTATTGAGCACCTAAAATGTTCTAGGTACTGTGCTAAGCACTGGGGTTTCAAAGAAAGGCAAAAGATAGTCCCTGCCCTTTAAAAACTCACAGTCAAATAGAAGAAACAACAAATGAAATATGTAAAGGATAAGTTTATTATAATAAGTTTATTATAATAAACCTTATTATTATAAGGTTTATTATTATTCTGAGACTTCTAAAGAATTATTATTAAATACGAGTATAACCTCACTCCTCTCTAAATCTGAAGTGATTTTCCTGTCCTCTATGTGTTACATAAACAAAGGGAGATGGAGTCTGATTGGCTGTCTGTCACATTAGAGAGGCCACTAACCTGTGTAAGGGAGAAAGGATTTCTTTGAATTCTAGGAGGACTTCTAGAGAAAGGCAAACATGGAACTTCTAATGGAGAACTGGATGTCCCCCTAGGGCCACAGACATTCTAAAGTAAAGACTTGCCTTTCCCAAGCATCTCTTTCAAAGCTATACAGTAATTTTGAAGAAAACTCCTCCCTCCTATAGACAAGCATCTTCATTATCTCTCAGCCAGTCAGTAGTCATGTCTCGCTCTAATCACACTGCATTCTGTGTCAAAGTCAAAGGGCTGTCCTTCAGAAGATGTCCCCAGCTTGAGTAGAAGTGGAGTTAGAGTAACAATAATAGTGCCTCATTTATATATCACATAAAAATTTACAAATACTTCCTTTCCAACAGTCTGTGGAGATAGATAGTGCAAGTATTCTTATTCCTATTTTGCTGGGATACTATTTACAGCTGAGAAATCTCTTTGGCTCAGAAATATTAAGTTCCTTGCCTGTGGTCACAGAAGGAATAAATGACAACATTAGATCTCAAACCTAGATTGTCAAACTCCAAGTCCGGTGCTTTTCTCCCTTCATCATACTGCTTTCTAACACTGTAAGAAAAGTTCTTGGCATTTAATACCTTGATACCTTGGCATTCAGTACCTTGAAACCTGGCATTTCCCTATTTTCCCCAAAGCAGAAGCCCCAAATGTATTAAGATACCTTCTAGAAAAGCAATGTAGTGAATTATAAAAGAGGGGGAATATTTCCAGAGTCACATCACAGGTGAAGTTGTAGGGTGGGAATGCAAAAACATGGAGATGAGTGGGATTACTGGAGAAAATGATGAGGAATGATGAAGACAGTGGTCAAAGTTTCCAGTTATACATCATTAAAGATGATTAGGAAAGATCTTCAAGGAGTTCGAAGATGATAACTTGACAACAAACCAACCTTATTAGTAATCAAGGCTTTTCGAGTCTGCCCTTCTTGACATTTCCCTTCTCTGGTTCATTATTCTGTTATCTTTATTATAGCATGATTGGAAGGCTGCTACTCTTGTTCGATGTCTCAGGAAAGTGAAATATGCACTGCAAGTATTAGTTGAATGAATTTTGGTGGCAGTTAAATAAATGGCATCGTTTATATTTTTTCCCTCATATAATTAACTCAACATATTTTATTATAAATCCATTGATAACAGATTACAAATATATTGAAAACAGTCTTGAAATTTAACATTGGTCATAATTTCCACAAATTGCCCATGATGAACTAAACAAAATGAAATGTTTTCCCATCACTGGAAAAATAGAATAGAAACTGAAAAAAATTAAAATGAAAGTGAATCTGCTTAAAATTACAGATTGAAAGATCAGCATTTTCTTTTCTGTTTTTTCTCCTTTCAGCAATAACTATTTGTCCTTTAAGAGTATTCTCTTAATTTGAAAATAACCCAAATGGAGAATAAGCAATAAAACTGTTATGTGCATATAGCAAGGAAAAATGGGTTCCTCCACCTTTTTAACCACCGTTTAAGCTCTTTTCATGTTCAGATATCAATAATTCTTAGGTTATCATAGTCACGGTGGTCATAGAAGCATTTTATCAGTGCTGACATATTTGATGAGAATCTAAAGTTGAACTTGGCTATGGAGTCTTTTAAGGACCCTCATCATAGTAACAGTGAAGTCCTTCATATATGTCAATGTTATACTACTGACTGACCGCTAATGTGGCATGCATTTGAAAGGCTATTTTTTTATATCCCGAGTAGTGACATTTTATTTACATAGATTTATTTATACCCTTGCCTAGACCTCATGTGACAAAAGGCTCACATTTTTGATGAGGGCTAGGTAGTTGTCTATGGCCTTAGAATACAAGGAAGCTACTTGCAATACTAAAGTAATTGAAACTTTGACATTGATTTCATTTAAATGATAAACCTTAAAGCTAACCATCAATGGACTCTGTGCTAATCAGCCACAGCTACCATACTTGCACAGAAAAAAAAAAAAAGCAACTTCTAGAGTTGGAACCACTTCAAGATGGAAGGAAGAAAATAAAAATTTTTGTTTTTAAAATGCAGAAATTATATGTAAAATGTTATATTTGTGCATATAAGAGAAATACCTCTTAGAAAAATTCATTTGTTTTTCCTTTGGGGATATTTTGTTGATTATATGCTTTAAAAAATAAGAGATATTGGGGGGCGGAGCCAAGATGGCAGCTGGGAAGCAGTGACTGGCGTGAGCTCCCCACCAAGTCCCTCCAAAAACCTGTAAAAAAATGGCTCTGAACCAATTTTAGAGCTGCAGAACCCACAAAGTGGCAGAGGGAAGCAGGGCTCCAGCCCAGGACAGCCTGGATGGTCTCTGGGTAAGGTCTGTCCCACACGGAGCTCCCAGCCCCCAGCTGAGAGGAGTGGAGCTGAGCTCAGCACACACGGCGCGAACAGACCAGACGCGGACCTCAGACCAGACACGGACCTACCAGACCAGGAGACGAGCGGAGAGTGCCCTGGCATCCTGAATTACAGAGCTGTGGCATCCACCAGACCTCTCAACCCACAAAGAGCCAAGACATCAGGGAAAGTTAGTGGGAAAAGCTGCCTGACTGAGTTTGCGGTTCGGCCACTGCCCCTGGGGCAGCGGAGGTGGGGCAGCTTTAGAACTAGGGA